>CM076572.1:1187132932-1187732932 GCA_034641835.2 Pinus albicaulis | reverse complement strand
TCCCAAAGGTCAAAGAAATAGAGAAACAATGGAAGCATGACTTAGCCAATAAGGACCAACAGATCAGCAATACAAGGAATCACATGGGACGCATTCTGGTTCTATTTGGTTAAGCCACACAGCGAGCAAATGACTACAAAATGCCTCTCTAATGCCATCAGTTATATGATTCTAGAACTTTCGGATGCCACATATACCAGTCAGTTAAATTCCTGATTGAGTCATCCTCCCAAAGTGAAAGAAATGCTATCATTTGTCAGTTGTGCATACCAAATATACAATGAACCTGTTTCAGTGGAGATCGCAATTCTATTTTTGAAATCGGATCTTCGATTTTACATTTTCTAGCGATATTTTAGATAGTTTGTTTTAAGTTTATTATTATTTAAAACCCTTTCATGTATTTAGAAAATGGTCCTCAATTTGTATTAATTTTTGACTTGAGAAGTTACATTTCTGTACTTCCAAATATATTATTTTTATTAATGGTGGATCACGATTCTGCAATTTTATGAGGAAATTGTTTTCAAGAATTTGGATTTTTGTTTTTCCTAAAGGTTGTTCTAAGTAAGAGAGCAGGATCAGAGTGTTATTTGCGTCAGGAGGTTACAAATGTATCTGGTAGTTCTATCATAATCATGTTTTTTAATTTTCTTTATGCAATGAAACATTATTTTTGAAAATTTCTATTGTTTACATATGTATGCCTGGGAAACAATCCTTTGTTATATCATTTCTGAAAATTTAGAATTGTCATATTTAAAAATATATGTGAGCAATATAAATATATGAATGCGATATTTTATCATCATTACTTTGTTTAATTTCTTAAACAAAGTAAATATTATATGTGTATACATTTTTCTTTTGGACGAATAAGCCATCTATATGATTATTTCTCTAATCGGAACAAATCCAAAATCGCATTTATTATATGATACCCGGGTTAAGTAGAGTTATTTGTATTTATTTAATTTATAGATTAGATTAATTATTATTTCCATTACCCATTATATAAAAAACCAATCATCAACCCATATGTCATTGGGAAACTAGTCCCATATTATCCAGTTGGAGCCACCATCCCAAATGGAAAAGGAGTTGTACTAAGGTCCAGACCGGGTGGTTTTCCCCAATGTTTGAAGCTAGGATTTTTGAGGCTTCAACAGGACCTAAGTGATAGCTCAAATATCAAAGTTTTTGAAAGCATTTCGAACCTAATCGATTGGATAGATCTTGTCTTCCTGATTCTGACACCATGAATGGTTCGAAAAACAGATACTGTATGAAGAAGTTATCGCGATTTGAAAAGTCCATTAAAGTGAAATTTTTGACCTTTGACCATGTTTGACTCGGAATTTGAATATTCAAAAAAATAATATTCCAAGGAATATTCTTGGAATATTCCTATAATATTCTTTGGAATATTACCCAGAATATTCCTTCTGAGAAAGTCATATTTTGCAAGTGGCATCATTTTATTTGCTGGTTGATTATACGAGGTTTTTATTGGCCAAATAGAGGTTGCCACGTGGTAGGCCCAGAGGTAGCCACGTGGCCCAAGATGGTGGTATAAAATTTTGGTTGAACTTCGTCGGGATCAATCACGTGACCTCCAAGTGCGCACACACACATCTTAACCATATGCGCTACGATTGGTTCTTAACAATGTAGTCCGAGTAGTTCTAATTAAAGTTTTAAGAATTCACATTTGGGGGTCTGGAGGGGCCAACCTCTCCCCATATGGTCATCGACCCATGACCCTGGGCCAAGGGCTTAAGCTGCTAACTGTGAACATTTTTATGTCGTATTTGTGTATTGTCACATGCAACTATCGCGTGTTTAAACCCAACGGTTACGCAACATTAAACTTGACAGTTCCTCCGCTAGATTTCCGGAGGTTGTTCACATGAAATGACTAAAATTAATGTTGCGGCTTAAATGGTGGGTGGTTTTGGAGTGCACCCCAAATTTAGGGTGGAATCTCTAAATTATATCTAGTTAACTTAAGTGCCCTAGTTTTAGTGGAGTTTTCCTAGGGGGTTACTGGACAAAACTGTTTATGCTCTATCTTGAGCTAGATTCGACCATTCTGAGAGTGTGAATAGTAAATTTTGACTATATCAGACATTCTAGACTCATTGGTGAGGGTTTTAGAGCCATAAAGCACTTCTGAGCATGATTCACCTTCAAAGAAGTTCTAGGGGCCAGCAGCAGTTTGAGGCCTAGCCAGGGCAGCTAGAGGCCTTTCTTAACAAGCCAATAGTCAATTTTAGGTGTTTCAGACATTATGGAACTAATGGTGAGGTTTGAAGAGCCAATAGAGGACTTTTGAAGGCAAATATGCTTCAGATAATTTCTAAGGGCCACTAGGGCCATCAGGTGCCAGCAGGAGAATGAGGCCTATCCAGAACAGCTAGTATCCATTCTCAGCAAACCAATAGTCTATTCTGACTATTTTGAGCCTTATGAATCCAATGGAAGTATTTACAAAAGCTTTTGAATACTTTTGAAGACCGAAATTATTCTTAAAAAAAATCAGTGAACCTAGAGCCAAGGGGTGCCACCAGGTGTTGGAGGCGTAACCGGAGCAGTCGAAGGCCAATTTCAGCAATTGAATAGTCTATTATAATTATTTTTGATATTATGTATCCATTGAAGGGATTTTTAGAGTAGTTTGGAGACCTCTAAATGTCAAGAAGCCACAGGGAATTTTTAGGCAGCCCATGGCCAACAGTGGATGGAGGACTAGATTGGGGATCCAGAGCTCATTTTGAGCAAATGATCAGTCTATTTTGGAGGTATGATATGTGCTAGAGATATTAGATGAGGTTTCATGGATAGAAAAGGATTTATTAAATATTTTTTTCCAAATAGAAGCTCATGGAATCTTAAGGGCACCGACAGTAGAAATCAAGTCTAAGGGAACGTAAATCTTTCTTTAGAGTGATGACAGCCATTCCAGGGTATGATGGTATTATAAACCCAATGGTACAGCCCATATAACAATTGGAGTTGATTTATTAACTTGTAAAATAAATTATTCATCATAATCACGAAGAGCCAAGTCAGTTGACATAGGCTCAAGGAGATGTAGCCCACGATATTCGGGTGAACTCATTTATTAAATTTGTTGTTATTTTTTTATTCTTATTTGCTGCACTTTATGGTTGTTGCACATGCTTAATATCAGCAGAAACATATGTTCTTAAAGCACTTAAACAATTAAAAAAAACATACACCCGTTTCAAGTATTATTTTCCATACAGTCATGTATAATTAAGATCTTTTATTTGTTTAACTAAGTGGGAGGTGCTTGTGCATAATAATTTCAAGTTATCCACCCATTTTCAGTTCAAATATCAAAAATGGGCCCTTGTCTAAACAACTAGTGTTATATCCTCCAACCTATCCTTCCATTGATCATGATCTCCCTATATGGTTGGGGGATGAAGAAGATGAGGTATATAACATTGCCACTATGTGTGCTATAGATGTTATTATTAGAGGGGGACATCTTGATGAAGATGAACTCATTGAACATGCCATTCAAAACCAGTCCTCCACTAACATTCCTCTCAAAACCTTAGTCAAAGAATCTGAAAGCCACTGTTGAATGGAAGTGCACTCAGTTGAGTCAACCTCTGAATCCACCAAAGCTATTGATTTTAGCCCATCCAGATCTCTAAAAAATTAACCTAAACCTCTCGAATGAAGAAGAGATGCAATTGTGCTAGATTTTGAAACAGAATCTAGATGCATTTTCTTGGGATTACAAAGACATGAAAGGGGTGAATCCTTCATTGTGCAAACATCATATTTACATCAAAGACGTATGGAAGCCCATGAGACAACCCCAAAGAATGATGAACCCCGATCTGAAGGACATATTCAAAGAAGAGTTGCAAAAACTATTGGATGCAGGGTTCATATAGCCTATATCCAAGAGTGAGTGGGTATCTCCTCTTTTCTTAGTCCCAAATAAGAATGGGAAGTGGCAAATTTATGTTGATTATCGAGAACTTAACAAAGCCACTAAGAAAGACCATTTCCCTTTGCCCTTTATAGACCAATTCTTGGATGGCCTTGTGGGGAAGAATTTATTTTCCTTCTTAGATGGGTTCAGTGGGTACAATCAGATTCAAATTAGCCCTGAAGACCAGGATAAGACTACTTTCACCTACCCTTGGGGTACCTTTTCTTATAGATTCCTACCCTTTGGGTTGTACAATGCCCCAACTACCTTCCAAAGAGTTGTCCTGAGCATCTTTTTTGAGTTAGTCCATGACTCTGTCGAAATCTACATGGATGATTTCACACCATATGGGGATGACTTCTAGGAAGATCTCTCCAATTTGGGTAAAGTACTAAGAAGGTGAATTGAGATGCATCTCTTATTGAGCCCGAAAAAGTGTGAATTCCTGAAGAAAGCAGGGATTATATTAGGAGACTCCATATCCCAAGAAGGAATATAGGTAGACCCGAACAAAATCACTATCATCAAAAGGGTACCTGCTCCTCAAATGTAGAAAGAAGTCAGGAGTTTCTTAGGCTTAGCTGGTTATTATAGAAGGTTTATCAAATATTTCAGCAAGATGGCTTCGCCATTATTTGGGTTATTGGCCAAGGATTCTGAGTTTACTTAGTTTGGTCCTTGTCATGAGACTTTCGAGCTCATTAAGGGAAATATGACCACTGCCCCCATCCTCCGAGGTCCAAATTGGACTCTTCCTTTCCACATCCACACTGATGCATCCGAAAATGCTGTAGGGGAAGTGTTAGGACAATTAGAGGAAAAAATACCTTATGCCATTTATTTCATCAGCAAGAATTTTTCAAAGGCCAAGCTGAATTATACTGTTACTGAGAAGGAGATGTTAGGCATTGTCCATACATTGAACAAATTAAAGAATTATGTAACTAGATATCTGACCTTTTTTCACACTAACCATGCAGCCATCAAGTATTTAATGAACAAACTGGATGTTAATGCTAGAATAATTAGATGGTTGTTACTTTTGCAGCAATTTGATTTGACTATTGTTGATAAATGCAGAAAGGAGAATGTTGTTGCAGATTTTTTGTCCAAGTTAACTCTCCCTGCAGGTGAAGAAGGAATGGTGGATGACCAGCTGCTCGAAGAACACCTCTTTTCTATATCATTACTCTCACCATGGTTTGCAGATATAGCCAACTACTTGGTTGCTGAAAAACTCCCTCCTAATATTTCATTCAGGGAGAGGAGCAGAAGCATCAGAAAAGGTGCCCCTTTCACATGGATTGGGGGAAACCTTTTCAAGTTAGGCCCTGATAAACTCCTAAGGATATGTGTGAGGGAGGAAGAATTTTTCACATCCTCTCTGCATGTCATGACAGCCCATGTGGAGGCCACTTTGCTGCAAAGAGAACTGCGTACAAATTTTTGCAGGCAGGATACTATTGGCCTGACCTTCACCAAGATTCCAGAAGATACACGAGGAGGTGTGACCAGTGCCAGAGGATGGGGAAACCCACACAAAGGGATGAAATTCCTTTACACCCTCAAGTGGATCTTGATCCATTTGAAAAGTGGCGCATGGACTTTATTGGACCTATCGATCCACCATCTAGACAAAAGAAGTATATCATAGTCTGCACTAATTACCTAGCAAAGTGGGTTGAAGTAAAACTAGTGAGGGTAGAAACCAAGTAGAAAGTAGCATAATTTATGAGGGAGAATGTGTTTTACAATTTTGGATACCCCGGAAAAATAGTCACGGATCAGGGAGCACAATTCACCTCCCACCTCATTAAGAATCTTTTGATGAAGCACGAGATTAAGCATAGAATTCTACTTCCTATCACCCTCAAGAGAATGGCCAAGTATAAGTGACTAACAGAGCTTTAGAGAGCATACTCACCAAGGTTGTGAGCAACATCATAAAATATTGGGCATACAGATTGGTAGAAGCTACTTGGGCCTACAACACTACTTGGAAGACAACAACAGGATTCACTCCTTATGAACTAGTCTATGGTAAGAAATCTTTACTCTCAGTTGAGTTTGAATTCAACACTTAAAGAATGGCAGCTGAATTAAATCTAGATCTATAAAATGCCCAAAAAGAGAGGTTTTTGCAACTAAATGGATTGGATGAGTTCAGAATGCAATCACTTCTTCACATAGAGGTAGTTCAGCTGCAAAGGAAGGTATGGCATGACAAGAGCATCAAATAAAAGACCTTCCAAGAAGGAGATTGGGCATTGTTGTATGATTCAATATTTAAATATTTCAAAGGAAAGTTGATGACAAGATGGTTGTGACCTTACACAGTGGATTTTTTTTTTGATAATGGTGCAGTACAAGTTAGAACCATAGATGAGGAAGGAATCCCTTTGCTTGTCAATGGTCATAGACTTAAAATTTACAAAAAGCCTTTTTCAAAGGCAGAATTCATAAATTCAATAAGAAGAGAGGTGTATGTGATGGAAAGCTCCATATTTTTCCACACCTCCTGAAAAAAAACAGATAAATAAATAAAAATAAAATTAAATAAAAATATAAATATAAAATTAAATTAAATTAAAATTAAAATTAAATTAAAAAAATTAATTAATAAATTAATTAATAAATTAAAAATAAATAAATAAATAAATAACCATGGGTGAAAACCTCTCTGAGGCACCCAAGGCAAGCCTGTAGGTTGAAAATCTCGATGGAGACAACTCACTTGCTCAAAGAAAAAAAGAGAAAAAAGAAAATAGAATAAAGATCCATGGGTGAAAACCTCTCTGAGGCACCCAAGGAAAGTCAGTGGGTTGAAAATATCCATGCAGGCAGCCCACTTTCTTTCAAAAAAAAGAGAGAAAAAAAAAACAAAAAACAAAAAACAAAAAAAAATACATCTACATTTCTGTGTTTTCTGTGTTTGTTGTTTTGCAAGTTATTAATGGTTTCTAGAAACATAGGAAGGCATTCATCTTCTTTTACCTTCTTCTTTTTTACCATCCATCCCATCATTCACTCCATTCATTTGTATAACTTCCTACATCACCTCCATGCACCACACTCCTCCATTCTTGAGCACAATGTAGCAAGGAAAACAAAACATAGACTGCTACAGACTTCAGCAAATTCCTACAAAACAGACATCTTTTCTTGAACAACAAGAGACAACAAGGGAGGAGCGCTTGAAGAAAACCCCAGGAATGACAAGAGTGCCACCCATGGCATCTGGAGCATCCCCCACGCAGCATCTACAACGGGGAGAAACAACAAATCCGCAGTTCACTTAGAGAGTTGCTCATTCAGCAAGTTGCCCAATCAAAGAACAGGAAAATAGGGAAGAATGCAACATCCAAGAGGCTTGTCTCTTCAATACAGCTCCTGCAAACACCTTGGAAACAATAGGTAAACTAAAGTATAGCTTCTCACCCCTTGTTACACATCCATAATAGCCAAAAATAATTAATTTGCAGATTTAGAGTTTAAGGGGCAGAAAGGTGGCCAGTTAACTTGGCCACCACCGTGAGGTGTGACTGAAAAAACTGGAAGTACATGCCACCTGGGCATGAAAAATAAAATAATTTAAATCAAGTGGAATATGGGGAGAACGAGGAGAGGAAATGCACAATCCATCACAAATTAACAAGGAGAAGGAAACAATTGTCTAGAATAGAACGAGAGTTGAGCCGAGTTACATACACACTCCAAAATTAGCGACGCAATCTGATAAAAGGAGATGTCATCTCATCCAAACCAGTAAATTGAAAATTTTAAAAGGGAGAAAGATTGACGAAAACTCACAACGCTTAAAGAAGAAGAGGAAGAACCAGTAGAGGAAGAAGAACCAGAAGAAGAGGAAGAACCAGAAGAGAAACAAGAAGAACCAGAAGAAGCAGAGGAAGAGACGAGGGGCCAAGGAAAAACATAAGAGATGGCCATAGAAGTCATAGAGATAGCAGAAAGTGGGCAAGAAATAGACTCATAACATAGCATCACATCCCCTCAATACAAAAAGGTAGTTGCCACCATAGGTCCTCTGAGCACAAAGATAAAAAGTCAGACCTCTATGTATTTCAGAGCTAACAAGAGTCAAAGGATGATTCAGAGAGAGCCAGAAAGTCCTCCCACGAGATGATGAGCTCCATCATTAGACATATTTGGAGGGGTTAATGGTCACCTTTTTACCTTATTAGATCTCTTTTTCTTGCATTTGTATTATTATTTGGTTTTATGATGCTAGTATAGGTGGTGATTAAGGCTAACATACTCTGAGTGCCTAATATGAGGTTGAGTACAGAAAATCATGATTTATTAATCATTTTCATAAGGATTTTATCATAAAGACTTGGAGGAGACAGCAAGGAGAAATTATTGGAGGATTTTCCACCTTGCTTAACTCTCAAAGGCAGCCAAAGGATCCCAAATATTCTCTCCAGCAATTTGAATTCCAAAGGCAGCCAATTTTGATCCCCAAGGATTCTCTCTAGCAATTCGAATTCCATGGGCAGCCAAGCACTCAATCTTTGTTTACTTGGAGTCAAGTGGACTCAATCACTATTTTCTAGGGAGTTGTTGGTAGCTACTCTGTAGAATAAATAGAGCAAAGATAGAGCTAGGAGGAGTTAGTCAGTGAATCGATTTTAGTTGAAACTTTGTTGCAATCTGTTAAGCTTATTATTTTACTCAGTGATCATACTTTCAGAGATGTATGAGGTTATTATTTTATGAAATGAGCAAACTGATTTCATTCGACTGATTTTATTTTAGAGAGCTAGGCTCATGGGTTAGGGCCCAATCCATGTGCCCCAGCTTCTCTATTGTTACTATCTTTTCCTTTCTGTCATTTAGCTAGTTTTTTCTTCTGTCATTTAGTTAGATCTGCTTTTAATATTTTCATTGTTGTTTAGTTTTGCTTCCAGTGTGTTGCTGTAGTTCATTTTATTGTGAGTAGTAGAATAGAGGAAAAACTCCAAAAATTTTGGTCAAGCCTCCCCCTCTCATCTCCGTAAATAGAGTTCGATCATGGTAGACCATCCCACATGCCAAAATTGCTTTTTGTTTGAGTTTGGGGAAGAAATTGCATTACAAAGTCCAATTCTCTCTTTCACTATTTTATCACGCATTTTTTTCTATTTTTCATGCATGAATTCACAGGTGTGATACACTTCTGAGCATTTTTGGTGCGCGTCCATTCCCTCCTGTTTTCCACTTCTTTGTACTTTTTCAACCTAAATTTTTCCCCAAACACACTTAAGCCTTTCATCCCGCCTTCTTCCTTTATGTTTTTTCCATTCACAGTTACCTTACCCTTTTAACATAGAACATGTAAAAACCATTCAAAAACCATCAAAAACTCGACCTCCACCTTCCTCCTCGAATTCATTGCTACTGTACTTCGCATTTCACACTCCACGTGGTTTAGGTTGTTCCCATTAACACTTTCCACTTCCCGACGTCGATTGCGATATTCACCGCATTACAAATCACTCACTGCAACCTTTTCCTTTGTTTCCTTTAACACTTATCACTTCTGAACACCGATTGCGATATCGGCCCCACCTCCACATCACCACTCCGCATTTGACATCGTAAATCACATTTCACACCTTTTTTCACTTTTCTTTCCAAGACTTACTACTTGTTTTCGCCGATTGCGATATTGCGAAATCGAAAATCGAATCGTTTCCATTTTTCCTTTAACACTTATCACTCCACTACCTATTGTGATATCTCAATCGCGCTCCACCTTCCGTCCCACCGCCACGTCACCCATCACAAATCGCACTTCGCAAGACTTACCTCACTGCACTTCGCTCCCGCTCCCGAACGACTTTTCCGTTATCCCTTTACTTTTGCGATATTACGATTGTGACATCACATATCGCAAAATTTTTCTTCTATCGCACTATGCCATCGAAATTTTTGAATTATTCTGCTCCAAGGCCTCTTTCCACTTCAACAAATATTTAATCCGGTTTTAGCCCACACTTTCCACTTCAAACCCTCGTTTCATGTGTTAAGCCCTCCATTAGCCTCTTTAGCCCTTTTTTCTCTCCTCCAAGCTACAAATCACTCTTTTAATTAGAATTAAGTCATGGATATCTTATTTGCATAAGTAGAAGCATGATAGATAGACCATAGGACAAGTAGAGTGCATTTAGCCGTTTGGCCAAGTTAAGTATGGTTTAGAATTAGTTTCCTTTCTGCCATTTATTTTCAGCAAGTTAAATTAGTTTCCTTTCCTTCATTTCTTTTCTACAAATTAAATTAGTTTCATTCTTGTCATTTATTTTCAAAAATTTAGTTCAGTTTCCTTTCTGTCATTTCCTTTCAACAATTTAATTTTCAATTTTTATCATAGTTTAGGAAATAGCACCCTTTCATAAAGCAGAAGAGGATGACTTGAACAGAGTGCATTTGTTGTGTATATAGAATTGTTACCTTCGAGTTTCTATGAACCTTGGGTTGATAAAGTAAATTAGGGAAGCCCCTAGGAGTTGAAATACACTTGGTGCAATACCAGGGCTCACCACAAGGCAGGGTGAACATAGGCAGAGAATTGGCTAAGTATTTGTCCATTTTTTCCTAGATCACTGTGAGACAATTAGCAAAGTGCAGAAATTATCTTGTGAGATAAAGAATTGTATTGTTTCATGATCCTTGACTTTATACAATATAAAAATAGTGGGATTTTAGGCAGCATGCTTTCCCCAGATCCATCTTGTGTTGTGTGATTGATTCTCTTTTTCTCTTACGTGTTTATGTGATTGTGTGGTCGTGTTTATTTCCGCAAATTGTAGAAGGGATCCAGTATTTAGTACATCATAAGATCAGATTGAATCCCCGTGGTTATATTTTCTACAAAGTGTTAGGGTCCTATAAGTATAGGATTCATAATTTGGAATTGACTTATGATATTCTTGTAAAAATATGTACATACCTTGCTTTCTGCAAGTTTTTTTCCCATATTTTGTAAAAAATAAAAAATCAAATAGAAAATCAAAAAGAGGGTAAATTCCTAAAAGAAAGATCAAAGGACTTAAAAAAATATAGACCCCAAAATAAAAAGATGAAAATAAGACATGAAAGTGTGCAAGTCCAAATGCCACTAATTTTTACTTTGTTACTGATGATTATGGCAGAGTGTCAGTAAATTCCATAATTCATGATGAGTTGAACTGCTTAATATTGACTTGTCATGTTTCAATTTTATTGTTGTAGAATAGTGAATAAAGATTAGTCAGACAGTTTAATCCTGACTAATTAGTAGATAGGTAGAGAATAAAGAGGATCTCATCAATTTAATCTAAGCCCTCAGATGATATAAGGTAGATTTAGATAGTTTTTATTGCTTTCAAAAGAATAAAATGTTCAAGGTTGCTAGCTCAAATGCACCTACAAAATGGAAGAAAAAATGTTATATTAAAATTTGGGTAGGTAGAAAGAAGTGGGAGAATCGTGTAAATACTTTTCACCGGGAAAAAATCACTAATTTCTCCTCCTCTATAGTTATTCTGCATTCTAGACTTTCAGTCAAAGAGGCTCAGAGCATTTCTCTGACTTCTATTGGGACCCGACCCAAGGCTCAATGATTGTTAAGTTAAAAGTGTTGAATTCCTATAATAATCCCATTTATCATCATTTACCCTACATTCATCCATTTACACCTTCATAAGTAAAGAACTTTTACTTAATGAAAAAGAAAATCCCCTTTTGATTAATCTCCTTCATTCATAAAAACATAAAAGCCCTCCAAAAATATTATATTATAGGTCAAAGTGGTAAAATTACAAATGATAAAGCTTTTCTTTTTACATTATCACTTTACTTAGTCATATGGATATATTTTGGTGTTTTTCATTGTCCTTGGTCATATTAACTTTTAATTTATTTATTAAATCCCTATAAACAAACCTTATCCTATTATATAACCCCTTTTATTTAAATATCCCCAAAAAACCCACTATTATAAGCTTTTTTGCCAAAGTTAATTATCCACGTGTTTAAATAAAAAACCCAAATTATATCCCCTTTGGCATAAAACTAACTATATACAAAATTCCCGCCCCTTATGGTTAAAGACCTTTCAAAAAGTATAAAACTATATAATAAAATAAAAAATAAGAAAAGTTCTTTCATACATATCCTATGTGTTGAAATGTCCAAAAAATATTCCCCATTCCATGTTTATCCTAACTTTTAACCTAAGGTTTTACCAATATGCAACTAAGATTTTGATCCTTTAAATGGTTAACCTTTCCCGTGTTTACTCCCCAATATGCAATAGCCTTATGCTATACATAAGCTTGACCAAGGTTAAAACATATATTACCCCGCCTCACGCGCATTTTACCATATATATAAACCTTTGATATATATACATATATATATATATATATATATATATATATATATATATATATATATATATATATATATATATATCACCGCCATTTTCACCTTTGGAACCATATACCCCATATAAGTGCATTACCCTTTGATAGTAAGACTTTATTATAATCCATGATGAAAAGCAGCCTTTAATATTTAATCCCAAAGGCATGTTAGTAGAACTCGGTCCCAAATGTCGCTTCTTTGACCTAATAACTTCCCAAGTATAGTCCTCTACCATTCACCTTCTATGTCCCGGCTGATCCGACTCTGCCGACCATCATCTTGGCCACCCAAGCAAAACTGATCACTAAACATAAAAAACAAAGGCTGATAGTAAGCTTTTCTGCCACGCCTCTTGTGATGTGTCCAAATATGATACGATCGCGTTCATTTTTCCCAAGACCACTTACTGCCCAAACACAGCGAGAAACCCACTGATGGTTTTCCGCGTTCGCAAAAAGAAAAACCAATCCCACCCGAGATTTGACTCGCATTTATGACAGTTTTCAAAGATTTATAATAAATATTAAAAACATTTGTTATTTGTTTTATGTGTATTCTGTCGTGCCTGGCTGTGCAAAAAAAAAAAAAATCCTGCTGCTCAAATTATTGACCTTTACCCAGAGAAAACCTTGATTTCAACCGTTGTTCAACTGTTTGAAGATTATTTAAATTAATTCTATGCATCATCGATTCAGACCAATCCAGAGGAACTACAAAAGTTACAGAAACCCTTCTCAAAAGCATCAAGATACCTGCAAATCAGGTATTTTCCCGAATTTGACCTACAATTTCATAAATTGAACCGCCAACCAAACCAATTGAGATAAAATTAGCAAAAGTGATTATCCTAGTGTGTCCAAAACCTTAAAAAAAGAGGGCAAACCCTCGCAATTTTTTCCCAGAAATTTCCATTTGCTGAAAACCTCATTTTTAAGCCAAATTCTCAGTCAGAGACCCTTGAAAGATAAATTCCACGGCTCAAAAGGTTTTTTAATCTACAGAAAACCTCAAAACCCTTTTTTACAGTCCTAGTCATTCAAAAACCTTGTGTTTTCTGTCTCAAACTATTTCCTGTGTCCTAAGAAGTTCCTAATTGAGCACTGAATTGCCCATTTCCATCATCCTTGTCTGTAAAATTGCTCAATTACCCTCTGATTGAAGGAAAATTAACTATAGAAAACTGTATAATCTTGCTTTAGTTAGCTCAAAATGACAAAAAAGAAGATCACACCTAAGGCTGGAGGATCTAAACCTATTAAACCTGGAGGATCCAACCCTCCCAAGTCTGAAGCAGTAAAAGCCCCAAAATCTACTCATGCTATCACTACTAAGACCACTATCACCATTAATCCTCTTCAACCTCTAGTGTCCAATGAATAAGTTATCCCTTTAATTGATTTGGATTACAAAATTGTAGACCCTCTAGTGGAATTCAATCTATTAGAAGTTCATAATTGGTGTCATGAAAAGTTCCTAGACAAAGAAGAAATGCTTCTCTGGGATACAAATCTACCCAAGCATGTAATCCCATTAACACACCCTAGTCAGGACTTGATAAGACTGTGCCAAAAGTATCATGTCCCATACCAAAGATCAATTGTGAATAATGACAGAGAAATCCTTTTTTCTATCACTGTCGCATCAATCAATGAAATGTTGCAGTTACAGTTTGACCCTAGGCAAGTCCCCTTATCCATCGAAGAATTGACTCAATTATATTTGGGGTTAGATTTCCCCAAAAGATTCATGATTTTTTCAGAACTTCATGCCTAGTCATGTGGATATTCCAAAGTTGAATCCTCCTTATTCCACTTCCAAGTTTCCAGAGGGTTCTAGGCATGTAATTTCTATGTTATCCTTCATATTGGGCTATTTCACTAATGATTTTATTGATGAGTCAATCCTTGGGTTTTTGTCTACCTTGCCTCCTGGTCAACCTCCTGTTGTGAGCTTTAATTTTGCCAGGTTTATTGCTAATTCTATACACCATCAATTGACAAAGTTACCCACTGAAGGGGTATTTAGGTATTCTTCCTATTTATTTCATTTGTTCTTATTCTCACAAGAAAATCACTTCCCAATAGCATTGTAGAAAATGAAGGTACAGGACCAGCCTCTATCAGTTGTCTTTTGGACATCATTGTTGAGAAAAGAAGGAAGTGAATACAGTTACACAGATTTCACAGATTTGTTTATTAGACCAACTATAAATTTGCTACAAAAATCAGAACAACCTAAAGTAAGTGAAGAAATGAAAAGGATATTACAATTGTCAGAAGAATGCAAAATGGGAGATTGGTACTTGTATGAGAAACACACTGAATTAAGAATCTTTGGAACCAATTTACTTCCATACAAATTACCTAAGTTTTTGACTATCAGAGTCTTTGCTCTAGAGTATTTGAGACAAGTGTTGAATGTTGATGCTATTCATTTCATTGCTTCCAAAAAGAAGACATTGTTCAAACTAAAAAATCAAATTGGTCCTTTCATAGTGAATAATAGGGATGCTGAGAAAGAGATAGAAAAAAAATTATCAGAGCTGAAATTTCAAGTGAGTTTCCCTTGGAATTACGGCCCCCAAGGTCTTTTAAACAGTATAAGGGTTAAAAATAAGCTGCCTCCTTTTATACATGAGCCAAAGCCTGATATTGAAAATTTTTCCAATCAGATAGAATGGGAAGAAAATATGTTCATAGATTTAACTGCAAATACACAGCAAACAGGAAAAAAAGATACCACATTTGTTGTGGTAACTTCTAAACAGCCAAAAGTTTCAAACAAAAGGAGCAGAGATGAAGGAGCCTACACAGCAGAAACTACTTCAGATACTAATTTTAAGCTCATCAATAACAAAAGGCTCAGATTTGGTTTCGTAGGAAAAGAAAAACTTATTGAGGTTGAAGATGAACCAGAGGTCAGTAATGATGAGGCCACTATAATAATTAAGGAAACTTTGATAGATATTGAAAGAGAACAAGCAGCATCCAAAGGAAAGGAGACCCAAATGATTGAGCAACGGGTGAATATGGAAACTTCTTCTTCTCAAATAGCAGAAGAAAAATATTTGGACATCAAGGAGAGATATAAGCAAATCAAACAAAGGAATGAGGAAATTAAAAGTGAGATTTATTCTCAATTTCTGAAGCAGAAGCCAGGAAATCAAGACAGATTGCTTACAACATTTGATTACTATTCAAATAAGATGATCATGTCCTATTTACAACCAACTACTTCAACCCCTAAAACAGTGGTTGATTACAAAAAGATGGAATTTGAAGTAGATACTCAAAAAGTGCATGAATTGGATCAGATAGAATTTCATAGACATAGCTTTGAGATGTTATATTCCACTGTGGTGACAAAGGCCATGAGTGTAACAAATTTGAAAAATACTATTATCAACCTGCAAGACCAGATGAAACTTGACAAAGGCTCCTTATATGCAAAATATCTAAGGATCAAGGCCTTAGAAGATTTAATTTTACAAATAGGAGTTGACCCATCAAATGTACAAGCTGCTGAAGTATTAATAAAGAAGAAAAATGATGATATTGTTGCTTTGAGGAAATAGTTAAAACTTCCTCAAAGTGAGCACCCACAGAGTAAGGAGATACTTCATGAACAAAAGGAAAAAGATGATATGATGCAATTGATCATAAAGCTAACTGCCCAAATCAATGATATGGAAATTCAATGGGATATACTGATGAAAGAAAAATAAGCTTTGAAGGAAACTGATAATTCCACCATTCCTACAGTCATACCTATCATTATAGTTGCTATTCCTTCTACACTGGGAGAAACGTTAGCCCCCAAATAGCCACTGGCAACTGTAGTGTCAGTGAAATCAGCTACTACCTCCAACACAGAATCCTCAACAACACAGGTGCAGCAGACAAATGATGCAGGGCAGATTGTCAAAGCAATGGAAGAAATGACATTGAAAACCAATGAAATTAACAGTTTGAAGAAAAAGATTCAGAATATGGAGGTATCCAATAAAGCAGCATTGCTTAATGCCAACAATTATGAACAAAAAGCTAAAAGTCTTGAACAACAAGTCAAAAGCCTTCAGAAGGATTTGAGTTTCACTACACAGATTTTTTATATTATAAATCACCTATGGACCAATATTATTGAGGCTATACATCTTCAATGGCCATCAATACAGATAATATATGAACAAAGAGAACTCCTTCTAGCAGCTCAAGTTGAAATACAAAGAACAACAAAAGAATTAGCAGATAAACCAGCACAGGCATTAAAGCTAATTGCCTTCTTAAACAGTAAGTACAGGACTGAGCTAGAAGAATTGAAGATACAAGACAGGACAGAGACTATATTGCAAATCAAGAAAGTACTAACAAATAAAACCCTGATGAATAACTTGAAAGAAAAATGTGATGCCATGAATTTTTCCATCACCAAGTTTTTAGCAAAGTATACTGTGCTAAGACAAGCTGGTATTCCATACATCCATGTCTTCAATGATAAATTGATGGATCAAAAGGAATATGATAAAAAGATAAGGGAACATGCCAAAGAACAAGTGAATAAGAAACTACCACAGGGATCTCCAACAGGGAAAGTTATTCTCCAATACATTGAAGATTTATTCTTCCTTCAAAATGAAATCAAAAATTTGTTTGTAATTAAGACAAATTTTGCTAAATATACTGATGCAGATGAGAACTAAAGAAAATTTAAAAGTATGAAGATACCAAGTGTTGAACAGTGGCAGTTGTTTACATATTTTTTGTAGCTGCAAAGAAGAAAAACAGTGATAGAGAGTGCAGATGAAGCAGTCAGTTTGAGAAGGAAACAAATAAAACAATTATTTTATTTTGAAATTTTTACTGCCAAGAAGTCGAGGTCAAAATATCAGGTTAAAGAGTATCAGGTTAAAGAGTATCAGGGTGAAAGAGCAGAGTCAATGTGTATCAGAAAGAAAAGCAACAGTCAGTAGATTTTGACTTCTATAATTTCCTTTTTTACAGCAGTAACATGATAAATAAACAGTGTGAAAGAACCTCAGGGATAAAATACAATTTCAAAGAGTATAAGAGGAAAGAGTATCAGTGAAGTTATCTTCCAAAAGATATTTTTCAATATGCCAGCAAGCATGGACACTATTCAACAAACAATTTCTGTTTGATCAGATTAGTTATATATTTTCTAGATGAGAGGAAAACTTGCTAAAGTTGTTAAGCAGTTGTCCCTCTTAATATGTAAAGATATTTTATATTTCCTATAGTTATTCCTAGATCTCTCTAGGATATTTGTAATAAACATTTGTATAAATACTTCATTTTGTGAAGTGTTTAGGGTGGAATAAAATTGCTATGAATATTATAGACCTTTTGCTGGAACATTGGAGGCTCACATGTGTTGATTTCAAAGAAGAAGTCTGGATAATAGTCAATTGGACTTCATAATTCAGGATTCATGCGATAATTTGAAGAGTAAAGTGCATCTATCTTATCATTGTTTCCATTCTGAGTTACATACAATTTCATATATGTTTTTCAATCTTAATGATTAATTAGGAGTATTACTTCAGGACTAGTGTAAAAACTCCCTGTCTTAACTACTTAATCATTTAAATGTTTTCTGTTGATTTCAGGATTTAGGAATTCTTAATTGCTCCTAGTCCCGTTTGACCCCTGTCTCCTTCCTCTTTTTCCGGATCAAAGGATCTTTCATTGCCCTTTATCTTGAAGCAAGCCATTTCATCAAAACAATCTATTCAAATATCTAAGGGTTATCTACCGTGCCCTGAATACATTAGCATCCTTTTGGTCTTGCCTTCTAGTTCTGCATGCTAGACTTTGACTCCATAGCCCAATGGACTAGTAGATCCCTCTTTAATTTGTCTTTAAGTAATCTTATTTTCCACCAAAAATTTCAAAACCAAAACCAATTATCCTATCATAACTAGCCTAAAACATTAAACTAAAAAAAAAGTTAAATCATAAAGAGAGAGCCCTCTCTGAAATTTAGGAAGGCTAGATCCTAAATTTCCAAAGTAGGTATGTGGTTACCCCTAGTTTTCTTAAAACTAAAAACAAAAATCCCACAATCTTTAGAAATTACTAGGGTGATAACATACCGGCTACCATACTAGGGATCTAACCAATCTCCAGTTTTAAAATTAGTCTTAAAGAAAGATTTTTAATCTATCCTTTTACTTTAAGATTATTTTTAAGGGTTGTGGGTATTCATAAACAGTCATTCTAGCTTCTATGAAAACCTACTACATCAGGTATAATCCGGATCCTAAGCCTGCAGTTATAGTAGATAACCCAAAACAGATTGGAAAAAATAAAAAGAAAAAACAAATTGTCAATTTAGAAACTGAAGTACCATTAAGAAAAGCTAATTCTTTACCCAAAGAATTAGTGAGCTTATCTAATATTGATATTGATTTCAAGTTTGAACAATCATTGTTTAAAATTAAATCTGAAACTGATTTAAAATACACTGTAATAGATCATGTTTTTACTTCTTTCTTGAAAGAAAAACATAATATTATTTCAGCAAAAAGAAAATCAAATAAATCCGAATCTCAAAGTCAAATAGAAAGCATTAATGTTACACTAATTAAAGATATTGATGAAGCTATTAAATTAGCCCATTTATTATCTCACATTAAGCCTCCAGTTTCTCAATTCCACACAACAATAATTCCAACAGCAAATTCAACTTTGTATGTTGTCACTTCATTTTTAGATTCCACTACAAGTTCATCCACAAAAAAACTTAGTCCTAAGTTGCCTTTGCAGCCTAGGATATTATTCCCCTCATTCACTCAATCCATTGCATCCACTAGCTTTGTTAGCACTACATATTTATTTCCAAATAGTTCCATATATATACCAACATCTTTTCCAAGCTCATCAAACACAACTTTCAACTCATCAACTACCATATCCAGCATTGCTCCTATCATAATTGTTATACCTCCTAGTTCAGCAAAACTTCAAGCCATAGCTGCTAGGTATGCTCCCCTTGTCTTACCCCAAAACCTCCATGATATGCCCCAATATTATCAGAAATATATACCACTATTTGATGGCCACACAATATACTGCTCAACAACATGTTATAAGAATAACAGATTATTGTGAAATCTATGAAATAGATGAATCAGATGTTCAAATGGGGTTGTTTGCTCAAAGTTGAACAGGAGAGGTTAAGAAATGGTTTAAAAATTTAGCTGCTGGTAGTGTAGAAAATTTAGCTGCATTTCATAGAGCATTCTTAAATAAATGGGAAAAGAAAAAGAACCCCCTGCAAATTTTATCTGAATTTGATGCTTTAAAAAGAGCTCCTAATGAGTCTATTCAGGATTATTGCACTAGGTATAACAGTGTTTATATTGTCATTCCTGTTGATCTTAAACCTACAACCTATTCTGTCATTCTTAAATTTCCTGATGGATTTGATCTAGATATGGCTTACAAATTGAGAGAAAGGAATGTTGAAACATTAGAACAGATGCAATTAGATGTTGTTAGTGTAGAAATTAACATTCTAGCCAAAAAATCCATACTTAGGAATGAAAGGAGAGTCACAATCAAAGAAGAAACACCAAATTCAGATACTAAACTAGATTTCCTTTCTAAAACTTTAGAAAGGGTGGTTGACAGATTAGAAAATATTGAGAGAAAACAACAATGCGATAACCAACCACAAATCAGAAATCCCAACTTCAGGAAAAACAATAATCCTAGAAAAGGTAACTAAGTTTTTCTAGATCAAAATATTAGGCCCCCATTCCAAGAGAACTATGTTGAAAGTTCTCGAAATATTGATGAAGATGAGGATAACATCAATATAGTAATGGGGATAGATGAAGAAAACATTATTTTCCTCACTCAGGAGGATCAAGAACTTTTTGAGCTTCAACAACTCAAAGTAGAATCTAGTGATACCTTTGATTTAAAACAAGGTTATGACTTCACTATCAATGAAATTCACAGTCAGTATAACCTTAGAAACAGAAAAAACAATGAAACTTCTACAAAATATACTTCTCAAAATCAAACGAAAAAGAATGTAGAAGCACCAAAAACAAAGATTTTAAAAATTCTCCCAAGGGAAAACAAGCAAAATTCCAATCCTCCCAGTCCCAAAAAATCACCAAGTCCAAGAATTGTTGATATCACTGAAGAAGTGGCCCAATCCTCCAATAATGCTCAAAAATACAACACTACGAAAGCCCCTAATTCAGCAAAATTAGCAATTCGTGATCCTAAAAAGAATCCTGCTGATTCTAAATCAGCAAATTCCAAAACTGTTAACACTAAATCTTCTGTTGAAAGTTCAAAATCTGAAAAAGCTTCTGCTACCCCTGAATCTGTCCCTGAAAAGAAAACTAAAGATAACAAAAGTCAAGAAACTCAGACCGAAAACAAAATAACAACTCAAGACAAAATTACATCTCCTGAAATTCATGAAAAACCTACTCAAGTAACTGTCACTAAAGATGAACTAATTCAGATTGGTAAGTCTTAATCATCATTTAATATTCAATCTGAAATAGCTAAGTTAAAAATACCAATTCCCTTAACATAATTGGTAAAAAATAACTTATATAAATCCACAATTACTGAAACTTTGAATATGAATGATGGTGAAGATTCTATTAATTTAAATGATGATCAGCCTGAATTAATTTTTGGCGCTGATGTAAATGGTAAGCATTCAAATGGATCAGTTCCTCCCTTCTATATTAGTCTTACTATTCATGATCATATTTTACATATGCAATGTTATATTCAGGAGCTTCCCATAATTTAATGCCAAAATCTATTATGGAAACTTTTAATTTAGAAATAACAAGGCCTTATAAAGATTTGTTCTCTTTTGATTCAAGAAAGGTTAAATGCATAGGATTGATAAAAGACTTATGTGTGAATTTGGTTCAATATCCTGGTAAAAGCATGGTTATGGATATTGTAGTAGCTAATATCACACCAAAGTATGGTATGCTTCTTTCTCGCTCATGGGGAGCTAATTTGCACGGATCTCTACAATTAGACATGAGCTATGTGACCATAACAGTGTTTGGACAACCTAAGAAACTTTATAGAGAAACTTTAATGAAATACATGGTTAGCAGTGCTGAGAGATCAATAAATTACCCAATTTACTCAACACCAACTGATCTTGATTCTTTCATTCTATGTAACTCTAATAATAATGAAATCCAAACTGAATTAATTGACATAAAGCCTAAACTAAACAATGATAATATTTTTCATGAAGCCCTTTGGCATTTAGACTTTGATGGCTCAGTGAACAAGTCAGGAGCAGGAGTTGGAGTGTGGATCACAAACATTGATACCAATCATTCGGAAGGACATGCCTTTAGACTCAACTTCAAATTCACCAACAATATGGCAGAGTATGAGGCACTTATCTTAGGCCTCCAAATCATCAGAAATTTGGGAGGTAAGAGAATTTTAATTATGGGAGATTCAGAATTAGTCATTAAACAAATAAATGCTGAATATTTTGTTCATAATTCTAAATTAGCCAGATATAGAGATGTAGCAACTGATTTGGTTGATGATTTACTAGAATGTAAGTTTGCAACTATTCCTAGAAATAAAAATTTGCAAGCACATTGCCTAGCAACTTTTACTAGCACATGTAATTTACCTTTTCAACCAACACATAGATATACTACTGAAGTGAAATATAGACCCATTGTCCCAGACAATGTCAAATACTGGCATATTTTCTCTGAAGATGAACAGATTTACCGTTTTTTGAATAGTGAGGATGAATTTCAAAATTGTAATATAGACATAGATGGTAATTTAGACTCGGAATGTAACATAGATTTAGATGCTAATTGTGAAATAAATAACATAGATGCACATAAACTTACCAAACCTACTGTATTTACTCAATCTGATATAGATAAATTAGAGAAGGTAGATATAGAGGAAATAATTGAAGATGAAATTGAGATGTTAGATTTAAAAGATATTTTTTTACCTAAGGGTTTAACTCCTTTGGAGGACTTGTTTGATTCCAATTATGTGCCTAAAAAGCCTAAAATGGAACCAGTCAAGTCTGAAATTGAAGAATGTAACATTGGGACACAAACAAAACCAAAAATGATTAAATTATCAAATTCTTTACCCCCTCAAGAAAAAGAAAAATACATTGAACTTTTAAAGGAATATCAAGATGTTTTTGCATGGAGTTATGAAGATTTAAAAGCATGTGATACAAACATAATTCAACATAAGATTCCTATAAAAGATGATCAGAAACCATTTAGGAAAAAATTCAGGAAGATCAATCCTTTCTTATTACCTTTGATTGAAAAAGAAGTTAAATGCATGTATGATGCCCAAATCATTGCACCAATCAGATATTTTGATTGGGTTTCTAACTTAGTACCTACAAGAAAGAAAACTGGTGAAATCAGATTATGTGTAGATTTCAGGATTCTTAATAAGGTGTCTTTAAAGGACAAATACCCTTTACCCAAAATGGACCATATTTTACAAAGGGTAGTTGGTTCTTCTAGGATTTCTTTATTAGATGGTTTTTTAGGATATAACCAGATACTTGTTCAAAAATAAGACCAACCTAAAACAACTTTTACCACTCCATGGGGCACTTTCATGTATGTGAAAATGCCTTTTGGTTTGATAAATGCTGGTGCTACCTTTCAAAGGGCTATGGATATAGCCTTTGCTAAGGAAATACATGAATTTGCAGTCATTTATTTAGATGATATTACTGTTTTTTCTAAGACAAATAATGATCATTTGGATCATTTGAGACAAGTTTTCATTAAGTGTAGAAAATTTGGTATATCATTAAATCCGAAGAAAACTCTTTTTGGACTAGAAGAAGGAAAACTACTTGGACACATAATTTCAAAGGAAGGTATTAGGATAGATCCAGCAAGAATAGAAGCCATACTACAAATTCACCCACCTAGGAAGATCAAAAAGTTACAAGCATTTTTAGGTAAAATAAACTTTTTAAGAAGATTTATTTATAATCTAGCAGAAATCATCAAAGAACTGAATAACATGTTAAAAAAGGACTATGTTTTAAAATGGACAGTTGAAGAAAAACAGTCATTTGAATCCATTAAACATGCTTTAACAAAAACTCCAGTCCTAATCAGTCCAGACTTCAAGAAATATTTTATAATCTTTTCATTTGCCTTAGAACGTACCATAGCTGCAATTCTACTGCAGAAAAATGACCAAGGTTTTGAACAGCCTATAGCATTTTTTAGTAAAATCCTTAGAGATGCACCTTTGAGATATAACATAATGGAAAAACAAGCTTTAGCTTTGGATAAAGCCATAAAAGATTTCAGAGTGTACATTCTCTACTCCCACATTATTGCCTATGTCCCTAATTTTGTAGTCAAAGATATTTTAAAACAGGATGGGCCAGATGGAAGAAGAATAAAGTGGATTTCCACTATCCTTGAATATTACATAGATATTAAACCAACCAAGCTTATAAAAGGACAAGGTTTAGCCAGATTGATGGATGAATCCAATTGCAATGCTTTGGATATAAATTTTATTTCCCAAATTGATGACCAAGAAGAGATGGCGACTCCATTGATTAGTGAAGCCTATCTAGACTCACCATGGTACTCAGATATTATCTTTAAACTTACAAATTTACAAGATCCTCCTAGATTAACTAGAACTAAAGCTTGATTCATCAAATTTAAAGCAATGAGATATTGTATTCTAGATAATATGCTTTATTGGAAAGAACAAAGTGGGATATTACTGAACTGTTTACTAAAATCAGAAGCTGACAAAATTCTTAGATATTTTCATGCAGGTGATTGTGGAGGACACTTATATTGGAAAAGTACAGCAGATAAGATTCTTAGAGTTGGTTTCTACTGGCCTACCTTATTTGCTAATGTGAAAAAATTTGTTACTTCATGTCACAAATGTCATATTTTTGAAGGAAAAAGGAAGTTGTTACCTTTACCCCTCAAACCTATTTCTACTGAGATGCCTTTTCAACAATGGGCTTTAGACTTCATTGGAGAAATTCACCCTCCATCCTCTGGTCAACACAAATGGATATTCACTGCCACATATTATTTCACCAAGTGGATTGAAGCCATTCCTACCAGACAATCCATTGATTCATTCATTATTTATTTCATAGAAAACAACATTTTATCTAGATTTGGATGCCCACAGAAAATTATTACTGATAATGCAGCTGCATTTATGCAATGTTCCTGAAAGGGAAATCAACAACTTTTGCACCACTGAAGTATTCCCTTATCAGAAATACCACAAATCTGTGCCAGAGATGGACTGTTGAGGCATTTACTGGTTATTTCACCTCTAAAAAGAGGATGATAACCAGAGGCTACCTGGCCTTTTTGAGTCTCTGTCTACAGATATGTGATGTTTCCTACTCAGGAAATTGCTGCAGTAAGCTCCTTAGGGACGTTGTATAAGGAAGCAGATGTGAAAATAAGGCCACCCACTACTGGAATGCCTTAGAAAATATATAATTAGACCTCCTTGCATAATTTAAGCTCAAATAAATAACCTTAAGCAGGTTATTTAGATCTCCCACAATGAACTAGATGAAAATTGCAGCAACATGCAAGCATAAAACGGCTGCCCTCAGAAAGTAACGCTGAATAAGTGAAAAATGGGACTGAGATCCCTTAGATGACCCAATATATGACTCACTTGCAGAATTATAGGTGAAAAAAATAAATCTATCTCATATAAACAGAACTCTCAAAACAATATGCCTCAATCTAGCTCAAAACCCCATAGTCTAGCTCATGCAGAAAAGACTAAAACAAGAAAAACATTATTTTTGCTAGGGTTTCTATAGTAAATAATGTGACATATTAGATCATAAATCCATGAGCATACAATGGTGATAAAAATGGGAATTCCCTCCTCTTTATACAAAATGAAGATTACCCGGCAAGGGTTACATGAAGATATAATGTATAAAAGTGCAGATCTACAAATATGGAGATGAAAAACGTAGTTACTGCATCTCTAAATGTGAATACATCATAAAATACTGAAATACATAGGAGGAATGAAATATAGAGCCTTCCGGGAGAAGGGTTGGCCCTTTCTCCAAAGAATAAGCCCTCAAGCAAGGGATCAATCCCTGCTGCTACTGCTTTCTCAAAAATAATGTAGATCTCCCAGTGAACTACATTGTAGAGGATTGAAACTAATTTGGCCCCTTTCCAATATGTGCAAATCAGCTCCGAATGTTCTTGTACAGATTCTCCAATGCAAAGGAGACTCCCTCCACTGGAAAATAAGCTCAAGAACTAATGTTGTGAACCTCTCCACTTCACTGCCCAGCAACACAGCATCCTCTACTCCAAGAATAATGCTGTAGAAGAAAATAATGCTTGGCCTTCAACCCAATGTGGATAATTTCTGAACAATTCCCTTCAAGAGATCACTCAATGAAGGAGAGGGAACTCCTAATCAGGAATCCCTCCAAACTCTGCTAAACAGCAAGAGTTTGCAGAAATGTCTAAGCAGACAAGGAATTCGAAAATCATAACCTAGCTCCACAAATCTTCCCTTCTTCTCCTTATGAAGTTGTGAGCCCCCTTCACCTTGGGTCCCACCTGTTAAGGTTTCAACACCAAATTAACCTCTTCCCTCCAAAACTGTGTTGTCTTCCCAAGCAAGCTACTCCTCCTTAGGCTACATTGTTGACTTGGTCAACTTGGCCTGATCCTCATGCCTTTTCCCCCTTTTCACACTAGGAGGTGCAAAATAAGCTGCTCCATGGTTCCCTTTTTACATTAGGAAGGGTTTTTTTCATGTTAAGAGGCCTCCTCTTCCTTTTTATTCACCTACTATACAATATGAGCAAAAATTAATGTTCCAATTTATTCATGAAAATTTTGGAACATTACAATTTAAATCTAAGAAAATGATTTCCTTTTGTCACAAGTACCATATAACCCTAGGCCACTCTACTACTTATTACCCTCAGGGTAATGGCCTAGATGAATCTTCAAATAAAATCCTTGTGAGTATCATCAAAAAACTACTTGAAGAAAATAAGAAAAATTGGAATAAAAATTTAGTCTATGCCTTATGGGTAGATAGATTTACTACCAAGAAGTCAATTAGAACATCTCCTTACCAACTTGTATATGGGATGGATGCAGTTGTCCCATCATCTTTAGGTGTTCCAGATATGAAAATTATCCAAGAATCACAGGTAGAACTCAATGATATACAAAGAAGGATAAATCAAACTATTCATCTTCAACAGACAAGGGAAGAAGTCTATGAAAAATCTCAAGTCATTCAAGAGAAAATCAAGAAAATATTTGATAAAATAACTAAAGAAGATGACTTTTCCATAGGAGATAAATTTTTAAAATGGGATTCCAGGAGAGAAGAAAAAGGAAAACATGGAAAGTTTGAATTTCTATGGAAAGGTCCTTATGTCATTTATGGGTACAAAGGTAACAATGCATTTTTTTATCAGAAATTTGGATGTAACAGACATTCCAAAAGGACCAGTGAATGGTAGAATGCTTAAACACTACTATTCTTCTGAGTTAACTAACAGTTAGTCCTAATTTCATTTTATATCATTGTAAATCTCCATTGCAATTTGTAGATTGCATTGGATGTTTTCTTTCCAAAGTTGAAGCCCAGAGTGAAGGCCCTAAGCTTTGAAGAGTAAAATTTCATAAGTATGAGTTTTTGCAGAAGACAGTTACAGGATCATCATGGTCAAAATGGAAGGCTATTGATCTTAGAGTTCTTAACATTTCACCAGGACATTCCAACCCCATGTGAAGCTGCTGTTAGGGTCCTATAAGTATAGGATTCATAATTTGGAATTGACTTATGATATTCTTGTAAAAATATGTACATACCTTTCTTTCTGCAAGTTGTTTTCCCATATTTTGTAAAAAATATAAAATCAAAAAGAGAATAAATTCCTAAAAGAAGGATCAAAGGACTTAAAAAAATATAGACCCCAAAAGAAAAAGATGAAAATAATACATGAAAGTGTGCAAGTCCAAATGCCACTAATTTTTACTTTGTTACTGATGATTATGGCAGAGTGTCAATAAATTCCATAATCCATGATGATTTGAACTGCTTAATCTTGGCTTGTCATATTTCAATTTTATTGTTGTAGAATAGTGAATAACGATTAGTTAGACAGTTTAATCCTGACTAATTGGTAGATAGGTAGAGAATAAAGAGGAGCTCATCAGTTTAATCTGAGCCCTCGGATGATATAAGGTAGATTTAGATAGTTTTTATTGCTTTCAAAAGAATAAAATGTTCAAGGTTGCTAGTTCAAATGCACCTGTAAAATGGAAGAAAAAATGTTAATTAAAAGTTGGGTAGGTAGAAAGAAGTGGGAGAATCATGTAAATACTTTTCACTGGGAAAAAATCACTAATTTCTCCTCCCCTATAGTTATTCTGCATTCTAGACTTTCAGTCAAAGAGGCTCAAAGCATATCTATGACTTCTGTTGGGACCAGACCCAAGGCTCAATGACTGTTAAGTTAAAAGTGTTGAATTCCTATAATAATCCCAATTATCATCATTTACCCTACATTCATCCATTTACACCTTCATAAGTAAAGACCTTTTACTTAATGAAAAAGAAAATCCCCTTTTGATTAATCTCCTTCATTCATAAAAACATAAAATTCCTCCAAAAATATTATATTCTAGGTCAAAGTGGTAAAATTACAAATGATAAAGCTTTGCTTTTTACATTATCACTTTACTTAGTCATATGGATATATTTTGGTGTTTTTCATTGTCCTTGGTCATATTAACTTCTAATTTATTTATTAAATCCCTATAAACAAACCTTATCCTATTATATAACCCCTTTTATTTAAATATCCCCAAAAACCCCACTATTATAAGTTTTTTTGCCAAAGTTAATCATCCACATGTTTAAATAAAAAACCCAAATTATATCCCTTTGTCATAAAACTAACTATATACAAATATTCCCGCCCCTTATGGTTAAAGACCTTTCAAAAAGTCTAAAACTATATAAAAAAATAAAAAATAAGAAAAGCTCTTTCATACATAACCTATGTATTGAAATGTCCAAAAAATATTCCCCATTCCATGTTTATCCTAACTTTTAACCTAAGGTTTACCAATATGCAACTAAGATTTTGATCCTTTAAATGGTTAACATTTCCTGTGTTTACTCCCCGATATGTAATAGCCTTATGCTATACATAAGCTTGACCAAGGTTAAAACCTATATTACCCTGCCTCATGCTGTTAGGTCCCTATATTACTAGTATAGTCCCTTATTGTTATTAGTGTAACCCCCTTATTGTTATTATTGTACCCTTGTAACCCCCATTTTGTTATTATTGTGCCCTTAAATTATTATTGTTAGGTCGGCTAGGATTACATTGTGGCCCATTAGGATTACATTATGGCCCCATGGACTCCTATATATAGAAAGGAGGTTTTGTAAATTGTATCATCCAAGAATTGTTCATTCATGTAAGGTATTGGAGGTTGCCCCCTCGAAGTGGCTTATTTCTAAGGCGTTGATATCTCTTTTCTTCTATTTTTGGAGTTGGTTACACAACACATGTGCATTTTACTATATATATGAACCTTTGATATCTATATATATATCACCGCTCATTTCTACCCTTTGGAACCATATACCCCACATATAAGCATTACCCTTTGATATAAGACTTTGGATATAATCCATATGATGAAAAGGTTTTATTATATTTTAATCCCAGCGCATATCAATAGAACCCCGGTCCCACATGCTTCTTTGACCGCAACTTCACAATCCTCACGATTCACTCCAATCCCGAAGGACTTTGACTGCTGACGATCATCTTCGCGCTCACAAACCAAATGACTGCCAAACACCAAAACGAGCAAGAAATAGGCAATTTTCTCGTTACCGCCTCCTATGACGTGTCCAAATATGATACGATCGCGTTCATTTTACCCAAGACCACTTACTTCCCAAACACAGCGTGAAACCCACCAATGGTTTTGGAGTGTAAAAACTCTGGTAAACTTATAAGTATATATTATTATTGATAAAAGATAAGAGATATGATTACAATGGGGAATCACCGAGGCTTTAAATATAGCCTCATGGTGTCCCTTGGTGAAGAGGCATGATCTTTGATCATGCCCTTTCACTTAATAAAACCTAATATAACTATATCTAACTAATAATTAATAAAATATACATAACATTTCCCCTCTTAAATATGCTTTGTCCTCAAAGCATACGTAACGATGGACAATGTTGACGAACGCCTGGGTTTCTTGAGCGGTGGGCTCTTGCTTCCCATATTTTAAAAAGATCGTGGAGCATATTCTCGAGTTCAATAGCAGTGTGATGGATATGTTTGAAGGAAATTATGATTTATGAGCAAAGGCAGAGTGGGAGTGAGAGAGCAGAAGGGTTAGGTAAAAATCTGCAATTTTTGGAATTTCCTTTGATTCCTTAATTCTGGGTGATCACACAGATCCCGAAGAGCGATGGCTCTGATACCAATGGAGTGTAAAAACTCTGGTAAACTTGATAAATATATATTATTAATGATGAAGATGAAAGATGATTACAATGAGGAATCACCGAGGCTTTAAATATAGCCTCACGGTGTCCCTTGGTGAAGAGGCATGATCTTTGATCATGCCCTTTCACTTAATAAAACCTATGATAACTATATCTAACTAATAATTAATAAAATATTCATAATGTGCTCTTTCTCACGCAAAAAGAAAAACCACCTACTCGAGATTTGACTCGCATTTATGACAAATTTCAAAGATTTATAATAAAGATTAAAAACCTTTGTTATATGTTTTATGTGTATTCTGTCGCACCTGACTGGTTATACATATTGCCGCTGTTATCAAAGCTTCCCACTGCATTTTGAAGCCCTGAGTTCCTATTCTAAACCTTATTTCACCATAGATTTCCCAGTTCAATATTGATAAGCACCTATTCGAATCCAACCACCAAATCTGAGCTCAACTTCGACTTACAACAAAATTGCAGAAACCCTTTTCACCTATCAAGATACCTGCAAATCAAGTATTTTCATGAATATGACCTTCAATTTCATAATTTGAACCGCCAATCAAACCAATTGAGATAAAATTAGTAAAATTTCCCATCCATTTTGTCTGAAACCTTGAAAAAGGAGGGCAAACCCTTGCATTTTTTTCCCAGAAATTTTCATTTGCAGAAAGTTTCAGTTTTAAGTCAAATTCTCAGTCAGAGACCATTGAAATATAAATTCCATGGTTCAAAAGGTTTTTAACCTACAAAATACCTCAAAACCCCTGTTTGAAGCCTTAGTCATTCAGAAAACCTGCGTTTCCTGTCTCAAACTATTTCCTGTGTCCTAAAAAGTTCCTAATTGAGCACTGAATTGCCAATTGCCATCATTTTTGCCTACAAAGACTGCTCAATTACCCTCTATTTCAACAAATTAACTATAGCAAACTGTATAATCTTGCTTTAGTTATCCCAAAATGACAAAAAAGCAAATCACAACTAAGGCTGGAGGATCTAAACCTGCTAAACCTAGAGGATCCAAACCTCCCAAGTCTGAAGCAGTAAAAGCCCCAAAATCTACTCCTGCTATCACTGCTAAGACCACTATGATTGTTAATCGTCTTCAACCTCCGGTGTCCAATGAAGAAGTTATCCCTTTAATTGACTTGGATTGCAAAATTGTAGACCCTCTAGTAGAATTCAATCTATTAGAAGTTCATAATTGGTGTCATGAAAAGTTCCTAGACAAAGAAGAAATGCCTCTCTGGGATACAAATATACCCAAGTATGTAATCCCATTAACACACCCTAGTCAAGACTTGATAAGACTGTGCCACAAGTATTATGTCCCAGACCAAAGATCAATTGTGAATAATGACAGGGAAATCCTTTTTTCTATCACTGTAGAATCAATCAATGAAATGTTGTAGCTACAGTTTGACCCTAGGCTAGTCCCCTTATCCATTGAAGCATTAAATCAATTATATTTGGGGTTATATTTCCCCAAAAGATTCATTATTTTTCAGAACTTCATGCCTAGTCATGTGGATATTCCAAAGCTGAATCCTACTTATTCCACTTCCAAGTTTCTAGAGGGTTCTAGGCATGTAATTTCTATGTTATCCTTCATATTGGTCTATTTCACTGATGAGTTCACTGATGAGTCTATCCTTGGGGTTTTGTCTTCCTTGTCTCCTAGTCAACCTCCTGCTATGATATTTGATTTTTCCAGGTTTATTGCTGATTCCATACACCATCAATTGAAAAAGTTGCCCACTGAAGGGGTATTTAGGTATTCTTTCTATTTATTTCATTTGTTCTTATTCTCATAATCAGATCACTTCCCAATAGCATTGCAGAAAATGAATGTAGAGGGCCAACCTCTATCAGTTGTCTTTTGGACATCATTGTTGAGAAAAGAAGGAAGTGAATACAGTTACACAGATTTCACAGATTTGTTCATCAGGCCAGCTATGAATTTTCTACATAAATTAGAACAACCTAGAGTAAGTGAAGAGATGAAAAGGATGTTACAACTGTCAGAAGAATTCAAAATGAGAGATTGGTACTTGTATGAGAAGCACACTGAATTAAGAATCTTTGGAACCAATCTGCTTCCATATAAGTTACCTAAGTTTTTAACTATCAGAGTCTTTGCTCTAGAGTATTTGAGATAGGTTTTGAATTTTGATGCTATCCATTTCATGGCTTCTAAAAAGAAGACCCAGTTCAAACTAAAAAATCAAATTGGCCCTTTCATAGTGAATAATAGGGATGCTGAGAAAGAAATAGAAAAATTATTATCATAGCTGAAATTTCAACTGAGTTTCCCTTGGAATTATGACCCCCAAGGTCTTTTAAACAGTATAAGTGTTAAAAATAAGCTGCCTCCTTTTATACATGATCCAAAGTCTGATATTGAAAAGTTTTCTAATCAGAAAGAATGGGAAGAAAATACATTGGTAGATTTAACTGCAAATACACAACCAGTAGGAAAAAAAGATACCACACTTTTTGTGGTAACTCCTAAATAGCCAGAGACTTCAAACAAAAGGAGCAGAGATGAGGGAGCCTACACAGCAGAAACCACTTTAGATACTAAGTTCAAACTCATCTACAACAAAAGGCTAAGATTTGGCTCCATAGGCAAAGAAAAGCTTATTGAGGTTGAAGATGAACCAGAGGTTAGTAATGATGAGGTCACTATAATAATTAAGGAGACTTTGATAGAGATTGAAAGAGGACAAGCAACATCCAAAGGAAAGGAGACCCAAATGATTGAGCAACAGGTGAATATGGAAACTTCTTCTTCTCAAACAACAAAAGAAAAAGATTTGGATATCAAGGATAGATATAAGTAGATTAAACAAAGAAATGAGAAAATTAAAAGTGAGATTTATTCTCAATTTCTCAAGAAGAAGCCAGGAAATCGAGACAGGTTGCTTTCAGCATTTGATTACTCTTCAAATAAGATGATCATGTCCTATTTACAACCAACTACTTCAATCCCTAAAACAATTGTTGATTACAACAATATGGAATTTGAAGTAGATACTAAAAAAGTGCATGAATTGGATCAGATAGAATTTCACAGACATATCTCTAAGATGCTATATTCCATTGTGGTGACAAATGCCATGAGTGTAACAAATTTGCAAAATAATATTATCAACCTGCAAGACCAGATGAAACTTGAAAAAATCTCCTTATATGCAAAATATCTAAGGATCAAGGCCTTAGAAGATTTGATTCTACAAATAGGAGTTGACCCATCAAATGTACAAGCTGCTGAAGTATTAATAAAGAAGAAAAATGATGATATTGTTGCTTTAAGGAAATATTTGAAACTTCCTCAAAGTGAGCACCCACAGAGTAAGGAGATACTTCAAGAACAAAAGGAAAAAGATGATATGATGCAGTTGATCATAAAGCTAACTGCCCAAATCAAGGATATGGAAAGTCAATTGGATATACTGATGAAAGAAAAAGAAACAGTGAAGGAAACTGATACTTCCATTATTCCTACAGTCATACCTATTATTACTGTTGATGTTCCTTCTACACTAGGGGAAAAGTTAGCACCCAAAGAGCCACTGGCAACTACAGTGTCAGTGCAATCAGCTACTACCTCCCAAAAAGAATCCTCAACATCACAAGTGCAGCAGAATAATGATGCAGGGTAGATTGTCAAAGAAATGGAAGAAATGACATTGAAAACCAATGAAATTAACAGTTTGAAGAAAAAGATTCAGAATATGGAGGTATCCAATAAAGCAGCATTGATTAATGCCAACAATTATGAAGAAAAAGCTAAAAGACTTGAAGAGCAAGTCAAAAGCTGTCAGAAGGTTTTAAGTTTCACTACACATATTTATTATATAATAAATCACCTATGGACCAATATTATCGAGGCTATACATATTCAGTGGCCATCAATTCAAATAATATATGAACAGAGAGACCTCCTTCTAGTAGCTCAAGGTGAAATACAAAGGACAACCGAAGAATTAGCAGATAAACTAGCACAAGCATTAAAGCTAATTATGTTCTTAAACAGTAAGAATAGGACTGAGCTAGAAGAATTGAAGATACAAGATGGGACAGAGGCTATATTGCAAATCAAGAAAGTACTGACAAAGAAAACCCTGATGAATAACTTGAAATAAAAATGTGATGCCATGAATTTTTCCATCACCAAGTTTTTAGCAAAGTATACTATGCTAAGACAAGCTGGTATTCCAGACATCCATGTCTTCAATGATAAATTGATGGATCAAAAGGAATATGATAAAAAGATAAGGGACCATGCCAAAGAACATGTGAATAAGCAACTGCCACAGGGATCTCCAACAAGGAAAGTTGTTCTCCAATACATTGAAGATTTATTCTTCCTTCAGAATGAAATCAAACATTTGTTTGTAATTAAGCCAAATTTTGCTAAATACACTGATGCAAATGAGAACTACAGAAAGTTGAAAAGTATGAAGATACCAAGTGCTGAATAGTGGCAGCAGTTTACAGATTTGTTGTAGCTGCAAAGAAGCAAAACAATGATAGAGAGTGCAAAATGAAATAGTCAGTTTGAGAAGGAAACAAATAAAAAAATTATTTGATTTTGAATTTTTTACTGCTAAGAAGTCTCTTTTTACAACAGTTAAATGTCAAAGCATCAATTTAAAGAGTATCAGGGTGAAAGAGAAGAGTCAAAGTGTATCAAAAAGAAAAGCAACAGTCAACTGATTTTGACTGTTGTAATTTCCTTTTTTACAACAGTGAAATGACAAATAAGCAGCGTGAAAGAGTATCAGAAATGAAGTACAAGGTCAAAGAGTATAAGTGGAAAGAGTATCAGTGAATTTATCTTCCAAAATATATTTTCAAAATGCCAGCAAGCATGGGCAGCTATTCAAACAAACAGTTTTTGCTAGATAAGACTAGTTCTATATTTTCTAGATAAGAGGACAGCTTGCTAAAGTTGTTAAGCAACTGTCCCTCTTAATGTGTAAAGATATTTTTATTTCCTAGATTTATTCCTAGATCTCTCTAGGATATTTTTAATAAAAAATTGTATAAATAATTCAGTTTGTGAAGTGTTTAGGGTCGAATAAAATTGCTAAGAACATTATAGACATTTTGCTGGAACATTGGAGGCTCATATGTGTTGATTTCAAAGCAGCAGTCTGGAAAATAGCCAATTGGACTTCATAATTCAGGATTCATGCGATAATTTAAAGATTAAAGTGCATCTATCTTGTCATTGTTTCCATTCTATGTTACATACAATTTCATATATGTTGTTTAATCTTAATGATTAATTAGGAGAATTATTTCAGGATTAGTGTAAGAAATCCCTGTCTTAACTACTTAATCATTTAAATGTTTTCTGCTGATTTCCGAATTTAGAAATTCTTAATTGCTCCTAGTCCCATTTGACCTCTGCCTCCTTCCTCTTTTTCCAGATCAAAGTATCTTTCATTACCCTTTATCTCGAAACAAGCCATTTCATCAAAACAATCTATCCAAATATCTGAGGGTTATCTACCTTGCCCTGAATACATTAGCATCCTTTTGGCCTTGCCTTCTAGTACTGCTTGCTATACTTTGGCTCCATAGCTTAATGGACTAGTAGATCCCTCTTTAATTTTTCTTCAAGTAATCTTGTTTTCCACAAAACATTTCAAAACCCAAACCAATTGTCCTATCATAACTAGCCTAAAACATTAAACAAAAAAACAAAGTTAAATCATAAAGAGAGAGCCCTCTCTGAAATTTAGGAAGGCTAGATTCTAAATTTCCAAAGTAGGTTTGTGGTTACCCCTAGTTTTCTTAAAACTAAAAACCAAAAGCCCACAATCTTTAGAAATTACTAGGGTGATAACATATTGGCAACCATACTGGGGATCTAACCAATCTCCAGTTTTAAAATTAGTCTTAAAGGAAGATCTTTCATTTATCTTTATAATTTAAGATTATTTTTAAAAGGTTGTGGGTATTCATAAACAGTGATTCTGGCTTCTAGGAAAACCTACTATACCAGGTCTAATTCGGATCCTAAGCCTGCAGTTATAGTAGATAACCCAAAACAGATTGGAAAGCATAAAAAGAAAAAACAAATTGTCAATTTAGAAATTGAAGTACCATGAAGAAAAGCTAATTCTTTACCCAAATAATTAGTGAGATTATCTGATATTGATTTTGATTTCAAGTTTGAACAATCATTGTTTAAAATTAAATCTGAAACTGATTTAAAAGATACTGTAATAGATCCTATTTTTACTTCTTTCTTGAAAGCAAAACAGAATATTATTTCAGCAAAAAGAAAATCAGATAAATCTGAATCTCAAAATCAAATAGAAAGGATTAATTTTACACTGATTAGAGACATTGATGAAGCTATTAAATTAGCCCATTTATTATCTCACATTAAGCCTCCAGTTTCTCAATTGCACACAACAATAATTCCAGCAGTATATTCAACTCTGCATGTTGTCACTTCATTTTTAGATGCACATAAACTTACCAAACCCACTGTATTTACTCAATGTGATATAGATAACTTAGAGAAGGTAGATATAGAGGAAATAATTGAAGATGAAATTGAGATGTTAAAGTTAAAAGATAACTTTTTACCTAAGGGTTTAACTCCTTTGGAGGACTTGTTTGATTCCAATGATGTGCCTAAAAATCCTAAAATGGAACCAGTCAAGTCTGACATTGAATAATGTAACATTGGGACACAAACAAAACCAAAAATGATTAAATTATCAAAGTCTTTACCCCCTCAAGAAAAAGAAAAATACATTGAACTTTTAAAGGAATATCAAGATGTTTTTTCATAGAGTTATGAAGATTTAAAAGCATATGATACAAACACAATTCAACATAAGATTCCTATAAAAGATGATCAGAAACCATTTAGGCAAAAATTGAGGAGGATCAATCCTGTCCTATTACCTTTGATTGAAAAAGAAGTTAAACACATGTATGATGCCCAAATCATTGCACCAATCAGATATTCTGATTGGGTTTCTAACTTAGTACCTACAAAAAAGAAAACTGGTGAGATCAGATTATGTGTAGATTTCAGGAATCTTAATAAAGTGTCTTTAAAGGGCAATTACCCTTTACCCAAAATGGACCATATTTTACAAAGGGTAGTTGGTTCTTCTAGGATTTCTTTATTAGATGGTTTTTCAGGATATAACCAGATACTTGTTCAAAAAGAAGACCAACCTAAAACAACTTTTACCACTCCATGGGGCACTTTCATATATGTGAAAATTCCTTTTGGTTTGATAAATGTTGGAGCTACCTTTCAGAGGGCTATGGATATAGCCTTTGCTAAGGAAATACATGAATTTTTAGTTATTTATTTAGATGATATTACTATTTTTTCTAAGACAAATAATGATCATTTGGATAATCTGAGACAAGTTTTCATTAAGTGTACAAAATTTGGTATATCATTAAATCCGAAGAAAACTCTTTTTGGACTAGAAGAAGGAAAACTACTTGGACACATAATTTCAAATGATGGTATTAGGATAGATCCTGCAAGAATAGAAGCCATACTGCAAATTCACCCACCTAGGAACATCAAAGAGTTACAAGCATTTTTAGGTAAAATTAACTTTTTGAGAAGATTTATTTCTAATCTAGCAGAAATCATCAAAGAACTGAATAACATGTTAAAAAAGGACTCTCTTTTAAAATGGACAGTTGAAGCAAAACAATCATTCGAATCCATTAAACATGCTTTAACAAAAACTCCAGTCCTAATCAGTCGAGACTTCAAGAAAGACTTTATAATATTTTCATTTGCCTCAGAACATATCATAGTTGCAGTTCCACTGCAGAAAAATGACCAAGGTTTTGAACATCATATGGCATTTTTCAGTAAAACCCTTATAGATGCACCTTTGAGATATAACATAATGGAAAAGCAAGCTTTAGCTTTGGTTAAAGCCATAAAATATTTCAGAGTGTATATTCTTTACTCCCACATTATTGCCTATGTCCCTATTTATGTAGTCAAAGATATTTGAACACAGGATGGGCCAGATGGAAGAAGAGGAAAGTGGATTTCCACTATCCTTGAATATGACATAGAGATTAAACCAACCAAGCTCATAAAAGGACAAGGTTTAGCTAGACTGATGGTTGAATCCAATTGTAATGTTTTGGGTATAAATTTTATTGCCCAAATTGATGACCAGGAAGAGATGGCGACTCCATTGATAAGTGAAGCCTATATAGACAATCAGTGAGATCCAATTGTAATGTTTTGGGTATAAATTTTATTGCCCAAATTGATGACCAGGAAGAGATGGCGACTCCATTGATAAGTGAAGCCTATATAGACTTACCATGGTACTCATATATTATCTTTGTACTTACAAATTTACAAGCTCCTCCTGGATTAACTAGAACTAAAGCTAGATTCATCAAAATGAAAGCAATCAGATAATGTATTCTAGATAAAATGCTTTGTTGGAAAGAACAAAGTGGGATATTACTGAACTGTTTACTAAAATCAGAAGCTAACAAAATTCTTGGATAATTTCATGCAGGTTTCTACTGGCCTACCTTATTTGCTGATGTGAAAAAATTTGTTACTTCATGTCACAAATGTCAGATTTTTGAAGGAAAAAGGAAGTTGTTACCTTTACCCCTCAAACCTATTTATACTGAGATGCTTTTTAAATAATGGGATTTAGACTTCATTGGGTAAAATCACCCTCCATCCTCTAGCCAACACAAATGGATATTGACTGCCACAGATTATTTCACCAAGTGGATTGAAGCTATTCCAACTAGACAATCCACTGATTCAGTCATTATTTCTTTCATAGAAAACAATATTTTATCTAGATTTGGATTCCCACACAAATTATTACTGATAATGCAACTGCATTTAAATCTAAGAAAATGATTGCCTTTTTCCACAAGTATCATATTAGCCTAGGCCACTCTATTGATTATTACCCTTAGGGTAATGTCCTAGTTGAATCTTCAAATAAAAGCCTTGTGAGTATCATCAAAAAAATACTTGAAGAAAATAAGAAAACTTGGAATAAGAAGTTAGTCTATGCCTTATGGGAAGATAGACTTACTACCAAGAAGTCAATTGGAACATCTCCTTACCAGATTGTATATGGGATGGATGCAGTTTTTCCATCATCTTTAGGTGTTCCAGTAATGAAAATTATCCAAGAATCACAAGTAGAACTTAATGATATACAGAGAAGGGTAAATCGGAATATTCATCTACAACAGAATAAGGAAGAAGTATATGAAAAATCTCAAGTCATTCAAGAGAAAATCAAGAAAATATTTGATAAAAGAACTAAAGAAAATGACTTTGCCATAGGAGATAAAGTGTTAAAATAGGATTCCAGGAGAGAAGAAAAAGAAAAACATGGAAAGTTTGACTTTCTATGGAAAGGTCCTTATCTCATTTATGGGTACAGAGGTAACAATGCATTTTTTATTAGAAATTTGGATGGAATAGAAATTCTAGAAAGACCAGTGAATGGTAGAATGCTCAAACATTACTATTCTTCTAAGTTAACTAATTCTTAGTCCTAATTTCCTTTTACATCATTGTAAATATCCATTGCAATTTATAGATTGGATTGGATGTTTTATTTCCAAAGTTGAAGCTTGGAGTGAAGGCCCTAAGCTTTGAAGAGTAAAATGTCATAAGTATGATTTTTTTTTGAAAACAGAAGACAGTTACAAGATCATCATGGTCAAAATGGAAGGCTATTGATCTTAGAGTTCTTGACATTTCACTAGGAAATGCCATCCCCATGTGAAGCCGTTGTTAGGGTCCTATAAGTATAGGATTAATAATTTGGAATTGACTTATGATAGTCTTGTAAATATGTACATACCTTGCTTTCTGCAAGTTTTTTTCCCATATTTTGTAAAAAAATAAAAAAATGGAAAATAAAAAAAAGGGTAAGAGTCCTAAAAGAAAGATCAAAGGACTTAGAAAAAATAATATACCCCAAAGAAAAAAGAAATAAAACATGAAAGCGTGCAAGTCCAAATGCCACTACTTTTTACTTTTTTACTGATGATTATGGAAGAGTGTCAATAAATGCCATAATCCATGATGAATTGAACTGTTCAATCTTGACTTGTCATGTTTCAATTTTATTGTTGTAGATAGTGAATAAAGATTAGTCAGACAGTTTAATCTTGACTTATTAGTAGATAGGTAAAGAATAAAGAGGAGCTCATCAGTTTAATATGAGCCCTTGGATAATATAAGGTATATTTAGATAGTTTTTATTGCTTTCAAAAGAATAAAATGTTCAAGGTTGCTAGCTCAAATGCACCTGCAAAATGGAAGAAAAAATGTTAGATTAAAATTTGGGTAAGTAGAAAGAAGTGGGAGAATCATGTAAATACTTTTCACCGGGAACAATCACTAATTTCCCCTCCCCTATAGTTATTCTACATTCTGAACTTCCAGTCAAAGAGGCTAAGAGCATTTCTATGACTTTTGTTGGGACCGAACCCAAGGCTCAATGACTGTTAAGTTAAAAGTGTTGAATTCCTATGTTAATCCATAATTTTCATCATTTACCCCACATTCATCCATTTGCACTTCAAGTTCATAAGTAAAGACCTTTTTACTTAATGGAAAAGAAAATCCCCTTTGATTAATTTCCTTCATTTATAAAAATATAAAAACCCTACAAAAATATTATATTCTAGGTCAAAGTGGTCAAATTATAAATGATAAAGCTTTGCTTTTTACATTATCACTTTACTTAGTCATATAAACATATTTTGGTGTTTCTCATTGTCCTTGGTCATATTAACTTCTAACTTATTTATTAATTCCTTATAAAAATACCTTATCCTATTATTATAGCTCCTTTTATTTAATTATCCCAAAAAAACCACTATTATAAGCCTTTTTTCCAAAGTTAAGTATCCACATGTTTAAATAAAAAACCCATATTATATCCCCTTTGGCATAAAACTAACTATATAAAAATATTCCTGCCCCCTATGGTTAAAGACCTTTCAAAAAGTCTAAAACTATATAATAAAATAAAAAATAAAGAAAAGCGCTTTCATACATATCCTATGTGTTGAAATGTCCAAAAAATATTCCCCATTCCATGTTTATCCTAACTTTTAACCTATGGTTTTACCAATATGCAACTAAGATTTTTAAATCCTATAGATGGTTAACCTTTTCCCGTGCTTTCTCCCCAATATGTAATAGCCTTATGTTATTCATAAACCTGACCTAGGTTAAATCCTATACTAGCCCGCCTCACGCGCATTTTACCATATATATAAACCTTCGATATATATATATATATATAGATAGATAGATATCACCACTCATTTTTACCCTTTGGAACCATATACCTCGCATATGAGCATTACCTTTTGATATAAGACTTTGGATATAACCCATATGATGAAAAGGTTTTATTATATTTTATTCCCAGCGCATATCAATAGAACCCCGGTCCCACATGCTTCTTTGATCGCAACTTCCCAGCGATCCTCACCATTCGCTCATGTCCCGATGATCCGACGGTTGATGATCATCTTCGTGCTCGCAAACCAAATGATTGCCAAACACCAAAACGAGCGTGAAATAGGCAGTTTTCTCGTTACCGCCTCCTGTGACGTGTCCAAATATGATACGACCGCATTCATTTTGCCCAATACCACTCACTGCCCAAACACAGCACGAAAACCACCGATGGTTTTCCGCGTTCACAAAAAGAAAAACCACTCCTGCCCAAGATTTGACTCGCATTTATGACAATTTTCAAAGATTTATAATAAAGATTAAAAACCTTTGTTATACGTTTTATGTGTATTCTGTCGTACTCGACTGGTTATACATATTCCCATTGTTATCAAAGATTCCCACTACATTTTGAAGCCCTAAGTTCTCGTTCTAAACCTTATTTCACTATAGATTTCCCAGTTCAAGATTGATAAGCACCTGTTCAGATCCAACCACCAAATCTGAGCTCAACTTCAACTTACAACAAAATTGTAGAAACCCTTTTCGGCTATCAAGATATTTGAAAATCAGGTATTTTCTCGAATTTGACCTGCAATTTCATAATTTGAACCGCCAATCAAACCAATTGAGATAAAATTAGTAAAATTTCCCCTCCATTTTGTTTGAAACCTTGAAAAAAGAGGGCAAACCCTCGTAATTTTTTCCTGGAAATTGCCATTTGCAGAAAGCTTCAGTTTTAAGTCAAGTTCTCAATTAGAGACCATTAAAAGATAAATTCCATGGTTCAAAAGGTTTTTAACCTACAGAATACCTCAAAACCCCTTTTTGAAGCCCCAGTCATTCAGAAAACCTATGTTTTCTGTCTTAAACTATTTCCGGTGTCCTAAAAAGTTCCTAATTGAGCACTGAATTGCCAATTTCCATCATTTTTGTCTACAAAGATTGCTCAATTACCCTCTGTTTCAACAAATTAACTATAGAAAAATGTATAATCTTGCTTTAGTTATCCCAAAATGACAAATAAGAAAATCACACCTAAGGCTGGAGGATCTAAACCTGCTAAACCTGGAGGATCCAAACCTCCCAAGTCTGAAGCAGTAAAAGCCCCAAAATCTACTCCTGCTATCACTGCTAAGACCAATGTGACTATTAATCCTCTTCAACCTCTAGTGTCCAATGAAGAATTTATCCCTTTAATTGATTTGGATTACAAAATTGTAGACCCTCTAGTAGAATTCAATCTATTATAAGTTCATAATTGGTGTCATGAAAAGTTCCTAGACAAAGAAGAAATGCCTCTCTGGGATACAAATCTATCCAACTATGTAATCCCATTAACACACCCTAGTCAGGACTTGATAATACTGTGCCAGAAGTATTATGTCCCAAACCAAAGATCAATTGTGAATAATGAGAGGGAAATCCTTTTTTCTATCACTGCAAATCAATCAATGAAATGTTACAGTTATAGTTTGACCCTAGGGCAGTCCCCTTATCCATCGAAGCATTGACTCAATTATATTTGGGGTTAGATTTCCCCAAAAGATTCATGATTTTTCAGAACTTCATGCCTATTCATGTGGATATTTCAAAGCTGAATCTTCCTTATTCCACTTCCAAGTTTCCAGAGGGTTCTAGACATGTAATTTCTATGTTATCCTTCATATTGGGCTATTTCACTGATGAGTTCATTGATGAGTCTATCCTTGGGTTTTTTTCTACCTTGTCTCCTGGTCAAACTCCTACTGTGATCTTTAATTTTTCCAGGTTTATTGTTGATTCCATACACTATCAATTGACAAAGTTGCCCACTGAAGGGGTATTTAGGTATTCTTCCTATTTATTTCATTTTTTCTTATTCTCACAATCATATCACATCCCAATAGCATTGCAGAAAATGAATGTAGAGGGCCAACCTCTATCAGTTGTCTTTTGGACATCATTGTTGAGAAAAGAAGGAAGTGAATACAGTTACATAGATTTCACATATTTGTTCATCAAGCCAACTATGAATTTGCTACATAAATCAAAACAACCTAGAGTAAGTGAAGAGATGAAAAGGATATTACAACTGTCAAAAGAATGCAAAATGGGAGATTGGTACTTGTCTGAGAAGCAGACTGAATTAAGAATCTTTGGAACCAGTCTGCTTCCATATAAGTTACCTAAGTTTTTAACTATAAGAGTCTTTGCTCTAGAGTATTTGAGACAGGTTTTGAATGTTGATGCTATCCATTTCATGGCTTCTAAAAAGAAGACCCGGTTCAAACTAAAAAATCAAATTGGCCCTTTCATAGTGAATAATAGGGATGCTGAGAAAGAAATAGAAAAAATATTATCAGAGCTGAAATTTCAAGTGAGTTTCCCTTGGAATTATGACCCCCAAGGTCTTTTAAACAGTATAAGGGTTAAAAATAAGTTGTCTCCTTTTATACATGAGCCAAAGCCTGATATTGAAAAGTTTGCTAATCAGGAAGAATGGGAAGAAAATACATTGGTAGATTTAACTGCAAATACATAGCCAACAGGAAAAAAAGATACCACACTTGTTGTGGTAACTCCTAAACAACCAGAGACTTCAAACAAAAGGATCAGAGATGAGGGAGCTTACACAGCAGAAACCACTTCAGATACTAAGTTCAAACTCATCTACAACAAAAGGCTAAGATTTGGCTCCATAGGCAAAGAAAAGCTTATTGAGGTTGAAGATGAACCAGAGGTCAGTAATGATGAGGCCACTACAATAACTAAGGAGACTTACTGCAAATGAACAGCCAACAGGAAAAAAGGATACCACACTTGCTGTGGTAACTTCTAAACAACCACAATCTTCAAATAAAAGAGGCAGAGATGAGGGAGCCTACACAGTAAAAACTACTACATATACTAAGTCAATATTATCTACAAAAAAAGACTCAGATTTGGTTCCATAGGCAAGGAAAAAATTATTGAGGTTGAAGATGAACCAGAGATCAGAATTGATGAGGCCACTACAATAATAAAGGAGACTTTGACAGAGATAGAGAGAGAACGAGTAGCAGGTAAAGGATCACACACTCAGATGATTGAAAAGTAGGTAAATATGGAAACTTCTTCTTCTCAAACAGAAGAAGAAAAAGATTTGGACATCAAGGAAAGATATAAGAAAATCAAAAAAAGGAATGAGGAAATCAAAAGTGAGATTTATTCTCAATTTCTCAAACAGAAGCCAGGGAATCAGGACAGGTTGCTTACAGCCTTTGATTACTCCTCAAATAAGATGATCATGTCCTATTTACAACCAACTACTTCAACGCCAAAAACAGTGGCTAACTACAAAATGGTTGAATTTGAAGTAGGTACTGAAAAGGTGCATGAATTGGATCAGATAGAATTCCACAGACATAGCTCTGAGATGCTATATTCGACTGTGGTGACCAAAGTTATGAGTGTGACAAATTTGCAGAATACCATTATAAACCTGCAAGACTAAATGAAACTTGACAAAGGCTCTTTATATGAAAAAGATATAAGGATCAAGGCCTTAGAAGATTTGATTTTACAAATAGGAGTTGACCCATCAAATGTACAAGCTGTTGATGTATTGATTAAGAAGAAAAATGATGATATTACTACTTTAAGGAAATAGTTAAAACTTCCTCAAAGTGAGCACCCACAGAGTAAGGAGATACTTCAAGAACAAAAGGAAAAAGAGGATATTATGCAATTGATCATAAAGCTATCTGCCCAAATCAAAGATATGGAAATTCAAATGGATATACTTACGAAAGAAAAATAAACAGTGAAGGAAACTGATACTTCCACCATTCCTATAGTCATACTTATTATTACTGCTGCTATTCCTTCTACATTGGGAGAAAATTTAGCACCAAAAGAGCCACTGGCAACTGCAGTGTCAGTGCAATTAGCTACTACCTCCAATACAAAATCCTCAACATCATAGGTACAACATACAAATGAGGCAAGGAAGATAGTCAAAGAAATGGAGGAAATGTCTCTGAAAAATAATGAAATTAACAGTTTGAAGAAAAATATTCAGAATATGGAAGTATCTAACAAAGCAGCATTAATTAATGCCAATAATTATGAACAAAAGGCCAAGAGACTTGAAGAGCAAATCAAAGCCTTCAAAAATATTTAAATTTCACTACAAAAATTTCTTATATAAGAAATTACTTATGGACCAATCTAATTGAGGCTATACATCTTCAGTGGCCATCAATTCAGATAATATATGAATATATAGACCTCCTTCTAGTAGCAAAAGTGGAAATACAAAAGACAACAGAAGAATTAGCAAACAAGCCAGCACAACATTAAAGCTAATTTATTTCTTAAACAGTAAAAACAGGACAGAGCTAGAACAATTGAAGATACAGGATAGGATAGAGACAATATTGCAAATAAAGAAAGTACTGACAAAGAAAACTCTAATGAACAACTTGAAAGAAAAATGTGATGCCATGAATTTTTCCATTACCAAGTTTTTAGCAAAGTACACTATGCTAATACAAGCTGGTATTCCAGACATCCATGTCTTCAATGATAAGTTGATGGAATAGAAAGAATATGACAAAAATATAAGGGACCATGCCAAAGAATAGGTTAATAAGCCACTGCCACAGGGCTCTGCAATAGGGAAAGTTGTTCTCCAGTATATTGAAGACTTGTTTTTCCTTCAACATGAAATCAAGCATTTGTTTGTTATTAAACCAAATTTTTCCAAGTATACTGATGCGGATGAGAACTTTAGAAAACTCAAAAATGTAAAAATACCAGATGCTGAACAATGGCAGACTTTTATAGATTTATTGTAGCAGTAAAGAAGCAGAACAATGAAGTAGTAAGTCTGAGAAGGAAACACATAGAAACAGTTATTTGATTTTGATGTCTTACTACTGAGAAGTCTCTTTTTACAGCAGTTAAAGGTTAAAATATTAGTTTAAAGAGTATCAGAGTGAAAGGACAAAGTCAAAGTGTATCAGAGAGAAAAGCAACAGTCAGTTGATTTTGACTGCTGTAATTTCCCTTTTTACAACAGTAACATGATAAATAAACAACGTGAAAGAACCCCATGGATGAAGTACAATGTCAAAGGGTATAAGTGGAAAGAGTATCAATGAAGTTATCTTCCAAAAGATATTTTTCAATATGCCAGCAAGCATGGACAGATATTCAACAAACAGTTTTTGTTTGATAAGATTAGTTCTATATTTTCTAGATAAGAAGACATCTTGCTAAAGCTGTTAAGCAACTGTACCTCTTAATATGTAAATATATTTTATATTTCCTAGAGTTATTCCTAAATTTCTATAGGATATTTTAAATAAAAATTTGTATAAATAATTCAGTTTGTGAAGTGTTTAGTGTGGAATAAAGAACCTTATAGACATTTTGCTAGTACGTTGGAGGTTCACATGTGTTGATTTCAAAGCAGCAGTCTAGAAAATAGCCAATTGAACTTCATAATTCAGGATTCATGCGATAATTTGAAGAGTAAAGTGCATCTATCTTGTCATTGTTTCCATTCTGAGTTACATACAATTTCATATATCTTGTTCAATCTTAATGATTAATTAGGAGTATTACTTCAGGATTAGTGTAAAAACTCCCTGTCTTAACTACTTAATCATTTAAATGTTTTCTGTTGATTTCTGGATTTAGGAATTCTTAATTGTTCTTAGTCCCGTTTGACCCCTACCTCCTTCCTCTTTTTTCGGATCAAAGGATCCTTCATTTCCCTTTATCCCAAAGCAAGCCATTTCATCAAAACAATCTATCCAAAGCTCTGAGGGTTATCTGCCTTGCCCTGAATACATTAGCATTCTTTTGGCCTTACCTTCTAGTTATGCTTGCTATACTTTGACTCCATAGCCTAATGGACTAGTAGATCCCTCTTTAAGTTGTCTTTAAGTAATATTATTTTCCACCAATCATATCAAAACCAAAACCAATTGTTCTATCATAACTAGCCTAAAAAATTAAACAAAAAAAAGTTAAATCATAAAGAGAGAGCCCTCTTTGAAATTTAGGAAGGCTAGATCCTAAATTTCCAAAGTAGGTTTGTGGTTACCCCTAGTTTTCTTAAACTAAAAATCAAAAGCCCACAATCTTTAGAAATTACTAGGGTGATAACATAAATTTCTTAAAGGAAGATCTTTCATTTATCTTTTTACTTTAAGATTATTTTTAAAGGGTTGTGGGTATTAATAAACAGTCATTCTGGCTTCTAGGAAAACCTACTATACTAGGTCTAACCCGGATCCTAAGCCTGCAGTTATAGTAGATAACCCAGAACAGATTGGAAAAAATAAGAAGAAAAAACAAATTGTCAATGTAGAAACTCAAGTACCATTGAGGAGAACTAATTATTTACCTGAAGAGTTAGTGAGCTTAACAGATATAGATTTTGATTTCAAGTTTGATCAATCTTTGTTTATAAATAAATCTGAAACTGATTTAAAAGAGATTGTAATAGATCATGTTTTAACTTCATTTTTAAATACAGAACAGAATATTATTTCAGCAAAAATAAAATCAGATAAATCTCAAACTCAAAGTCAAGTAGAAAGGATTAATGTTACACGGATTAAAGACATTGATGAAGCTATTCAATTAGCACATTTATTATCTAACATTAAGCCTCCAGTTTCTCAGTTGCACACCACAATAATTCCAGCAGCAGATTCAACTCTGTATGTTGTCACTTCATTTTTAGATACCACTGCAAGTTCATCAATCGAAAAATTTAGTCCTAAGTTGCCTTTGCAGCCTAGGATATTATTCCCCTCATTCACTCAATCCACTGCATCCACTAGTTTTATAAGCACAACATCTTTATTTCCAAGTAATTCCATATATATACCAACCTCTTTTCCAAGCTCATCAAGCACAACTTTCAGCTCATCAGCTACCATATCCAGCACTTCTCCTATCATTATTGTTATACCTCCTAATTCAGCAAAACTTCAAGCCATGGCTGCTAGGTATGCTCCTCTTGTATTAACCCAAAACCTCCATGATATGCCCCAATATTATCAGAAAAATATACCACTATTTGATGCCCAATCACAATATACTTCTCAACAACATGTTACAATAATAATAGATTATTGTGAAATCTATGAAATAGATGAATCAGATGTTCAAATGAGGTTGTTTGCTCAAAGTTTAAGAGGATAGGTTAAGAAATTGTTTAAAAATTTAACTGCTTGTAGTATAGCTAATTTAGCTGCATTCCATAGAGCATTCTTAAAAAAATGAGAAAAGAAAAAGAACCCCCTGCAAATATTATCTGAATTTGATGCTTTAAAGAGAGTTGTTAATAAATCTGTTTAAGATTACTGCACTAGGTATAACAGTGTTTATAATGCCATACCTGTTGATCTTAAACCTACACCCTATTCTGTACTTCTTAAATTTCCTGATGGATTTGATCCGGATATGGCTTACCAACTAAGAGAAAGGAATGTTGAAACATTAGAACAGGTGCAATTAGATGTTGTTGGTGTAGAAATTAATATTCTAGCCAAAAAAGCTAGACTTAGGAATGAAAGGAGAGTCACAATCAAATAAGAAACATCAAATTCAGATGCCAAACTAGATTTCCTTGCTAAAAATTTAGAAAAGGTGGTTTAGAGATTAGAAAATATTGAGATAAAACCACAATGGGATAACCAACCTCAAACCAAAAATCCCAACTTCAGACAAAACAATAACCCTGGAAAAGCTAAAGAAGTTGCTCCAAATCAAAACATTAGGCCACCATTCCAAGAGAACTATGCTGAAAGTTCTCAAAATAATGATGAAGATGAGGATGACATCAATATATTAATGGGGATAGATGAAGAAAACACTATTTTCCTCACTTCGGAGGATCAAGAACTTTTTGAGCTTCAACAACACAAAGTAGAATCTAGTGAATCCTTTAATTTCAAACAAGGTTATGACTTCGCTATTAATGAAATTCATAGTCAGAATAACCTTAGAAACAGAAAAAACAATGAAACTTCTACAAAAAACACTTCTCAAAATCAAACTAAAAACTATGTAGAAGCACAAAAAATAAAGATTTTGCAAATTCTCCCTAGGGAAAACAAGCAAAATTCCAATCCTCCCAGTCCCAAAAAATCACCAAGTCCAAAAATTGTTGACATCACTGAAGAAGTGGCCCAATATTCTAATAATGCCCAAAAGCCAACACTACTAAAGTCCCTAGTTCAGTAAAATCAGCAATTCCCGATCCAAAGAAGAATCCTGATGATTCTAAATCAGGAAATCCCAAAACTGTTAATACCAAAGTTTCTACTGAAAGTTCAAAATCTGAAAAAAATTATGCTGCCCCTGAATCTGTTCGTGAAAAGAGAACTAAAGACAATAAAAGTCAAGAAACTCAGACATAAAACAAAAGAACAACTCAAGATAAAAGTACATCTACTGAAATTCATGAAAAACCCACTCAGGTAACTGTCACTAAAGATGAACTGATTCAAATTAGTAAGTCTCAATCATCATTTAATATTCAATCCAAAATAGCTAAGTTAAAAATATCAATTCCTTTAACAAAATTGGTAAAAAATGACTTATATAAATCAACAATTACTGAAACTTTGAATATGAATGATGGTGAAGATTCTATTAGTTTAAATGATGATTAGCCTGTACTAATTTTTTGGCCTGATGTAAATGTTAAGCATTCAGATGTATCAATTCCTCCCTTCTATATTAGTCTTACTATTCACAATCAGATTTTACATAATGCAATGTTAGATTCAGGAGCTTCCCACAATTTAATGCCAAAAGCTATCATGGAAACTCTAAATTTAGAAATAACAAGGCCATAGAAAGATTTATTTTCTTTTGATTCAAGCAAGGTTAAGTGCATTGGATTGATAAAAGACTTATGTGTGAATTTGGTTTAGTATCTTGGTAAAAGCATGGTTATGGATATTGTAGTAGCTGATATCCCACCAAAATATGGTATGATTCTTTATCGCTTATGGGGAGCTAAGTTGCAGGGATCTCTACAATTAGACATGAGCTATGCCACCATAACAGTGTTTGGACAACCTAGGAAACTTTATAGAGAAGCTTTAATGAAATACATGGTCAGCAATGCTGAGAGATCAATAAATTACCCAATTTACTCAACACCAAGTGATCTTGACTCTTTCATTTTATGCAACTCTGATAATAATGAAATCCAAACTGAATTAATTGACATAAAGCCTAAACCCAAACAATGATAATATATTTCATGAAGCCCCGTGGCACTTAGACTTTGATGGCTCAATGAACAAGTCAAGAGCGTAAGTTGGAGTGTGGATCACAAACATTGAGACTGAATATTCGGAAGCACATTCCTCAGACCTCAACTTCAAATGGACCAAATAACATGTAAGGGTAGTGATGAGGCACTTATCTTAGGCTTCCAAATCAATTTTAAATTTAGGAGGTAAGAGAATTTTTAATTATGGGAGATTCAAAATTAGTCATTAAATAACAAATGCTGAATATTATGTTCACAATCCCAGATTAGCCAGACATAGAGATGCACAAATGGATTTGGTTGATGATTTACTAGAATGTAAGTTTGCAACTATTCCTAGAAGTCAAAATTTGCAAAGTTATTACTGCCCAGAAACTTTTGCTAGCACGTGTAATTTACCTTTCAACCAACACATGTATATACCGTCAAGTTAAATATAGACCCATTGTCCCGTACAACGTCAAATATTGGCAAATTTTCTCCGAAGATGAAATGATTATCATTTTTTGAATAATGAGGATGAATTTTTAAAATTGTGTGAGGGTATAGACATTGCATAGGCTCTAGACTCACAACATGGAGATTGGCAATAAGATGATGAGCTTAGTGGAAAGGAGCGCTCTTTCACTAAGTGGGTCTCTGTTGGAGGATTAATCCGTCTTGCTATTAATTTATCTCCCTAGTACTAAAAGTATCTAGCAACAAACAAAAATGCCCAAATAGACTAATCTTTCTCTAAGCATATACATCTATGAAAAGCTCTATAGAGGCAAGTATGACTTATCGCTTGTCCAAAGGCTTGCTCAAGTCACAGTGTCTTCGCGTGCTTTCAAAGTGGAGTTTTTCTCGTAAACTCAGTTTTGCCAAACAAGCAAAATATTACATAGCAATTGGGATAGAAATCATCATAAACCATGCTTGTCATACTGATCAAGGAATCTATGAAATAAAACCAATACTTATGCCACGGGAGAAAACATATTTGTATTCGTCTAAAATAAGAAAATCCTTACAACTCGAGCCTTGATGTTTCGTCAGACTTTTCGGGGTCCGAAGGTGAATCTCCTTTACTTGATAAGCTTCCGTACTCCTCCAACCAAGATGAATAGAGTGTATGTAATCTTTCTCACAAAAGTCTTAATTAACCGAGTCTCGAATATCAACAACACTTAACTTCAAATATTCTAAAGCTTCAACTCCCTTTGAGGCTACCCAATGCCTTCTTTATAGTAGAATAGAGGAGGTTTTTCGTTCCAAATATGAAGGGACAGAATCCTCCTTCAAAGGGATAAGCTCCTCACATCAAGGGGTTAGCTCCATAAGGTAAGTGATACATGCACCTCATAAGAGCGGTTCTATCACCGCAAGATATTTTCCTGTTTTAGACCACTTTTACCGCTTTTTGAAATTATCATGACCTTTTTTGATCTTACAGTGATCTGCAATTTTAAATACGATAGAGTGCATTTAGCACGCAGATAATGAACACTGGGTGCGGGATCGCAGGCAAGACAATGAGAAAGTGCGACATCAAAGTTTAGGGAGACTTTTAGGAACTTTTCTCTCGAGCCAAGGCTTGGACATGAGGAATTGATATGTTAGACTTGGCAAAGGGAGAAGTATGAGTAATAATGAACTCAATAACATAAAGTGCGAATGTCGTGATGACAATTTTCGAGGTAAAAGATTGCCCTCGAAAGTGCAAAGTCCTGAACAGATGATGTCAAGTCTCATATGAAGAGGCAAGATTATCATTTCAAGGATCATCCGTGATCACCCAAGTTGGACCTCGTAAAAACATTCAATAAAAAAAATTATATATATATCATCGCCGAGGTAGGAATTCCCATACCCGCATCAAAACTAACTAGAGTCTAATTCAAATCGGTTTCCGATACAGAATGATTTTGAGTACACTACAAGATAGACATGTAGACACAATATGACACAACCATCGTGTTATTTGTAAATAGTTCACCGTATAAATGATAACAAAATTCTCGTAGCCTCGGATGTAAACCGCATCCAGGGTCTTGATTTCCGTATCTCGAACTAGTACGATTCTATCCATGAATAAATGTGTTGAAGCTTCTAACATGGTAGAAACCAAATGATTACCAATGATGTAACCGTTAACAAGTGAGAGTAACCATCGCAATGTCAATGGCTCTCAAAGTACCCGCACAATCCATGAAATGTGAATGAATGATCTGAAGTCGAACATGTCACGAATCATCTGTTCAAGATCAATGATGCAACCTCGTCGTCGAAGGCTAGAAACTCGCCATTGAGGCACGCATTTCAAGGTACTCCATTTATTTCCGGATCAACTTCCCAGATAGTGAGTCACACAGAAAGTGATCCACAGGAAAGCCTACAACACGAAATCATAGACTGGCTTTGAAAATATATCCGCAAGGAACGTACTCGTGGACAAAAAATGATGACAGATATTTATGAATGGCTTATTTGAACTTTCCTCTTTGAACACATAACGACATCACAGATGGATTATAAAGTAGAAGTGACCCAAAGCTAATACCTGAACCGATGAAGACTTTCAAATGAGGTTCGATTAACGTTAGGCAAAGGATTTCCCAACCTGTGTGATTGAAAGTGTCGTGTTCAAGAGTGGTTAACTAGATTTTCAAAAATAAAAATACCACAAACAAGTCATTTTTTCTCTCTTTTCTCTACCATTTCCGGGCAAGTACCTCTTTATTTTTGGACAAGCTTGAGGAGGATAACATTTGCTTGTTTATAAGCCTGTCCTTCTGATGGAGTCCAACTTAGTTTAAGATTCAAACCCTAAGAAGGAGTGGTTCGTCTCGTTGAAATTAAACAGTCTCATCGTTAAATTTTAACAAGTCCAGATAAAGAGAAACCCTGTTTTTCTATTTTAGGAGTCGAAGAAAAACTTAAAAAAAATCCATGGGTGTAATTTTCGTAAATTTAGTCTCTCGAGTTCAAAAAGGAGAAATAATGTAGAACTCTATTGACCGTAATTATTTAACATATAATTTTTCGTAAATACCATTTTAGTCAGAAAAGGGGTAAAATTATACTCAAGGGACGATTATTCATTTAATTTAATATTCGAATAATCACACTCGACAATATTTTCATATTTAGAGAGTCCTTCTAAAGGGCTTAAAAGAGAACTCCAATGTTTTTCGTAGTGTTTGAAAGAGTCCGAAAAGAATAGTAAAAGTATGCTCTTTGTTGAAAAATGGTCAATTCTCCTTGACAAATCCACTTTCATTAAAAACTTGAAACATTATACACATACCGTTAAATAAGTGCCAAAATACCTTTTAAAGTGAAAAAAATAAATAAATTAAAATTCATCTATTCAAAAAACTTATAAAAAGGAATTTTTCAATTTCATTTTTACCGTTCAAGTTCGCCAGAGTGAAAAGTAGAAGCTGGGGTAAAAATTTCCGTGAAGATTTCAAGATCCATCCGATGAAATCGAGAACCACTACCCTGTGTAATCCATGACCTCTTAATCTTCGCTTTTCATCCGTTTACAATTCTTTTTAGGCTTTAGTTTTCATTTTTTAAGGGAAAACATGTTTAAGAAACCTACCATTAGGTTCGCAGTATAACATGACCTTGCGGGACCTCAACTTTTCTACATAGGCAGTCGTGGGTCCGCACTTACTTACGAACGCGTTCCTATACATCGTGTACGAAGTGTATGATGTGTCCCCGCGTAATTGAATTTCAAAACTAAAATTTCATTTCCCTACCAAAAAATTTTCAAATTAGATTGTTATAACTTATATTTTTATGCATTGTAGGATTAGCAAGATGTTGATTTGGAGAGAATGTGAGTATGAGGATGTGGGATGACGCCGCGATGCCTCCATTTGCCCACCATGCAAAGCTTTAAGAGCATGTCGTTTGTATAAATTTTAACATACATGAGGGCATTGTGAAAGACTTCCGGGACATAATGGGTGTGCGGGAATGCGGTGACCGTGTTTCATTAATGGCACACCGGCCTTCAATGAGCCGGAGGATATTTATTTTCTCGATCGGTTTGTCCAAGAGGGGCGAACAACTTTCCTTGTTTGGGATTGTGTCAAAGCTAAATCGTCGCTAGTCTTCGACAAGAGTTCTCGTAATGATGACAGTAATTCCCTAGGGACAAATAGATTGATATAAAAACTATTATCCATCCCGAGTCGAAAGTGATCGCATTTAACGTTACCAGACCGTGAGTGCCACACCGCATGTGGCGACGGCTCTCGTACGTATCATTGCATCGAGCTTCCGAGGCACCATTTTTCAATCGTGCGAAGTCGTGTTGGCCAATGTAAAAGGCCAAATCGACTAGAGCAAAATGGAAAACTAAATAAATTTGGATATGGATCCATCGTGGCTACTTTTTTTCAGAGAGGTACCTATGCGGCTCGAAAGTATTTCGGATGTCAAGCGACTCCTTGGAACCCAGGATGGTTCGCTGCATTACGTCTGCAACAGGAACAGATTTGTTCATTTTCCTTTCATATTTTCGTTAACGGACCAAATTTTTGTCATCGAGGACTTTCGTATGCCGGGATAGACTTCGGCGGTGACCAGGAGATGACTCTCCTAGCCGAACAAAGTGATGAATCGAAACATTAAATTAATTTCAAACTCTAATTTTTACTATTCGCTCTCACACCAATAACCAAAAAGTTTTTATAAATGCGTATGGGTCCACGGCGATCAGCCCATCTCCAACCTTATGACAATATTAATCACGGTGCCTTTATTGTTCTGCAGAGCGAAACTGACCAGCCTTGTCCGATTTAGAGCATCATCTAGAGCGTCCGACTCTCTAGACATTCCAGAGAGATTGAACATGATGAGATCCTACCTGCTATTGCGTAGACACGTGATTGGTGTTCCAGGACCTTTTAGGAGGTTCCTATGTAGGGTGGTTTCAAGAAGGAGTTTCTTATCGTGATCACCATCGTTGATGGGATGATCGTGTTGTAGACTCATGCTTTTGACTCTTTATGTTACCATTTTTCCGATCATAAGGTGTTTCGTTCATATCGAGGACGATGTATATTTTTTGAAAACCTTCTATACTATGATATATCACTATTTACCTGCCATCGAGATATATTATAAGAATGTTGTTTGCTTCATCGCTTTGATCATTGCAAATGTCGATTTATCATACTAGAAGCAACTCGTAATCACAACGATTAGCATGTCTTGAACATGCTGATATTCAATGTAATCGAATTCACGTTCCATACCAACTTCAAAATAACCGTAATAACACCGTATCACAAACTCGCTCAATTGGTATGTATCAGAATCAACCTAATAACCAAACTCCGAATTCCAATGATATGGATTCAGATAATAACTCAATCACCTGCACTATACTCGCAATGTTATTCGGTTGTTTGGACTGGCTGCTTACCCCATGCATGGATACTAACTCATCGTAGGGTGAATAGATAACCCAAGTCATGGAAGAAATGTTCCGTGTACTACGACAAGCACTATCAAGAAAACTAATGTAGTTTTAAGATTAATATCCTTACATATCAAGAGTAAAACTACATGCAGAATATGATGAAAAAATGATTTTGCACTCAAGCACGCTTTTCTAATCTAAAGCACACCAAATAAAGAAAGAAATCTAATCTAATAAAAAACTTCATACTACATAGTATCGCCGTATAAAGTCCATTTCCTAGGTTTATCTAAAGGGACACCGTCAAAATCTATCAGCTCAGGCTCCCTTAGCCAGTTTTCACTTGACAATGAAAGTGGGCCATGCCACATGGGTACCTAATTTCCCAACTCCTAGCTTATCGTTGGCTTGACTACAAACCAAGACTAGGTCTCCTTCTCAAAAATTTGATAAAATACCTGCCATATCGAGTTTTATTCGTTAACATGAGCCTGCCATTAGCATAGCTTTTATTATCTCATCCAATGAGCTATAGAATGCCTCCCCATTTAGTCGATAATTCTATGGCTAATTTTAGTGATGACCCTCAGACCAATCGGCAACACAACTTCAAACCAGAAAACAAGAAAGGTGAGTGAAACCCATGGATGTTTTTATCGAGGTTTGATATGCCCAAAGTGCTGAAAATAACATGGAATGCCAATTCATTTTTGTGAATACCAATAATTGTTCAATCATGGTGACTAAAAATTATTATGGCCAGTCCAAACGTTGTTTGTGGATAATATGGAGTGGAACTATCGTGACGCAAAGCAGATGATTGTTAGTTCAAATATCATGGACACTTAAAAATGACTTCCATGATCTGTAATAATGGCTTGAGAACACCAACCTAGAAATTATGTGATTAAATATGAAAGTTGCAAATAGCCTTTGCCATCACCTCTAAAATGCAGGCATTGCCTCTTACCATTTGCAAAATAATCTACCTGCTAAGATAATATATGCATGCCTCTACCCGAGTGAGGGTTACATGTAATAAAATCACTACCTATTTGCAAAGGACCAATACGCAATTATGGGATGAAGAGGAGCGGTGGCGTTGCGTATCTTACGTACCGTGTTGACAATTGTAGAGCCTTGATCAGCATAAATGCAATATTTGAATAATGACAATGTAAATAACCAACGCGTTAAATATCTTTTGGCCGTGGGCATACCTACACAGACCACATGCTCCGCACGGAAATCATTTAACACCTTTTTCAGCTTCTTCATGAACAAGACAAATATTCTAGTGTACGAATCCGCTCCACGACGATAGAGTGTTTCACCAATAATATTATACTGTTGGGATTGAGGCTATTTTTCACGCTCAGATTGTGAGATTTCGTAAAGCGAAATATCGTTTGGAGATAAACAATAATATCTCCACATACCATGGATCTAGAGTGAATACAAGAAACAAGATATTCGTCCGCAATGGGCTCTTTGCCACAAATAAGATCAAGAGAGGGAAAATCACACATCGCTTCCACAAATACCAAAGATTTCTTTGCCTTGGATTTTTCAAATCAAGTCAATTCTCACAGGATGACTATCCATTTGGAATACTTAGCAATTGTTTATTCAAAATATACATCATAGGGTTGCAATCAGAAATTACCGTGGTTTTACTTAACAAGATGTAGTGCTTCAAATTCGGGACAATGGACAACTCGCTAATGCCAATTTCTCCACATGCGTGTATTTGATCCTCACGAATGCGCATTCCGATCAAGATATAAATCACATGTTCAACAGAGGTTCATCTTCCGAGTCCGATGACCATCCCAATGAGAAGCAACAGGCACAAAATGTAATCTTGGTTGTAGTTGGGAGATGCAATAACAACATGGGTCAACGCGTGTTTAAGTGCATCGAAAGATCGATCAACGATCTCATCCCAAAAGAATGGAATGTTCACAGCAACTGCAAAACCCTTGTAAGCTCGACATAGTTAGGAATGAACCGACGTAAAAAGTTTGCTTTCCACTGGAGCACAGCGAAAGTCAAGAGAGACCACTAAAGCCGACTCGACGCATCGACGTGGTAACGTTCCATTTTTGAAACAAAAAATCCCGCAAACGACTCCGATTCTACACAAAAACATATTTATGTGGATTCAACCCACTTTATAATGCCGACACCTCATAAAGATAACTCATAAGTGTATTTATCGCCCATGATGAATGTGTAAATCATCGAGATACCAGCTACACAATGTGCTTAATGTCATGAAACGCATAAGACATCGCCTTTGAAAAAGTTGCTCCGCTGCTTCTTCAAACCAAAGGGAACACATAGCAGTGCGATTCCACGGGGACAAATAAAGCTGCTTTTGGCTGATTAAAGGTGGAGTATGTTTATTTGATTATACCGAAAATCCATCCATAAAGGAAAAATATTTCACTACCGTGTAATCATCAATTATTTGACTGATATATGAGTTGATAATTGTTCTATAAGTTCTATTAATATCCATAATCTGTATACATACTGTGAGATCATTCCTTGTTTAATAATAACATTTAGTATACCAAATCCGTTACATAACGATAAATAAAACCTGTACTAGCAATTTTTTCAACTTCTAATGATAGTAATAACTTTTCTAGGATACATTTGACGCAACTACCACGTAACAGGTTTGGTATCCAAGAAGTCTTGATTTCATGTATGACGATTTGTTGATCAATTTCGACATTTCTTCATAAGACCGTGCAAACACATCACGCACTTGAAATAGGGCTTTATAAGCTTTAATTTCATCTTCATTACAACAAGCACCTATATGAATGTTTTCACCTCGAATGCACTTAAAATGCCAATTGTTCCGTTTGAGAAGATTTGACTGAACCTAATCAAGATTTTGCAATTGATTCGGGTTCTTTTCGATATTCATAAAATTAAGCTAAATCATCTTCAAACATCTGCCTGTAAAATTTAAGACTGTGATGCAGATATTCCCATGGTAAATCATCAACAGACAAAAATTCACCAATTTTTCTCATCAGCATGAACAACATCCGGAAATGTCGTTGTGGTTGAAACTAGATATAGAAAGCGATTCTCATGATCCTATTCATTGGATCAATTCTCGTTGAAGAGGTGTTGGAAAGTGACCGTATCACTTCGGTATGCAATGAATACACCCAAAGGTATCACAATAATTGAATCTAACTCAAAGTCGGAAGGTACGTATCCAAGGATCATCAAACATAATAGACCGACTTAAATCATGTGAATAGTTGCATGAAGAAAGTGATACATTAGGATATAATAAAAGTTCTTAGTAAACCGTAATCTTTAACTAATCCTACTCCTACATCCTTATAAGGGATAGCCGCGACCAACGTAATGATTTTTTCTCAGAGAGGCCGGGCTTCAAGAGAAATAAGTTAATCGATCTATTGTGACGATATTTTGATATGAAATTTTATGAGCTCTAAATACCGGAAGGTAGCCAACAAGCTATCGCATAAGACCAACTCATACCTATATAATACACAGAATTTATAAAGTATCAACGACGACATCTATATTATAATACTCATCTCACAAATCCTAAAATACCAAAGGGTAAACTTTGACTCATCAAAGTCAATCGTTCAGATTATGGAGTACAGACAATTGCCGTTATTCAACACCAATCACATAATACACGTTTTTGAAATGATTAATCATGTTCATAGATCAGGTCTGTTTTTGACCAACACCGGTATCCGGAAAGCCACCATGAGGTAGACGAGGTGTACTATTTTCTAAATCGAAGATTATAAGATTAGAATCCCTAATACTCACAACCTCACAGCGTACAAAAGCAATTTACGCTCGTGTCAGCATGATTGCAAAGATTTCCAAAGCCGACACGTCAAGGAATATCTAAGTCTTCAACAATGTTTTAATGGATAAAATTTCCAGATGTGGATTGAAAACTGATTTATGAAGAACACCTTTAGCAGCGGTTTGATTATTAGTCCGGATTTTTTTTTCTCGATCCTAGGACCGTGTACCAGGAGGAGTGTAGTTGATGCATTTGCATTAGAAGATCTCCGTTTTCTCCATCGTAGGATTCTAGTATCACATAATCTTGCATCGTGTCGCAACTTCACAGACATCAACAAAACAGGTCAAATCAATGGCGGAACTCAACCATCTGCTATCTTGGAGTTTCCGAAAAGGATCCTTCAAGACTATCATGTTGTTGTGAACCTTAAATCTAATTTTGCAACCTCTACCGATGTGGGCATTCCTTTTTATGAAGTGATCCTCGTCACAAATGTAACAAGGGTAACGAGGTTTGCGCTTTTCGTCATTGGATTCATTTTTATCAGCTTTCTTTTTCTCGAATTTTTTCTTTTTTTTTTACTCCTCCCTTTTCTTTTACCACCGGATTAAGATTTAGCCGTAGATGTCTCACAGCATGAATGCTCACAGTACCTTTTGGGAAGACTTTCGTAACTGCAGTTATAATAGGAGAACAATTTCGAGGATTTTCTCTACTTTTAGTATCGATCGTACCAATCATGCCACCGGCAGCATGAGACCCCGAAGGAGTAGCGCTATCCGACCTTGTTTTGGAAGGTCGGGGATTTTTCGTGCAGGCGACCGATTGCATGTAAACGAGGTCAAGGCATCGAGCTTGAGCAATCACTTGCCTTCAAGAACAACACCGGGCCTTAGCCACATCTTCAAGTGATCTTGGGTAATAATGATTTAACAAACCATTCGCTTTAAAATTTGATCCGGAATATAACCTCACCAAACGCTTAGCGTCGCTATTCATGAATATGATCAGAAACATACGTAGACGAGATTGCTTTAGTGAAGTTAATAATTCCGTGCCATTGTCGTATCCGACAAGCAAATCGAAATGAGTCGTTGTAATGCGCTACCAATCGACTAAAATTATGAAACGAGCTCGTGGTAACTCAATGTACCATTTGGTCAGTAAGAACAATAAGAGTTTCTTGGAGAAGACGTAAGCGAATAGAATCATCAATAATTCAATTAGACGCACACCGCAGGGTGATAAGTCATGACGTGATTTGATGGATCCCTCCCGACTTACCTTCGAATTTTGCAGATATCATCGGGCAAATTTATGTAAAATAAGGCCAGTACAAGATAATAGAAAATCGGATCATTCGTAAGGTGCGTCAAATCGTAACCAAAGTTGCAATAAATGGCAACTAACTCAAGTTAGGGTCACGAAAAACTTTGAGCAGCGAAATAGTTCCAGAGGATACCCAGATAACCGTAACTGGAGTTGCGCTAGGAATTGTATAACCTCCGGAAAAACAGATTAACCCACCAAATCAAGAGGCCATCGACAAGGCAGCGTGTGGCATGGCTGGAGTATTGGGATAATTTGGATTTTGTGAACCGGGACCGACCGAGGACATCCCCCCGTGGCCTGCCACGTGAATGGTGCGACTTGTGGACAACCGTACTGGGCTCTGCTTGTCTCGTAGGCATTCGAACCGAAGTCTCTCCACCACAAGGCTCGATTAGGTAACAAGAGACTTGAGGGATTTGCACGATGGTGGACAGATGAACTTGACAGAACATGTATACTCAAATAGGCATAAAGCGAGTCGTACGTAGCAAAAGCTAGAAAATGGAGGCGAGTCCGAGGTGTACTAGCTACATCGTCGAACAGAATTAGGGAAAAAAAGAGCTGAATAGTAGGCGGTGACAAAGGCCGGGCGACCAGAAACCAAGGGCTGTCTGTGTTGAAAAGTGAAACCGCACATTAGTTGCATAGGTCAAGATATTGGGATGATCCCACACCATATTCATTCGTGTATTGTTCTCGTTATATGTTGAACACAAGGACTACAACTCCGTTGAACGTAGGGTTGATAAGTAAGTGGTAAATTTCCGCTCCTTTAAGAGATGACTCCACTGTAAGGTTGTTGGTAACTCGGAATTGCACTCTGAGGTTGACAACTCGAGGCGTTGCATCGAAGCCGGGGTTGATAAGGACCCCGAGGAGCATATTGCTTGCTGACCTTTGGGTGTACCGTCCCCCGAAGGTTGATATCCTTGAGGTATGTACCGTCCTCGGGGTTGTCCCGTCGATGATTCTGCCGCTTTGTCCTTGGGAAAGCTACCTTGGAGGTCACCCCTGTGTGGTAAATCGACTTCGAAGAGCCCTCAGCAAGAATCGACTACCTGAGGTTACGCCCAGGCGGTAATTGACGCGAGATTATGCCCTCCGTGCGTAACGATCACTCTTGAGGTTATGATTTCGATATTACCGTACATCATAAAATTGTTCGCGTTCGACGTTTCGCCTTTAATTCCACTTAAACTAGATGACAACACGCTTTCAATATGTTGAGTGAGTCACTCGAGAAAGTACCGTACGCAGCCTCGACATCCTGGCGAGAACAAGGACCACCATGTAAAAATGCTTACTTTCGTGTCTCGAAAAACATGGATGACTTTTCTCGCCATAATGACGACGGATAATAACCCTCTGGGTGTCGGGATAAATGGAACTCGAGGTGGAGAAAAAGTAAGACCTGCATTCTCTAAAAAATTAAGTATGATAAGTACCAAGCAAGAGTTCATAGGTACCGTAGAAAATTGATTCACGCTCCCCAAGATTTAATGACCGGGAATTGGGAAGAGATAACTCGTCCGGATTAGTAAGTTCTTCAATAGAAATTAGTCCGTATGGAAGATCAAGCCATGACAATATTTCTTACCCTAGGTGAACCAAGATCGCTAGAAGTTAAGAACAAATCGTAGGATGTTTCCAAAATGTATGTCTAATTCTCCGGCTCAAAGATTTCCCGTTCGTCACCCGCCCACTATAGGAGAAATACTACCAAGAATTTAAATCGAAATTCCGCTTCTGGAATGTGTTCTCCATATGGGTGTTTGATAATCAGATGACCACTATGGAGGAAGTTCCACCGTTGATTTAATCCTACCGCTAGACGATACCAGAGCATGGCCTTCGGTTACTGCAGTGGGGTATATTCGTACTTTGTGTCTCCAGGATTGTCTTGGCAATTCCACCAACATTAAAAATTTAACTAATCACACGCAAACAAATAAACAATGAAAACACCTAAGGCCTCTAAAAAACAAACAATCGAATCACACGCTTAAAAATCAGAGTTCACTTTCACACAAAACAAAGAATTTCCCGTACTAAAAACACTAGTTGGTGATGAAATCCAACTTACTAGAAATTTAATACGTAAAGGGTTGCCAGAATAAATACCCCGACAATCATTAATGAACAGACTGGCACAAGTTTCCTCACAAAACCATCCTCGCGGAAGAGAACCCCTCAAGAGAGTCCAAGTGAGTCTAGTCGACGTCCGCTTCCAGTAATAGGCGTGGGAGATCTTTCCTTCACCGTCACCTTAGGAAATAATCTAAGTTTGTGGACACTAAGGTTACCAATAGCAACAACATAATCGGGGAACAGCTTCATGATCCGATCCCACGCAAGGGTATAGAGTAACAAAGCTCAATCCCTCGATGTCTTCGACATGGTTAATCCGAGGTTTACCGACAAGGACCCTGTGCTCCTCAACAATGGTTAATCCGAGGTTTACCGTTTGTAATACGCGCAAAATCTTCATCTTCCCCAATGAAACAAATTGATTGTCTCAAAGGTTCGTACATGATCCCATGATTGGACCTTTTAAGAGAAGCTTCTCGTATTATACAAATTACAATTGGGTTTATTTCCTACCACAAGATTTGTCTACTTGTTTGTTTTACTACCTTGGAGAGTTAATTACCCCTACTCCAAGATACCAGCCTAAGCTATGTTGGTGATAAGAGCCCAGAAATTTAGAAAGATTACTAGATGAATTTTAATTAAGTTGCTACTTTTAAGAGCCGTTTCTTAAGTCAATGGCATGAAATGAAACTCCATGGTGTGAAGACTCGAATTCCAAAAAACACTAAAAATGCACTCCAAATGATAATAGATCGTCTCCCTTTCAATGAAATTATAATTAAGGAAAAGTTGGAGAATGTAATTCTTTTAATGAACAATTCCTTCTTTAAACATTAAGAGCAATTGAAAGAAAATATTTTATTTTTCGAAATAACTCCAAATGAAACAAGAAAACTATCAAATCTCATAAGAAAATCCTTTCACTTTCAAACTTGAAGCTATAAAACAAGTTTCTTTCTTCAAAAGAGATCCGAAAAAAATTTATGAAAAACACTCAAAACTATCAAACTAATTCTAGATCTACAAATTTTTTAACAATCTAATCGAATTAAAGCTTTGAAGATTTTTTTTTGAAGAATGTTTTACTTAGCTATTCGTAAATTAAGATCAATGTTTTAAATAACAAACATCAAAAACACTCAATTATGCTTTTTATAAAAAATGAAATTCAAACCAATAACAAAGTTTCGTCGAAGATTTGAAAAGAGGTTATGTAACTCTATTTCTTAACAGAGATGACTTCACAATCAAAGCCGTATCCAACAAAAGACAAAAGACCAATGTAATCTTAGGTACTTCCAAAGTCAATGCTCGAATCGCTACAAAGACCAAGTTAAAAACAATCCAACACGCAAAACTTCTAGAAAATCATCAAAACATCATATCGTTAAGAATCATTCATGTAAAGCTTTTGACAAGAATAATCATCAATCCGTTAAACCAAAACTCTAAATCAAAGATAAACTAAAGGTAGAAATCCAAAGGTTTTTCAAAATTATAGTGGTCACAGTCATAGTAATAATAGCGCCAGACTAACGTTTACTAAAGCAAAGATGCGAAACTACCCGCACCGTGAAAAGAAGACAAAGTGCGGTCATGGTGAAAAATTAGAGAAAAACACAAAGATCTCAAAATTTTCAAAAACAAGAGAAAACCTAAGCTACCTGCAAAATGTCTATCAATCAAAACTAGGAAAACGTTTCCTCAAATCAAAATAAAAGAGAACAAAAAACAAATAAGTTTCTTTCCCTGTGAGGTCGCTAATTTGCTGGAGGATTAATCCTATCACACAAGACCTATTCCCTAGTACTAAAAGTATCTAGCAACAAAACAGCCAAATAGACTATGACCTTTCAAGCATAGCATATGATCTATGAAAAGTTCCAGGTTGTGCCATGATCATCGTTTGTCCGTGCTTGTTTGAAGTCGTTGTTGTACCTCGTTTTTATGAGTCAGAACTCCGCGGTCAAAAACAAGAAAAATATTACATAGCACCCGTATAGAAATCATCATAAACCATGCTTTATCATAGTGATCAAGGAATCCATGAAATAAACCATTTATTGAAAGCTTATTGAGAAAAATGAGTATATTTGTATTAATTTTCTAAAAGAAGAAAATCTCATAACCTAAGCCTTGATGTTGCATTAAAAGACTTTCCGGGTCCGAAGTGTGAATATCCTTTACTTTTATAAGCTCTACACTCCTCCAACCAAGACGAATAGAGGTATGTAATATTTCCTCACAAAAGTCTTAATTAATCGAGTCCATCCCAACAACACTTAACTTCAAATATTCTAAAGCTTCAACTCCCCTTTGAGGCTACCCAATGCCCTTTTTATAGTAGAATAGAGAGGTTTTCTGTTCCAACTATGAAGGGATAGAATCCTCCTTCTCAGGGATAAGCCCTCACATCACATGTGTTAGTTCCATAAGGCAGGATACATGCACCTCATAAGAGCTGTTTTATTACCGCAAGATATTTTGAAGCTTTAAACTGCATTTTTATTGAGCTTTTTTGGAAATTACTTGCGTCTTTTTATCTTACAGGATCCACACTTTAACACAGAGTAGAGTGCGTTTAGGTACGCAGGATAGTTGAACATTATGTGCGGACTGCAGGCATGGCAGGTCTTATGTTTAAACTTTAGGAGACTTTTAGGAATTTTCCGATTTTTCAAGGCTTGACATGAGGAAATCAGATATGTTAGACTTCAGTATGGATAAGTATGAGTAATAATGAGTTCATACACATATGTAATGTCAGATGACAATTTTTAGTGTAACACCCGTAGGCTATTTTTGGCGCATAGTCTCGTTTTTTAGACTATGTCTATTTTTAGACATATGGATCATGTTCTATGAGTTGCAAGATTCTATTTATGGATGGTTGGTCAAGTTCTGAAAAATAGATGGACTTCTATTTTTAGACATACTGAGTTTAACCTTATTTTTAGATCGTCAAATTTAAAAAATAGATATGTCGAATATTATTAGCTCTCAATAATATTTGACTATAAAATATTATCTTATTCTTCTTGGAGCACTTCAGTTAAGTGCATGACAGGCACAGAGCCGATGTGATGAATTACGCTATTCTCGGGAAGCAGAGCTATTGCATGGATACTTACTAGGAACCATGTGACCGTAGTTTGGTGGAGCTAGATTGAGGAAGTTAGTGGAGTTGTATTCCTACTTAACTAATCTAAACATAATGGAGCTATTTGTATTCAGTTTAACTAATTGATACAATTAGTGAGAGTGGTGTGAATTAATTGATAATTAATTCACTAAATATAAACCTATTAATCAACTAAAGAATGACTTCGCTAATCCTGGAAGTAAGAAGGACGCTTCAAAGGAGACTAGTAACAGGGTGAAAGAGCAAATAACCATCGCCTGTGACTATACAATTGCTATTTGCAACACACAAAGCAAGAGACAATTGGGAGAAGCCCATGAGGACTATGTCACATGCTGTGTGTTTTATGTTATTTAATGAGCCATCCCAGTATTGATTACGCAATAGAGGCCGGCTATCAAGTGGCAAAAGATTGGAGCATGTGTTTTGCTAGATCTAATGACAGTGTGTAGCAATTCGAGGTTGTGCCCAGAGCTTGTGGAGAGCTTTATACTATGATTGTTACATGATCTCCAGACATATAACATACAGACATTTCTGTTTTAGCTCTTTAATATTTCATGAAATATTGTGTTCATATGTGTGTGATCGTTTATGGTTTTAATGTGTGCATGCAATTGGATTTTATTTCCGCAATTAATGATCAAATGGCAGAAGAGATTTTGTATTATGAATGAAGCTAAAATAGTGTGTGATCGTAAGAGAATATCGGTGAATAATATATCGCTATTCAAATTTCTACATGGTATCGTAGTGATATTGATCAATGGAGCACCAAAACATTGAAGTGATTGAGTTTTGTGCCGGTGGAATTCAATTTGGTGTAGTTGTTTTCTTTGTGTTAGTTGAGATGTCTTCGAACGGATTGTGATTGGAGTATGCCCTTGAGGGCGCCGAATTATATTGCATGGAAGGACAAGATGGAGGCGATGCTGGATGACAATGGTTGAAGGAGTTCATAGATGCAAGTAACCCAAAGCCTACTTCTAGTGATGCCGCCAGACGGACGATGGAAAAAGGCTAAGACAACAAAAGCGAAGGACTCGTTGAAGGTATGGACCACATAGTGTCCACCACAGGCGGCTTCTCCATTCTGATGTGGAAAGCTTTGATAGATTATTTCAAAGAAGAGCCACTGCAGGAAGAAGGCCAAGGCAACCCAGAACACAAAAATGGAGCAGTTGCTGCGTATGCCCATGTACCTCATGAAGTTCATCCAATGCAGTGACGAGCTAGGAAGTGTGGGGGTTACCGTTGATGACGAGGACTTGGTGAGCTTGGCCTTCCTTGGGCTTCCGAAGAGTTGGCATTCCTACTTCGGCACCGTCAATGGCCTGGAGAAATTCTCCAGATGGGAGCGACTTTGGCCTGGGATCTTGTGGAAGAGGAGATAAGGCGTAGTACTGTGGACTCGTATCTTCTCATCAAAGAACTTCCGATGAAGAGATTGCGCTTTGGCTACCAAAGCAAAGAAGGGGAAGAGCAAGAAAGCTTCTCAATCAGTGCGAAAGGCAAGCAGCATATGTCCAAGGTGAAGTGCTTTCACTCTCACCAACAATGCGACATTACACCACTAATTGTCCACATAATAGAAGAAAATAAGCAAAGCCAAGGATCCGTAGCCGGAGAGTCCAGCTTCTGCATTGGGCTGGATTTTTCACCGATCGCATGCTTGGTCTCAAGTGTGACGGGTTCAATGTGGTTTTGACGTTATGCTCTTTTCACATGCATCGAGATTGTTTACCGATCCGGATGAGAAAGATCTGGGAGTGCACATCGAGATGGGCGATGACTTCCGTAGATACAAAGAAGTACCGCATTTTACTCTCCTTTGAGAGGAGTTCGGTAACCCCATATTGAAGGAAGTGATGTATGTTCCGTGATTAAAGAAGAATCTTTATTCTATGGCGATGTTAGAAGACAAGGATATGATGTTGTCTTTAGCGAGGGAAATGATTTCCCGCGTAGTAAGGCAATTGGTGAGACTCGGGAGGATAGTTTGGAGTTAAGAACCTTATCAATTGTAGGTAGATGGATGTGCAGCAATGTATGTGCAAGGTATGAGTGGTGAGTCGGGATGATGGCGTAAAGTTATGGCACCAGTAGATTAGCTACCTTCACCATGGATCTTTGAAGATACCGTAACGTATTTCACTGCTTCCTATATACCATTGCACACCGCGTGCAAGGGATGTACCTTGGGAAAATTTGTGAAAGCCACCTTTTCACGCAGAAGAATAATGCACCACGACGATCCTTGGAGAGAATTCACACGTACGTGTGTGGACCTTTCTCGAGCTTCGATAGCAAAGCACATGTATTATGTGATATTTGTTGATGATTTTACTCGTAAGTGTCGGGATCTTCTTCTGCGTGCTGAAGAGCAAGACATACTCAAATTTCGTGAGTTCAAGGCAATCGCTGGATAAAGAATCGAGGTGTGAAGGCTCTTGCAGCGCACAATGGTGGTGAATTCATTCCTCTGCGAATTCAAGGACTTTTGCAACGCAGTATGAATTCAAAGAGAGCTCATAACACCCCACAACCCACAACAGAACGAGGTCGTCGAGTGGAAGAACAGAACGATCGTGGGTGTCGACGGTGATGTCGTTAATATTCTGTGTCCTTCCCATACACTTATGGGGCCGAGGGGTAATTAACATCGTTAAAGATATGTGTGTAGAACCATTGTCCTCGTCAGTGGATACTTTGGCATGTATACACCCGAGGAGGCGTTCGGGTAAGAGGCGGTGGATATTTCCATTTGAGGATTTTTGGTTCACCTATTTACATTCATGTGATGAAGGATGCCAGGGGAAGAAGTCAGAGCCGACCGTAGGTTAGATATTTAGTACATCATACCCCACAACTATCGTGTGTGGGCGCGTACGCCGCAAGAATGTTGTGCGACGGACATAAAATTTCGAGGAGGAAATCCATGAAGTGTTCGCTGAGAGGGAGCCAATTTTTGCATGCAGATGAGGAGCTATTAGTTCCTAAGGATGAGTCTCGGATGGGATCAGCCACAAGATGAGGTTCATGGAGTGGAAGAGATCACCTGCCAGCACAACCATCGCAGGGCGAAAGCGCACTACGTGCTGAGCCGACCGGCTCAAGATGCAGAAGGTTGTAGGAGCAATTCACTACGCTCAGAGAGAGATAGTCACCCTGGGATCGGTATACTAGACATGGCTCTGTGAGCAAGGTATCGTGACAAGAGCTATCCCCAGGAACGGAGGACCGCATGGGTAGATGCCATGGTGGAAGAGTATGATTCGATTATCGTAACAAAGCATGGGAGATTGGTTCCAGGTCGTAGGGGAACAAGGTGAGTTCGAGATGGATTCACAAAGTGAAGCAGTACCGACGGAGTGTAGGGCATGGCAAGATTTGTTTCTAGTGTTTTCTGCGTATTGAGGGGATCGATTATGAGGAGACCTTGCACCCGTCGCAAGGTATTCTTCCATACGAATGATCTTTGCTCTCCCGCCGTATGGTGTGGCACATTCACCGATGGATGTATCGCGTCCTCAATGGAGCCATTGAGGAGGAGGTGTACATAGAGCAGCTCAAAGGTTTCGAGATATCTGAACAGCCAGTCGCATGTGTGCATGCTCAAGAGAGCACTCGTATGTGTTGAAACAAGCACCTCGTGCTTGGTACACACTAGACAGTATTATTTCAATTTCCGTACTCTGGATTCTCCAAGAGTGTGCGGATCCGAACCTATACCGTATTGTGGTGGAGGGTAAGTTACGATCATTGTACTTTATGGGATGATTTTGATTATGAAGATGAACTCATGACAAGCACTCATGCAAGGATGATCTTTGCAAAAGGAGTTTGGAGATGAAGGACTTGGGCTCCTCTTCATTATTTCTCGGGGATTGGAATTGGCAAATTCAGTTGGTGACCGTTTTGTTTTCGGTAAGTATGCCCGGAGATACCGATAGTTCAACATGCATGGATGCAGCCTCCTGATACCCTTCGGTAGATGATAACAGAGATGCGCCCAGCCGTGAGGTAGTGATGCCACCGTTTATCAACAAATAAGGGTCGCTATATCTAGTCAATACACAACCCGACATATGCTATGTCACAATCAGCTTTCACAAGCTGCGTGTTGCTTCTTACCAAGCTCTCCATCGAAGGAAGGCAAGTATGGCTGAGATATCTCGTAGGCACACACTCTGGATATGGATTATGGTACAGACAACAGATGAGGTGTGAAGCTTCGTGTGACTTACCATGCAAATTGGGTAGGGATCTCAAACGGAGTGCGTAAAGAGCACATCCGGAGGGATTTTTTTAGCATCGGTCGACACGCTTGGTGCACAAAAGCAGTAGCAGAGATTCATGGCACTGGCCCATCGGTGAGGTCGAGTATATAGCAATTTTATCGCATGCGAGGCTATATGGATGAGGAAGATCCCGGTCGGGTTGTTCAGTTCGCACTTAGATCCTACCGCATTTATTGTGATAATCGTAGTTGCATTAAACTCGCTAATTCAAAAGATTTCAAGACAGATCTAAACATACCGACATCCCAAGATCATCATATCGCAGATTGTGTGCAACGAAAGATCATGTTACTTACACATTCCGATTTTAGAGGACTTCAAGATGTCGATATCTTGGACGAAGGCGCTCACCAGGAGAAAATTCGAATACCACGGTAGGCAGATAGGGGGTGGGCGGTGATAATCCTTATCTTTTTGAGAGGGAGTGTTAAGATTGCAACGAGATGATGAGCTTAGTGAAAGGATTCGCTCACTATGGGGCCCGCAGGCTATTTTTGGCGCAAATTTATTTTTAGACATATGGATCATGTTCTATGAGTCATAAGATGCTATTTGTGGATGGTTGGTCAAGTCGAAAAATAGATGGACTTCTATTTTTAGACATATCGAGCGGAATCTATTTTTTTAGATTGCCGCCTAAAAATAGATACAAGCGAATATTATTAGCTTCAATAATATTCGTGGACTATAAACATTATCTTATTTCGGGAGCACTTCGTTGCGATGTATGGGTTGCACGACAGTATGAATTACGTTATTCCCCGAGGGTTATGTGGAGCTATTGCATGGATACTTCAGTTAGAACTCATGTGACAAGAGTTTGGTGGAGTTGATTGAGGAAGTTAGTGGAGTTGGTATTTTGCTTAACTAATCTAAACATAGTTGAGCTATTTTATCTAGTTTAACTAATTGATACAATTAGTGAGAGTGGTGTGAATTAATTGCCACTTAATTCACTAAATTATAAACTCATTAATCAACTAAAGAATGCGTAGTTAACTTCTGGGCAGCATGGATGGGGCCAATGGAGACCAAAGTATATAAATAGGTGAAAGAGCAAAGTTAACTATCACTTGTGACTATACAAACTTGCTATTTGCAACACACAAATAATTGGAGAAGCCCATGAGGATCACAAGAAGACAAGCCGTGGTTTATGTTATTTAATGAGCCATCCCATAGCATTGATTACGCAATAGAGGCTGGCTATCAAGTGGCAAAAGATTGGAGCATGTGTTTTGCTAGATCTAGCTTGATAGTGTGTAGCACCTCGAGGTTGTGCTAAGAGCTGTGAGGAGCTTTATACTGGTGATTACATGACTCCACATACAGTGAACATGGCCGCATAGTCAGTTTTCAGCTTTTAATCTTTCCCATGAAATACCGTGTTCATATGTGTGATTGTTTATGGTTTTAATGTGTGCATGCAATTGATTTTATTTCCAATTAATGATCAATGGTAGAAGAGATTCCGCATTATGCATGAAGCTAAAATAGTGTGTGATCAAAGAGAATCCTTGCTGAATAATAGATCACACCAAATGCAATATAACATAGATTTAGATGTTAATTGTGAAATAAATAACATAGATGCACATAAACTTACCAAACCCATCAGATACCGAATCTCGACATAGATAACTTAGAGAAGATATAGAGGAAATAATTGAAGATGAAATTGACATGTTAGATTTAAAAGATAACTTACCTAAAGGTTTAACTCCTTTGGAGGACTTGTTTGATTCCAATGATGTGCCCAAAAGCCTAAATGGAACCTACCAAGTCTCTGATATTGAAGAATGTAACATTGGGACACAAACAAACTAAAAATTATCAAATTAAGTCAAATATTTACCCCTTAAGAAAAAGAAAAATACATTGAAATTTTAAAGGAATACCAAGATGTCTTTGCATTGTTATGAAGATTTGAAAGCATAAGACACAAAATAACATAATTCAACATAAGATTCCTATAAAAGATGATAAGAAACCCATTAGACAAAAATTGATGAGATTAATCAGTAACCATTACCTTGATTGTGTGCAAGAAGTTAAATGCATGTATGATGCCCAAATCATCGCACCAATTAGATATTTTGATTTGGTTTCTAACTTGGTACCTACAAGAAACATAACTGGTGAAATCGCATTATGTAGACTTTAGAAATCTTAATAAAGTGTCTTTAAAGGACACCACCCTTTACCCAAAATGGACCATATTTTACAAAGGGTGAAGCTAGTTCTTCCGGATATCTTTATTAGATGGTTTTTCCTGGATATAATTCAGATACTTTTCCAAAAGGAAGACCAACCTAAAACAAACTTTTACCACTCCATGTACCCTCATGTATGTGAAAATGCCTTTTGGTTTGATGAATGTTGGTTACCTTTCAGAGGACTATGGACATAGTCTTTGCTAAAGAAATACATGAATTTTTGGTTATTTATTTAGATGATATTACTGTTTTTCTAATACAAATAATGAGCATTTGAATCATCCGAGACACCTCATTAAGTGTAGAAATTTAAGAGTATCATTAAACTTTGGTTAGCAAAATCTTTTGGACTAGAGGAAGGAAAACTACTTGACACATAATTTCAAAGGAAGGTATTAGGATAGATCCAACAAGAATAGTCATACCTAATATCTACCCAATGAACATCAAATAATTACAAGCATTTTTTGTGTGTAAAATTAACTTTTTAAGAAGATTTATTTCTAATCTAGCGTAAATCATCAAAGAATCGAATAACATGTTAAAAAGGACCTATTTTTAAAATGACAGCTGAAGCAAAACATTCATTTGAATCCATTACAACACGTTTAACAAAAAAAAAAAACTCCAAATTCTAATCGCCCAGGACTTCACAGTCATTTTATAATATTTCTCACTTGCCTTAGAACATACCATAGCTACAGTTTACTACGTTAAAATGACCAAGGTTTTGAACAACCCATAGCATTTTCAAGAAAAAAAAACCCTTAGAGATGCACTTTGAGATATAACGCTACAATGGAAAAACAAGCTTTAGCTGGTTAAATCCATAAAATATTTCGTGGTGTACATTATTTACTCACATTATTGCCTATGTCCCTAATTCGTAGTCAAAGATATTTTAACACAAAGATGGGCCGTATGGAAGAAGAGGAAAGTGGATTGCCACTATCCTTGAATATGACATGGTAGATTAAACCAACCAAGTTAACAGGACAAGGTTTAGCCGTACTAATGGCCGAATCCAATTGTAATGCTTTATTATAAATTTTATTGTTTGGGATTACTATTGCTGAAGAGATGGCGACTCCATTGACTGCTGAAGCCTTTCAGACTCACGTGTACTCGATATTATGTATTGCACGTACAAATTTAGTAGCTCCTCTTGGATTAACTAGAACTAAATCTAGATTCATCAAACTTAAAGCAATGAGATATTGTATTCTAGATAATATGCTTTATTGGAAAGAACAAAGTGGGATATTACCTAACCGGCGATTGAAAAATCAAAGGTGACACACCCTGGAGAATTTCTAGGTGATTAAAGACACTTATAATTAAAAAGTACAGTCGATAAGATTTTTAGAGCTCATTTCACTGCCTACCTTATTTGCTGATTTAAAAATAATTGTCACTTCATGTCACAAATGTCATATTTTTGAAGGAAAATGAAGTTGTTACCTTTACCACTCAAACCTGTCACATCGAGATGCCTTTTCAACAATGGGATTTAATTATTGGAGAAATTCACCCTCCATCCTCCTGTGCCAACAAAATGGATATTGACCGCCGTATTATTTCACCAAGTGGATTGAAGCCATTCCTACCGTACAATCCACCGATTCAACAAAGTATTATTCCCCATAGAAACAACCTTTATCAGATTTACATGCCCACAAAAAATTACTAATAATGCACGCATCTAAATCTAAGAAAATGATTGCTCTTTGCCACAAGTATCATATTACCCTAGGCCACTTACCACTTATTACCCTTAGGTAATGGTTTGGGCCGAATCTTCAAATAAAAGCTTGTGAGTATCATCAAAAAACTACTTGAAGAAAATAAGAAAACTTGGAATAAAAGTTAGTCTATGCCTTTGTAAGTGCATAGGCTTACTACCAAGAAGTCAATCGAACATCTCCTACCAGATTGCATATGGATACGCTTTTCCCACTTAGGTATTCCGCTCATGAAATTATCCAAGAATCACAGTAGAACTCAATGATATACAAAGAAGGATAAATCAAACTATCCATATGCAACGTACTAGGGAAGAAGTCTATGAAAATCTCAAGTCATTCAAGAGAAAATCAAGAAAAATTCTTGATAAAATAATTAAAGAAGATGACTTTTCCATAGGAGATAAAGTATGTTAAATGGGATTCCAGGAGATAGGTGTTAGAAAACATGGTTAGTTTGACTTTCTCATGGAAAGGTCCTTATAATAGTCAGGGTACAAAGGTAACAATGCACTTTTTGTTTTAAATTTGACAGTCAGACATTCCGTGTTTACCTACGTTGAATGGTATTTAAACACTACTATTTTTCCGAGTTAATCCATTAGTCCCTAATTTCATTTTATATCATCAGAATATCAGAATGACATTTGTCTGCTGCTTTTCCAAATTTTAAGCCCTAGTGAAGGCCTCAAGTTTTAATATAAGATGTCATAAGTATGAGTTTTTACAAAACAAGACAATTACAGGATCATCATGGTCAAAATGGAAGGCGAATGATTGAGTTCTCTTACATTTCACCAAGAAAGTCATCCTTTGGTGAATATGTTAGGGTCCGGTACATAGGATTCATAATTTTGAATTAACTTATGATATTTTAAAACATGTACATACCTTGATTTCTATATGCTGTTTTCCATATTTTGTAAAAATAAAAGAGGTAAAGTCCTAAAAGAAAAATCAAAGGACTTAGAAAAAATAATATACCCCAAAGAAAAAAGAAATAAAACATGAAAGTGTGCAAGTCCAAATGCCACCTTTACTTTGTTACCGATTATTATGGAAGAGTGTCATAATAAAATGCCATAATCCATGATGTATTGAACTGCTCAATCTTCGATTTCTGCTGTGTTTCAATTTTATCATGTAGATAGTGAATAAAGATTAATGGATAATGACCCCACTAACTCAAGAGATAGGCAGAGAATAAAGAGGAGCTCATTAGTTTAATCTGAGCTTCCTTTTAGATGATATAAGACAGGATTTAGACAGTTTTTATGCTTTCAGCAACAAATGTCATGTCATAGGGGCTCAAATGCATCAAAATGGAATAAAAAAATGTTAGATTAAAAGTTGGGTAGATAGAAAAAGGTGGGAAAATCATTGTAATATTCATCATCGGGAAAAAATAACTAATTTCCCATACCATATAGTTATTATGCATTCTACTGTAAGAAAATGCCTGAGTATCGACTAAGTAAATTGCACTCCAAGGCTCAATGACCTGTTGCGCGTTTAATACCTATATTAATCCCTAATTATCATCATTTACCTTACATTCATCCATTTACACTTCAATTTAATAAGTAAAGACCTTTTTAATTAATGAAAATAAATTCCCCTTTTGACTAATCTCCTTTCATTCATAAAAACATAAAATCCTTCAAAAATATTATATTCTAGGTTAAAGTGGTCAAATTATAAATGATAATGCTTTGTTTTTTTACATTATCACTTTACTTAGTCATATAAATATATTTTGGTGTTTTTCATTGTCCTTGGTCATGTTAACTTCTAATTTATTTATTAAATCCTTGCAATAAAACTTATCCTATTATTATAACCCCTTTTTATTTAAATATCCTCAAAACCCATTATTATAAGCTTTTTTGGCCAAAGTTAATTATCCACATGTTTAAACAAAACCCCAATTATGCCCCTTTGGCATAAAACTAACTATACACAAATATTCTTTATCATGGGTATAGACCCTTCATGGTCTAAAGACTATATAATAAAATAAAAAATTTAAATATGACTTTCGTGTATATTTTATGTCTTTGGAAACAAAAGTTTACCCTTTGCTCTTGGCAATATACTTCTGCCAATATTTCCTGCATATCTTTTAGACCAAAGTTTTAAACACAAGACTAAGGTTTATCACTCATTCTCTAACATGTAAAGCCCCAAGCTTTACATAAGTTAAACCCTTGGTTAACAAACTCACCTCACGCGCATCCTTATATACCAATAAACCAATATATATATAAAACCTTCGCCATATATTATAAAGGTTTTTATTACATTTTTTAAATCACAAGCAACAAGATAAGAGACCCCCCGGTCCCACCATGCCACCGACCGCAATCTCCCAACAAATCCTCGCCATTCGCTCCTATCTCGATGATCCAACGATGGACTCAGATCTTTCGCGCTCACAAACAAAATGTTTCCCAATGCTCAAACGAGTGTGAAATGGGTGGTTTTCCATTTTCGCCCCCCGTGACGTGTCCAAATTTGATTCGACCGTGTTCATTTTTCCAAATACCATTTACAGCTCAAACCCAATGTGAAAACAATTTCCAGCTTTTTCGTATTGAAAATTGCAGTGACAAAAACTAATTTCGCCGTTGATTTGACCTTACAACTATTGCGTTTAAGATTTATGGTAAAGGCGAAACCTTTGTTATAAGTTTTATTGACGTTATATGTGTATTTAGAGTATTAAAAGTTAAACTCGAATGGGTTATACATATTCCCGTTGTTAATAAAGCTTCCCACCGCATTTTGAAGTCTTGAATTCCCATCAGCATTATTCACTATAGATTACCACCCAAGATTGATAAACACTTTCTCGGATCCAAACACCTAACCGCAGCTCAACTTCGACCACAACAAATTGTTAAACCCTTTCGACTACCAAAATACCTCGCATTTAAGGTATTTTTCTACATTAACCTTCAAAATTCACTATTTAAACCGCCAATTTGAACCAATCAAGCTATAAAGATGAATTTATCCATCTTAGTGTCTCAAACCTGAAAAAAGAGGGAAAACCTTGCAATTTTTTCCCGTGTTGTTGTTTACATAAAACCTCATTTTTAAGCCAAATTCTCAAATGTAAGACCTTGAAATATTATTTTACTACCAAAAAGGTTTTTAAACCTAAAAAATATCTAAAAAATCCTTTTACAACACACAATATTCAGAAACTCCGTGTTTTCTATCTTAAAACCTATGGCCTATGTCCTACCCTAATTGAGCACCGAATTGCCTGGGATCGCTAATTACTTCTGCTATAAAATTGCTCAATTACCTCATTGAAGAAAATCATTATAGAAAATCGTATAATCTTTGCTTTAGTTATCTCAAAATGACAAAAAAGCAAATGACACATAAAGCTAGAGGCTCCAAACTGCCAAAACCTAGAGGATCCAAAACTCCCAAATCAAGTAGTAAAAGCCAAAAAATATACTCTGCAATCATCACAAAACTCATCAGATCGTTAACTCCCTTTCACCACCAAGACTATCAAGAAATCATCCCCTTGGTTGATGTAGAATATAAAATTGTAGACCCATTAGTAGAATTTAACTTATTATAAGTTCACAATTGAAGTGAAAAGTTCTCAGACAAAGAGGAGAACACTGGGATACAAATTTATCAGTCATGTAGTCCTAATAATACATCCCTAAACAAGACCCGTTAAGAATGTGCCAAAAGTACTATGTTCTAGACCAAAGATCAATTGTGGAACGTCGTACAGAGAGATTTTATTTTCTATCACCGCAAAGTCTATTAATGAGATGTTACAACTTCGCCTTTGACCCTAGGCGCTTCCCTATCCATTGAAGCATTAACACAAATATATTTGGGATTGGATTTCCTAAGAGATTCATGATTTTTTCGAACTTCATGCCTAGTCATGTAGATATTCCAAAAGTCGTAATCCTCCCTTATTCCACTTCCAAGTTTCCTTGGTTGCTCTAGGCATGTAATTTATATGTTATCCTTCATATTGGGCTATTTCACCGATGAGTTTACCCATGAGTCCAGATCCTTGGGTTTTTGTATACCTTGTCTCCTCGGTCAACCTCCCATATGATCTTTGACTTTGCCGTGTTTATAGCTAATTCCATACATTATCGACTGACAAAGTTACCCACTAAAGGGGTATTTAGATATTCTTACTATTTATTTCACTGGTTTCTTTTCTCACAAGCTGATCACTTTCCAATAGCATTACAAAAAATGAATGTAGAGCTAAAATTTACTGGCTTATTCTTGACATCACTTTCGAGAAAAGAAGGATGTGAAATATAGCTACACAGATTTTACAGATTTGTTCATACAAGCCAAATATGAATTTTTCTACATAAATCAAAATAGCCTGGTAAGTGAAGAAATGAAAAGGATATTACAACCTAGGAGGAATGCAAAATGGGAGATTGTACCCCAGTTATAAATAGACAATTAATTGAGAATCTTTGAACCAATCTAATCCCATACAAATCACCTAGATTTTTGACTATCGCAATGCTTTAGTATATTTGAGACAGTTTTGAACGTCGATGCTATCAATTTTGTATTTCAAAAGAAGACCCAATTCAAATTAAAAAATCAGATTGGTCCTTTCATAGTGAATAATAGAGATGCCGAAAAAAGAGATGGAAAGAAGATTGTCGCAGCTGAAATTTCAAGTAAGTTTCCTTGAATTATGACCAAGGTCTTCTCACAGATAAGGGTTAAAAATAATGCTCTTTTTATACGGTGAGCTGTAAGCTCGATATTGAGAAGTTTACTAACCGTAAAGAATGGGTAGAAAATACATTGCAAGGGTAAACAACTACAAGGAACGAAATAGAAAATGTGACGACCACACTTCATTGGTAACTTCTAAATGTACCAGAATCTTCAAACACAAGAGGCAGATGAGGGAGACTACACATCGAAATTAACACAAATACTAGTTTCAAAATCATCTACAAAAAGGCTCGTACTTGTCTTACAGGGAAAGAGAAAATGCTGCTGAGGTTGAAGATACCAATGAAATAGAAGTCAGCAATGATGAAGCTAACGAGATAATTAAAGAGACTAACAAAGAGATAGAAAGAGAACAAGCAAAGACAGAAGAATCGTACACTCGTATGATTGAAAAGTGTGCTTAATATAGAAGCTTTTCTTCTCAAACAATGTACAGGTAAATATTTGGACATCAAAGAAATATATAAGCGTACCAAGTAAAGGAATATAAAATCAAAGTGAGATTTTTTTCAATTTCTCAAAATAGAACTAAAACTTAACAGGTTGCTTACAACATTTGATTACCTCAAATAAAATGATCATGTCATATTTACAACCAACTACTTCAACTCCAAAACAAATGGCCGACTACAAAAAAGTTGAATTTGGCTATAGATACCGAAAAGGTGCATGAACTGATCAAACAAAGAATTCAGTACATAGCTCGATATGCTATATTCTATCGTGGTGACAAAATCCAGTGTGACAAATTTGGCAGAATACTAATATCACTATGCAAGATCAAATGAAACTTGACAGTTGCCTCTTGCATGCCAAAAGATATAAGGATCAAGGCCTTAGTAGATTTGATTTTAAATAGGAGTTGACCCATAAATGTGCTAAGTCACGAAGTATTGATAAAGAAGAAATGATGATATTGTCGCTTTAAGGAACACCAAACTTCCTCAAAGTGAGCACCCACAGAGTTAAGGAGATACTTGAAGAACATAAGGAAAAAGATGATATGATGCGCTTGATCATGTTGAATCGCTCAAATCAAAGATATGAAAAGTGAAATGGATATACTATGAAAGAAAAAGAACCGTGAAGGAAATCGATATCACAATTCCCATAGTCATACCTATTATTACTCAACACTTTTCTACACTGGGAGAAAAGTTAGCACCAAAGGAACCACCGCAACTCGCAATGTCAAGCAATCAAATACTACCTACAATACAAAATCCTCAACATCACAAAGGTACAATGCACAAAAATGAGGTCACAGAGAACAAAGCAATGGAGAAATGTTCTCGGCACGGAATGAATACTAAAGAAAAATATTCCTATTAAGGAAGTATATAACAAAGCATCACCATTAATGCCAATAATTATGAACAAAAGCAGACGTGAAGAGAAAATCAAAAGCCTTCAAAAAGATTGCAGGTTTCACCGCAAAATTTCTTATATAATAAATTACTTATGGACCAATATAATTGAGGCTACATCTTCAAAGGGCTACCAATCCAGCATAACATATGAACAAAGAGACCTCTTCTACAGCAAGACAAGTGGAAATAAAAAAGACAAATATCATATCAATTAGGTTAATAAACCAACACAAAGAATTAAAGCTAATTACTTTCTTAAACAATAAAAAATAGTAGCTAGAAGAATTGAAGATACAAGATAAAAAGGTAGACTATATTGCAAATCAAGAAAGTATTGAAAAGGAAAACTCTCGATGAACAATTTGAAAGAAAAATGTGATGCCATGAATTTTTCTATTACCAAGTTTCTAGCAAAGTACACTATGCTATGTCGGAATTCCGTATATACATGTCTTCAAAGGAGAAGCAATGAAAGAATATGACAAAAAGATAAGGGATCATGCCAAAGAACAAAATAACAAGCCATTACCACAAGGCTCTAATAGGGGAAGTTGTTCTTGAGTATATTGAAGACTTGTTTTTTATTCAACATGAAATCAAGCATCTGTTGTTATTAAACCAAATTTTTACTACATACCGATGTCGATGGTAACTTCAAAACCCAAAAGTGTAACAACCATGTTGAATAATGGCGTACTTTACAAATTTGTCATACAAAGAAGCAGAACAATGAAAGAAAGCGTGTGAAACAAACAATTTGAGGAGGAAACAAATGTTTATTTGATTTTGATTTTTTATCGCTAAAAAGTTCTTTTTACAAGAGATAAAGGTTAAAATATCGCTTAAAAGAGTACTGGTGAACAACAATAGTCAAAGTGTATCGTAGAGAAAAGTTAACAACTAGCCGATTTGACCGGTCAATTTTTACAAAGAAAAGAAAATGATAAACAAGCAATTGAAAGAAGCCATTAGAGATGAACATAGTGTTAAAAATAGCAAGGTGAGTGAGGTATTGATAAGTCATCTTCCAAAAGATATTTTTTCAATGTGCCAAGCATATGTACTTATTCAACAAAATGCTTGTTAGATAAGATTATTTTTATATTTTGGATAAGATAATAAACTCTTGCCAAAGTTGTTAAACAAAATGGTTCCTCTTAATGTGTGTAAAGACATTTTATATTTTCAGAATCATTCCTGTATTCTGTGATATTTTGTAACAAAAATTTGTATAAATACTGTACTTTGTGAATTGTTTAGTGTGGAATAAAATTGTTAAAAACATTATAGACATTTGTCAAGACGTTGGAGACTCACATGTGTTGATTTTAAAGTAGCAGCTTTGGAAAATAGCCAATTGGACTTCATAATTCTTGATTCATCCAATAATTTGAAGAGTAAAGTAATTTCTTTCTATCATTGTTTCCTTTTTCCGAGTTACATACATTTCATATATGTTGTTCAATCTTAATGATTAATTAAGAGTATTACTTCAAGACTAGTGTAAAAACTCCCCGTCTTAATTACTTAATCATTTAAATGTTTTCTCTCGCTAATTTCCGTACTAGGAATTCTTAATTGCTCCTAGTCCCGTTTGACCCCTCGCCTCCTTCCTCTTTTTTCCGGACGAAACAGATCTTTCATTTCCCTTTATCCCGAAGAAAACCATTTCATCAAAACAATCTATCCAAATCTCTCACAAAGTTATCTACCTTTCCCCGAATACATTAGCATCCTTTTCATTTTCCTTCTAGTATCGAAGCATAGATTCTTGGACCAATATCCCAATGGAACAGATCCTTTTAATTTATCTTTAAGTAATATTATTTTCCACCAAACATTTCAAAACCAAAATCAATTGTTCTATCATAACTATTAAACATTAAACAAAAAAACAAAGTTAAATCATAAAGAGAGAGTCTTCTCCGAAATTTAGAAGGCTAGATCCCAAATTTCCAAAGTAGGTTTGTGGTTACCCTTGGTTTTCTTAAATTAAAAATCAAAAGCCCACAATCTTTAGAAACTCACAGTGATAAACACATCGTTAGAACACACCTGGGATCTAACCAATCTCCCGCTTTTTAAATTTAGTCTTAAAGGAAGATCTTTCATTTATCTTCTTACTTTAAGATTGTTTTTAAAGGGTTGTGGGTATTCATAAACAATAATTAAGCGAGAAAACCTACTATGCTTAGGTCTAACTTCCTACTCATAAGCTTCATGCTATAGTAGAGCTAAACTGCAATGCATAGGAAAAAAATAAAAAGCAAAAAACAAATTATTAATTTAGAAACCCATCACTATTAAGAAAAGCTAATTCTTACCCAAAGAACTAGAGCTTTATCTGTATTTATTTTGATCTCAAGTTTGAACAATCATCGTTTAAAATTAAATCAAAATCGATTTAAAAGATATTGTAATAGATCTTGTTTTTACTTCTTCTTTTGTGCTAAAACATAATACTAACAAAAATAAAATCGTATAAATCAATCTCAGCAAAGTAAAATAGAAAGGATTAATGTCACACCGATTAAAGACATTGATGAATCTATTAAATTAGCCCATTTTTTATCTCACATTAAGCTCCTCCGCTTTTCTCAATCGTACACAACAATAATTCAAGTTGCATTCAATCAGATGGCCGGCTACCTCATTTTTAGATTCCACCGCAAGTTCATCCACAGTAAAATTTAGTCCTAATTTGCCTTTGGCAACAGATATTATTTCCTCATTCACCAATCCACCGCATCCACTAGTTTTATAAGCACTACATCTTTATTTCCAAATAGTTCCATATATATACCAACCTCTTTCCAAGCTCATCAAGCACAACTTTTAGCTCATCGCTCACTACATTCAAGATCAAGCCCTATCATTATTGTTATACCTCCACCAACAAAACTTCAAGCCATGGTTGCTAGGTATGCCCCCTTGTATTACCCCAAAAAACTCCATGATATGCCCCAAGATTATCGAAAAATATACCACTATTTGATGGCCAATCACAATATACTTGTCGAAACATGTTGCAAGAATAACATTATTGTGAAATCTATGAAATAGATGAACCGTATGCTGTTCAAATGAGGTTATTTGCTCAAAGTCTAACAAGAGAGGTTAAGAAATGTTTTAAAATTTAGCTCGGTAGTATAGCTAATTTAGTCGCATTTCACAGAGCATTCTAAAACAAGGGAAAGAAAAAGAACTCCCCTACAAATTTTATCTCAGTTTGATGCTTTAAAAAGAGCTCCTAAATGAGTCTCTGTTTGTGATTACTACACTAGGTATAATAATGTTTATAATGCCATTAATGTCAATATTAAAACCTACAATTCTATTCCGTACTTCAAATTTCCCGATGGATTTGATCCTGAGCATAGTTTACCAACTAAGAGAAAGGAATGTTGAAACATTAGAATAGATGCAATTAGATGTCAAGTAGTAGGAATTAATATTTCAGCTAAAAAATCCAGACCAGAATGAAAGGAGAGTCACAATCAAAGAAGAAACATCAAATTTAGATACTAAACTAGGAATTATTAGCCTTCAGTCCCGTTTGACCCCCGCTCTTCCTTTTTTTTACGATCAAAGGATCCTTCATTGCCTCTTATCCCAAAGCAATCCATTTCAACAAAACAATCTATCCAAATCTCCGAGGGTTATCTACCTTTGCCTCGAATACATTAGCATCCTTTGGCCTTGCCTTCTAGTACTCTATTGTACTTTGAATCCATAGCCCAATGGACTAGTAGATCCCCATTAATTTATCTTAAGTGTTATTATTTCACCAAACATTTAAAAACCAAAATCAAATTTTCTATCATAACTAGCCTAAAAACATTAAACAAAACAAAGTTAAATCATAAAGAGAGAGTCTTCCTCGACATTTAGGAAGGCTAGATCCTAAATTTCCAAAGTAGGTTTGTGGTTACCCCTAGTTTTCTTAAACTAAAAATCAAAAGCCCACAATATTTAGAAATTACTAGGGTGATAATAACTAAGTGAAGTTTATTTTTGGAGCAAGTCGCTCTTGAACATGACACTTCTTTCACTCCATGTCCGTGACCTGTTTGGGTTGGGTAATCATCTTGACGGTTCATTCAAACCTATGGTTCATCATACCTTCACTTCGGTTTTGGGTCGGGCACGCTAACTCATCACAATGTCGCCGATATGTTCAAGATAAGTCATCTAGTGATTAAAAACTCATCCATCTACATAATACTCGTAAACCTTCATTTTCATGACCGTCATCCTCAAAAATTGCTATATCAAGTCATACCCTTGTCTCCGAAACGAACTTCTATTTTGAAATAAGGTGACTTCCTACCACAACAAACCAACATCCATGGTGAAGTCCACTTAGGAAACATCGTATTCTTAGTACCATGAGGCTTGTTACAACATTGACAAGATTCTTCCTTCGGGATTCTCTTGGACCGAAAGATTTTGTTTGGCGTTCACATCAAATCATCTATTCACGCCTTACGAAATGTACCGCAAAGACCTTGAGGGCTATCGACATTAATGGTGGTTCTCTCGTGTTTGTTAACAACTCACGTCATCACAAGTAATCAAACGATGTCTTTCCATGCCCGACTACAAATCATATATTTGCATGGCTATACTTGTACCCAAATGGTCGAGTGAACGAGATAAGAATACCTTGATTCAGCTCATCCATCCGGGCTGCGATTTTAGGATTGTTGTACACATCATCTCAGACGTATCTGGTATATTGTCAACCAAACATGGCCTATCTAGGTATGTTTAAAATAACTGGGAAACGTTCCAATGTAGATGACTTTCTCGAATTATGTACATGTTATTAGATTGTTTTATGCAATGAATATGGAAATGCTTAAACTTACAGCAATTATGATCAATATAGATATATCATGATGAAATGTATTGTAAATGATGTAGGCGACCATTCCGCTCGTCTCTGTGCTCATCACAAAGCAAAGTATCTCATCAAATGTTATTATTATTTGGATTCATGCTTTAGGGAAATTGTTATAGGTCAATTTACACCATTCCTAATGACCAAGTTAGAATTAAGACATCATTCAAAATACCAATGACTTAAGGTTCATCTTCATCATTTCAGCCATGTATGCTCAAGATAAGAATAAGTCAAATCAAGTGCACTACCACAGTATTTCTGGTTGAAGTTTATTATATAGAAAACATGAGAGCTCACCACAGTTTTATACCAAGGACGTTGTATATACAGTAGCCCCCACAAGGCGGTGATCTGCAAGAACTTCCTGGGCAGTCTAGGCTCATATATTCATATGTAGTTCATGTGTCGTCAAAATTTCTGTCTAATAAAAGCATTTATCAGAGTGAAATTTTCATTGTTCAGACCCACCACAAGGTTTTCCTTGAAGAGTTCATATGTTTGCTTTCATCCCAAGTGTCCATTTGTTCAATACAGACCTAAAAGACAAATGGTTTATTTTTGAAAGGTTGATTCAAAACAACCTTGCCATTGTTTTGTATAAATGAACATGCACCAAGTGTTTGATAAGGAAGAATTGTTTGAGTGAGAATGTCAGAGAATTTTCTTAATTGAGAGCTTGGTTTGTGAAGCTACCGGAGAGATTTATGCTTTCGTGATGAGACTTGGGAACTTTGTCAGAAGGTCACTTCAAATCAAATACTAGGTTGTAACCCTCCTTCATCATCAATAAAGAGTACTTCTTATATTTTTCTCACATGCATCTGTATTAACCTAGATTTCCATATTGTAAGATCTTAGTTGATGAGTGTAGTTTATGCTTTACCCATTTAGCTAAATAGCTTGGAATATACCTATTATTGCATCTTTTGGTCGTTTTGTGTTGTTCTTTCTGCAGAAGCATTCAAATTAAGCAACCGTTTGAATTTCCACGCAATGTATATGGCTGGAGCCATTTGGAAGCGACCGAACAAGTAAGCCTCCAATCCCTTCGTATATCTTACCAGTTAGGAGAAACAAGAGTATATTCTTTCTCACCTCGTTGTTCTAGACTAGCACCTTGTTGAGTCTCAACTGCATTGTTCTTATACATCTTCCTAGACCTTTTTCATTCACCCGAACCTCCCAAGTTGTCAATATCATTGTATATTAATTGCAAAAGAGCATCTAAATGGTTTTAACTATATTTTTGTGTCTACTCGTTTGATTTAGATTTTTCTCATTTAGTCATATCTTGCCACTTTCCGCCACTGCCATAACTTTCCGCAGCCCATTTGTGAAACTCTATGTTACAGTGTCTTCGTGAAAACCAGCTACATGGGCAAGCGAAATGATGTGGACATGGATCGTGTCCTATTGGCTCGAGAAAATTCACCTAAGGAGGCCACGGTCAAAGGTGGCCAAGTGGAAGGCCAGAATCAGAGTCCCACGTGCAGACTTAGCTTTCGTCACGTGAGATTTATATGCACAAGTCAATTGCTAGAGACAAATCAACACCGTACATGGCTCCATAAGCCGAATTCAAATATCCACTCTTCATAGATTTACTCCTCAACGCGGCCATGATCCTAGATCTCCGGGACGAATGGTTGCGTGTTCTCCATCAAAGACAAACTTTAGAAATTAGTTATATCACCTTCGCATAAATCACGCGTTTGCATACACATAAGAGTTAGTTTTTACCTTCTCACTCTATTATTTTTAGACAAATTTTCCGTAATGCAATTACATTGCCACCGTGCCGTAATATCACCTTCGTTATGACCGTATTTTTAATATATATAAGGACTCTGCTCAAAGCTAATTGTGATTTCAGTCCGACAAGGTCGGTAGAGGGCCCCCATTAATGCCATGTCATAGCATTATTATAGCTCTGCTTTATTTTCAATCTTTATTGTGCCACAATTCATTCACAACATAGTACATTGCATCTTTCATGCATATATGCTTCATTTCTGTTTTCAGTAACTTTTCATGCTTACATCTTGCTTCTCGTCCATAATTCTTCATGTTTTATGTTATTGTTAACCGATCGTTGTTCTTGTTTCAAAGTTATAAATAGGAAAGTAAAATGTGCATTTGCATAACTTTTGACCAATGACATGGAATTAATATTGCTCGCCGCTAATTTACTTTCTTAGTTTCGTTTTTTAATTTCGGCACGCTTTTGTTTATTCAATCTTGGGTACATTTGTTTCATAGTTGTGATTTATATATCAAATTGTCACAGTCATTTTCAAATACTCCGAAAGTCACAACTGGACCATAAGGGGATTGAATTATGAATGGTAGTTTGATATTAATACCGTGTTAGATATATTAAATTACTCATGACATCTTCTGGGCTATTTCCTCCGGAAGCCAGCACTAATCACAGAGATTAATTATGAATGTGTAGTTTGATATTAGTTTACTTTTCGCAAGTTAGATATCAAAGTTACTCAAGTTGTTTATGGTTACCTCCTAAAATCATAGTCAGACTAATGATGAGGGATCAAGATAAGTTGATGTGGATTTGATTTAGATTTACTTTGTTGCAACTTTGGATTTCTTTCAAGACAGTTTCTTTTATGTTTGAACAAAGAAGAAGAATAATGAGTTTCATGACCGTAGTTCAATGTTTGTTTGACTAGAGTAGATGCAATTTCATTTTCTTTAATTTCATTTTTCTTTTGAAGAATTGAATGTCATTGTGTGTTTAAATTTTTTGAAGTTTGAAAATCGGCCATAGAAAGACAATATGTTTTGAATATTTTATGCCCATCCTTGTCTTTAGAATTTCACAAAAATCCAAAAACTAACAAAAAGTAAGAGATAGAAGTTAATTTGTACATAGAAAGTCACACACTGTCACACCATAATCTCGATCGACAAATTAAATGTAGCAATTTAGGACACACTAAATTGACCAAACATTTTGGTGCCATTGCCTAGAAGTGTAACTAGTAGCCAATTTCTTAAAAAAAAAAAATAACAAAAGGGAAAACTTGATAACTTCTTGAAGTATGCTCTCTCTGCACTAGTGGATCTGGAGGATCATAAAAGAGAGTTATTGTCTAGTAATTTTCAAGTATGCTCTCTTCTTTGCACCTAGTAGACTCCGGAAGATCGAAAGAGAATTATTAGCCCAACTTTTAAAAATAAAAAAAAAATGACATGCATAGAGCAAGAGATTCTAGGGGAAGGTTTATAGGCCAAACAGAGTTCGATTTTCACAACTCCATATCTTCTTCAAGGCATAGACAAGAATCACCACCACCTACCCCTAGCCTTAATATTTTTGGAATTCAAGGAGCAAATGATTCAGAGGACTTCCATACCACCTACTAAATCCCATTTAGAAAATAAAGAGACTTCTCTTCATCCTCCTCGATAGAAGAACCAAGAGACTTTAAGGAATCTAAAGAAACTATCATGCAAGAGGAAATAATACATGGATTTGGAGGTAGAGGTAGAGTGGAGAAGGAGGAAACAATGGAGACAACAGGAAGATAATAATGGAAGAAATAGGGAAGGAGACAACTTGTTTGGATTCTATAGTTGATGAAGAACTCCATAACAATAAAACATTCTACCATCCTGTCCTTCCTAAATTTTATGGATTGCGAGTGAGTGATCCCAAACATTTCTCTGAGTTTGAAGTCGTGTGCCGAACCTATGACTGCAGTGAAGACTCTCAAAAACTCAAACCGTCTCCTTCCAACTTTTAAAGGATTTCGCTTGAAAATGGTTCATGGGATTAGCTACTCAATCTATTAGGACTTCTGGAATGATACAGAAACAAAATTTTTTGGATAGATACTTATCTATTGTATGCCCACCAATCACAAGGATGAGGTATTCAAAATGATGAAAAGAAAAGACTAAAACTTGGAAGATTTACTTGAAATATTTCAATACAACTTGAAAAGAGAAAAAGATGAGCAACTTAGATGATGAAACCTTGAAAAAAGCCCCTCATATTAAAAGCCATTAGAGATGAATGGATAGATATTTTAAACATGATGGGGAAAGGAGACATTTCTCAACTCTACTTCGTGACATAACCGTAACCATATGTGGGCTCATCTCTCAAGAGGAAACTAAAATGGGTGAAAAGGAACAGGGATCCTTTCTTCACAAAGGAACAAACTGTCCTGATCAAAGAAAGAAATAGATTACATGCTTGATGAATTCAAAACTGATATCTTAGGGAGCCTTAGTGAACAACTAGACACCCTTAAAATCCAAAACAAGCAGAAGTAAAACATGCTTTAGCCATCTTTTGTCCCAATGTAGGAAGAAAATACGCTTTAAGTGAACAAATCTCTTGAAGGTGTGCTGTAGAAACATGCTGGATTTTCTCAGAATCAGTGAGACCAAGGATTGTCCACTCATTCCTGATCTAAATCCTGCTCTTCAAGAAGATCCAAATTCAGTAGAATCTCTCTGCTGAAAGAAAGAAGACTCATATACAACCAAGGGTTTAACAACCCTATGAATCTTCAAACCCCACCAAATTGAATTTGGCAACAACTCCTAATCAACATCAAACCATACTTAAAGCATGGGTATAAGGATGGTAAATCTTATAGATTTGCTCAATTTTATCAATATCCTCCATCTTTTCAATCAACAAGCTCCACAACTTCCAAACCCAAATCCACAACTATTGCCATTTCCACAACAACAACCTTCTCAAAAATCCAAATCCTCAACTCATGCTCCCATATCAACAAAAGACAAATCAACTTCAAAATTTCGCCCATTGCCAATCCTAACAATAAAATCCTCGTAATACTTACAGAAGGAGGAACAATTTCATCTATATGATTGTCTTCAATGATACACAACTCAGATTTGTGAGTTTTTGAAAAACCTTCATAGATATTCAAGAACAAGACACTCGAGGAGGACTCTTTAAAGTCAATGAGGGTCTCCGAGGAAGCATCTCTTCAAAATTCAAACATTCAAAAAGAAAAAAGAAAAGTTAACACCCACAACTCCTATAGTTGGAGCAACTCCGCATCTTTATCTACACCTCCTTTCCGAAAGACTAAAAATTGACACAGAAAACAAATTGCTGTTTAACCATGATTTTCTAGATGAATTGAAGAATGTTTGTATCAATATTCCTCACAAGCCATTCGCAGAGATTCCTATTCTAGCAAAAAAACAATAAAGGAGTTAAGTTTCAAAAGACCAGAAGGAAACTAAAAGACAAGAAGAAGAACTGGCACTGTAGGAAAAATTGCAGATATTATGACGTGAAAAATACTACAAAAGTATGTAGATCCAAGAAACAATTGCTGGCACATATATAAATGGGATAGAAATTCCAAACATATCGTATTGACTTAGGGCTGCTATTAACATTATGGAGTGTAGAAGGAATACACTCAACAAATGAACTCTTTTTTACACCTACTTTACCGCAACTTGCGCATCGATCAATTATTAAACCGCATGGTGTATTAGAAGATATTTTAGTCTCCTTAGATTCTTGGGAATATCTAGTAGATTTTATGATTTTGACTCCCCAAGAGTAATCTAGAGGGCACCCACTTATCTTAGGAAGACCTTGGCTAGCCACAATCGATGATTTTATTAGAAGTTGTAGATCTCGGGGATATGTACATTTCTAATGGTAATTCGACAAACAAATTCACCTATCCTCCAGAAAGCAATCAGCATAGGAGACAATGAATGGTTTAGAAGATGAGGATTAATTATACAACTCCGTTCTTTACCATTTCCTAAATCGTTGAGGAGATAGTCAAATTCCGAACACATTAGAAAATTTTGAGACATTCTCTTAATATGACCCTATACAATTTCGCTGAATCGACATAGAATATTTATCATCAAGACAAATGTCTTTTATTTATGGAAGTATTTGTAGTTCTATCATCGAGATTTTTCCAGCCATTGAATATCAACAAACATTTGGAAAAGTCACAACAAGAAGAAATAACCAAAATCTTGCAAAACATTCTACCGCATTTGCATGAGCATACCGACATGAAAGGTATTGATCCCAAGATTAGAACCATTATATCTATATTGGAGGAAAACAAGAGACCAATCGTACAACCTCAAAGAAGGATGAATCCAAATCTTTAGAGAAAGAAGAGCTCCAAAACTACTCAATGTAAACTTTATTTATCCAATTTTAGATAGCCGATGGATTTCTCCTCTCAGGTTATAGTACCTAAAAAGAATGGTAAATGGAGGGTGTGCATTGATTAAGGTGGAATCGAACAAAGCAACTTTAAAGGATCACTTTCTCTTTGCCTTTTATCGATCAAGATTGGGGACACGCAAGGTGCAAAGTACTTTTCATTTTTGGATATTTTAGTGGTTATAACAATCAATTCGTGTAGCACCTCGAAGATCAAGATAAGACCACATTTACCGTTCAGTGAAATTTTGCTCAATGAAAAGCCTTTTGGGTTATGTAATGCACCTCGCAACATTCCAAAGAGCAAGATTTTAGGAATTTTTCCGATCTAATCCATGATTGTGTAGAGGTTTATATGGATGATTTTACAAACTTATGGTAACTATTCAAGAGGCATTAGAAAATTTGGAAAAAGTTCTTATAAGATGTAAAGAAACAAACCTTCATTAAGCCACAAGAAAATGCTTATGATGTTTATCGAAGGTATTGTTTTAGGACATCACATTTCGTGAGATGGGACTGCTGATAGATCAAAAGTTGAAGTCATTCTAAGTTACCTATTCCAAATTGTCAAAGAGATGTTAGAAGTCGGGATTTATCGGTTACTATAGAAGACTATAGAAAACTTCACCAAAATATCATCTCGACTCTTCAAATTGCTTACAAAAGATCGTGAATTTAAATGGGATCCTCGATTTTCAATCACCTTGAAATTTTTTGAAAACAAGAATATCCTCGAAGCACCTATCTTGAGAGGACCAAATTGGAAACTCCCCTTTCCATACTTCTATGGATGCTTTCAGATAGCGCCTAGGAGTCGTGTTGGGTCAAAAAGATTTAGTTCCTTATGCCATTTATTATACCAAAGAAATTTGACTCCCGCGCAGTTGAACTATACCGTAATCGAAAAGAGTTTTAGTCGTTGTTCATGCAATTAATAAGTTTAGACATTACATAACAAAGCAAACCTGTCTGTTGAGTCAATTATCTCAAATTAGATATTTAATGAACAAACCCGTTACTAATGGCGTAGTGACAAGATGGCTCTTACTTTTGCAAGAATTCAATATCACCGTGTCGTATAGACTAAAACAAAATACGTAGCCGATTTCTTTGTCTAGGGATTCGTAATACCAGAAGATTCTCCCCCGTAGAGGATAAGTTTCCCCGATGAATACTTGTTTGGCAAAAGAATATTAAGACTCCTTGCGTATATCGCTAACTATTTGGTTATTATGGAAAACCGCTTTCTACATTTATTTCCAAGTGAAAACGAAAATTATTCAAAGAGAGTTCAAAATATTCATGGATTTCTAACAAATTGTTTAAAAACAGGCTAGATCTTGTGATCGAAGATGCCAGGAAGATGAAATGCCCGATATTCTTAAGGTATGTCATGATGAACCATGCAACAGACACTTCTGCACAAAAGGATTCGTCGCTTATAAAATCTCTTTAGATATTATTGGCCTTCTCTTCAAAGATGCAAAACAACAGTGCTTAGAAAGTGATGAAATCGCTAAAGAGTAGGAAACCTACCCTTTCAAATGAAATGCCATTGCAAACACAGTACTCATTGAACCTTTGAAAAATGGGCTTTAGATTTCATCGGACCTATTAATCCACCATCTAAAGTGCAAGCATGTTTTATCAGACCGATTATGTTACTAAATGGGTAGAAGCCAAAGCATCGTATCTGCCATCGAAAATTCAGTCATTCATTTTATTTATGGATATTTTTACTCGCTTTGGTGTTCCAAGAGAAATTGTGATGTATCGGTGAAGCCAATTCACATCCAACTTGGTGGAGAAATTGATGGAAGAATACAAAATCAAGCACAGCAGATCTACCTCACCATCCGCAAGAAAATGGTCAAGGAGTCCACAAACAAAGTTCTTGAAAGTATCATCACCAAAATTTTCATCTACATAGAAGAGATTAAGTAAAGGCTTCCAAGCCTCAGGCCCACAAGACCACATGGAGAACACAATGGTGACATTCTCAGAACTTGTTGCAGGAAAGAAGTCTTGCTCCCCATTGAGTCTCCAAGTCATGACCTTCAAGACAGCGCTCAATCAGATGAATTTATCGTAAGCCCAAAAGCATAGAATGGAGCAAATAATTAAGTTGGATGAGATCGTACAAGAAGCAATTTTAAGAACCGATCTAGTTCAATATCAAAGAGCTAAATGGCACACAAGCACATCAAAGAGAAGTTTCAAAAGGAGATTGGGCATTGTTATTTGATCTCAAGTTTAAATATTTTCAATAAAAATTTCACCATCAAGCTACCATGAGACTGACAAGATCTTTAGCAATGGAGCAATAAGAATCAAGACCATTGATGAGTTTCAAACTCCTCTTATTGTGAATGGCCACAGATTGAAAGTTTATCATAACCCACTCTCAAAAGAGGATTTTGTCAAAATGTTTCAAGAAAATTTCAAATTAGGCCGCATGTATGAATTCTTTTTCTTCTCCACCAAATTTTCATAGCTTTTGTTCTTTTCGCTAAAAAAAAAAAAAAAATTGTGTGTTCAAAAACCAATCACCGATCAGCAATGATAAAGGTAAAATATAGGGTGAAAATCGTGAACATTCGACACTCTATATTTTCCAAAAAAAAATCTCTCTTTCATTTCACAAAGCTGTGGGACCACCCACTCCATTCCATTCCACTTCATTCCACTTCATTTCACTTCATTTCACTCCATCTCCACTCCATTTTATCTATTTCATTCCATTTTCACCAATAAAATTCTTTTTCATGACCATTTCATCTAGCTGCTTGTCATCCGTTCATTTCCATTCACCAAAATAATAGTCAGAACAACAAGAAATGACATCTGCTTCATAATTACCGCTTCTCAGCCTGTATATCTGAATACTACCTATTTTTCAAAAGAATGTACAGCTAGAGTGTTACCTATAACTGTGAAATAAAATGCAGTATGAGGACCAAAAATGAAGACATGGAGCATTCAAGATATCAATGAGGACAACAAATTGAAGACCAAGGAAAAAGGCAAAAGATTCCAAGGTATATAAAATTCATTTCAAATAGCATTGAAAACACATTTTTATATAATTCTAAACCATAAGCTCCATCCATTATGTGCAATGATTATATTGACAAATTCCGTAACCCTTTCACGATCTCCATATGATCCTCCCGCATTCATTCTCAAACTAAGCCCACAATTAAACCCCGATCTTCACCATACTCCGATATTCCACCGTTGACAATGAGACGTAGTTGATTTGACCACTGCTCTTTTCACCGCATAAAATCTATAGCCGTTGTTTAAACATGCTTACATTTATTTTACCACCAAATTTCAAACATCGCTTGATGTGTTATACTCCTCCTATTGTTCACACTCCCCACAAATTTATCTCCGCTGTACACGAAACCCCTCTCTCGTTCCGCCTCACCTATTTCATTCTTTGTTACACTACAACTCCGTATACCCACTCTATATTCATCATATAAATATTATGTCATTTCTGTATCCACCATCCTACTTCCATTGAACCTCACGCAGAAAATTTTTGAAGAGCGTAAAGAAGAAGATGGTAACTACAAGAGCAACTGTATGACCTAAATTCATGGAGGGATATCCGTGCAGTGATATATTGAAGAAAGCAAAGTGGTCACAGTTTATCCATGTTCAGAGACATTACAAAGAAGTGACAAAAGCAGCATCGTGCTGTGTCATTCAATGGCCCTCCTGGGCAGAGATTGGAGACCTTAAGTTTGCGTGAACGAGGCATCTATAGCAACTTCCACTTTAACTTCTCAAGAGGGTGAGGCGTTGGCTTTAAGAATAAAAGCATTAGTGATGAAGCCTCGGGAGAAGGACCGCCTAAACCAAGGTATGGACACAACTATTTTTAAAAGAGGAATTTCGTTCATGCTTTGAAAGAGAATGGGCTACTTTGTCACCGGTTGTTCAAAAAATTCATTACTCCGTGAAGGACGTTTTGGGTCCATGTATATGTACCATACCGTATCGTCGATGAATTTTCTAGATAATCAAGCTCTCCTCAATCTCCCATATTTTTCTATTAAATAGTTTGAAGAAATGTTCCAGATCACTGTATATTTAGGGGATGTAGAACCACATCTATATCACCACGCTCTTGTAAAATTTTGATTGGAAAAGAGTTAAAGGAGAAGAAAGACACATGGGAACAATTTTTGATTAGAAAATTTTTTGGAGGAACTCTGTGAAATTTCGACAGTAGTACATCATGAAGGAGTAGGAGAAAAAGAATAATGAGATGAAACTCAAAGTACTCCTACTCAAGAAATTTCTCGAAGGTACATCAAGAAGGAGAGGGAGAAAGAGAACAAATGATGAAATTCAAAAAAATACTCCTACTACAATTGAAAGGACCGATAGTGAAGAGACCGTCAAAGAGAAGAAAGGCCCAAGGGTAAAAAGCCAATAACATCAAAAGAGAGAAAACTATTGAGGCTATACATCAAACTCCTTTCTTCCGAAGAAGATCATCGTTAACCGAGAGATTGGTTCATCTTCAAGAATGAAGCATTCATAGCCAAGAAGAAAGAGAAAGGAAAAAAAAAGCAAAAGATAAAGTGGGTCCGTCAGCGTGTGAGAAGAAGTTCCGTACTTAAGGGGAAATTGGAGGAAACGCAATGAAAGGACCCCATTTCATCGATTTGGGAGAAGAAACATCTGAACAAATCTCTACCGATCACATAGTCCATCTCACTCACTTCGCTAGTGAACTCGGTTCACTTATCTTCATTCAGACATTGAATATACCATCCCATTCTCGCAAGATGTTGATGTGAGCCCTTCGCCCGATTTTAAATATAATTCTCCTTCACGGCATTTTGGGGACAACTCAATAAAAATGACACCCAAGATATAGACCCCAAGCAGCAGGAAGTATACGAATATATAGAATTTTTAGAAAAAGTGTACTATTAGGTCTCAAAAGATTGTCTATCTTACCACACAAGACAAAAGATGATTTAGTCCAATCACCGAAACATGAAGTCTTTGAGTCAGAGCTTTTAAATAAACATTAAAAATGAAATGAGACATTGAAGACAGAGAAATTGGACAAAATCATTCATGATAATACCATGCTACATCCGAGAATATGGCAAGAAGAACAAGAAATTGAAAAAGAAACAAATGGTTAAGGTAGCACTAGTTAATATCAAATTTAGATGCTTAATGAAGAAGCCTAGATGTTGGCAACACCAAGGAAGAAGAGAGAGGTCAGATGTACCGGCTGAAGTAAGCTGATACACATGAATTGAAGAAGGATTATCAAATTTTGGTTGCATGAGGACATGCAACACCTTCATGTTGGGCATGTTGAGTCTCAAATCGCATTGTTCTTATGAGCATCTTCTCAGACCTTTTCATCCACTCCGAACCTCCCAAGTTGTCAACATCATTGTATATTAACTCTGCAAAAGAGCATCTAAAATGGTTTTTAACCATATTTTTGTGTCTTCTCTGCTTCGATTTAGATTTTTCTCATTTAGCCGCGGAATCTTGCCACTTTCCGTACCGCCGCAACTTTCCGGGCAGCCCATTTTGTGAAACCTCTATGTTGCTGTGTCTTCGTGAAAAACGAGCCACATGGGCAAGTCGTGAATGATGTGGACATGGATCGTGTCCTATTGGTTCGAGCAAATTCACCTAAGGAGGCTACTACCAAAGGCGGGAAGTCAACCGTAGAGTCCCACGGCAGGACTGCTTTCGTCACGTGGAGATTTATATGGCCGTTTCCGAATTGCGGGAGACAAATCAAATTTATTATTCCATAAGCCTAATTCAAACATCCACTCTTCATAGATTTACTCCTCAATGCGCCCATGATCCTAGATCTCTCGGGATTTAGTGGTTTACGTGTCTCCATCAAAGATAAATCCTTTGTGGGAAATAGTTATATCACCTTCGTATAAATCACGTATTTGCATACACACATAAGAGTTAGTTTTTAATGTACCATTAGCTTTCGCATATTCTCAGAATGAATTACGCTCGCCACCCGTGCCGCAATATCAACTTTCTCTCGTTATGACCGCATTTTAATATATAAGAAGACTCGTTCGGCGTAATTCGTACTTGAAGTCCGTTGCCAAGGCTGGTGAGAGGGCCTCGCACACGCCGAGGTTTTGTATTAGTTGTATAGTTCCTGCTTTTTATTTCTTTAAGCTCATTGTGCCATAATTCATTCACATGTTTATACATTAAATTTTCATGGTATATATGCTTCATTTCTCATAATCTTTTCATGTTTTACATCTGCTTCCGTCCATAATCTTTCATGTTTTATGTTATTGTTAACCCATCATATTCTTGTTTCAGTTATAAATAGGCACTTCGGCATTTGCACAATCTCTTTTTAATTATGACATGGAATTAATATTGTTCTACTGCCACTTAATTTTCTTAGTTTCCGTTTAATTTCGCATCGCTTTGTTTATTTCAATCTTGCACATTTGTTTCAGAAGATTTAGATATATCAAATTGTTCATGTCATTTTCTGCCATCGAAAGCTACACCGGACTCGATGGTGAGGATTGAATTATGAATGTGTAGTTTGATATTAGTTTACTTTTCACAAGTTAGGATATATTAAATTGTTCAAGACATCTTCAAAGCTATCTCTCCGAAAGCCACAAAATTGGGATCCAGTGTGAGGGATTGAATTATGAATGTGTAGTTTGATAATATTATCAGTTAGATATCAAAGTTACTCAAGTCACAGATACTCCGTAAAATCATAGCTGGACTAATGATGAGGGATCAAGATAAGTTGATGTGATTTGATTTAGATTTACTTTGTTGCAACTTTTGGATTTCTTTCAAAGATAGTTTCTTTTATGCCTGAACAAAGAAAGAAGAATGAGTTCATGACCGTAGTTCATTGTTCGTTCGACTAGAGTAGTGATGCAATTTCATTTTCTTTAATTTCTATTTTCTTTGAAGAATTAATTTTGTCATTGTGTGTTTTTAAATTTCTTTTAAAGTTTGAAAATCATTAGAAAGACATTGTTGTCTTGAATATTGTTCCTCCATCCTTGTCTTTAGAATTTCACAAAAAATCCAAAAACGACAAAAAGTAAGAGATAGGTTATCTTGCACATATAGTGCGCCACACTGTTAGCTTACGAATCCCGATTGACAAATTAAATGTAGCAATTTAGGACACACTAAAATTGACCAAACACACTCCGTCTAGGGGAAGCGATCATTCAGAGAGATTACAATTCTAGCTCAATGGTAATAATGGTGGAAAAACTTGGGCAAGAGGAGTAAACGAAAATGATGGTAGACAACTCTTCGCAAATTATGGGGAGGCAGGGTATATGACCGTGTTGGGAAAAATACCGAGAGGGGGTGAATCAAGATTACAAAAGATATTCAAACTTTTTTACTTTTTCATGCTCTAAAACCCACGCTACTTGTCAAGCTAACTAGCGAGGCACACATGGATATCCTTCAGAAAATCATATACACAGAGATCTAATTATGCAATTAGTTCTTCACTTATATCATTCCATCATTCAGTCTATTGATGTTCTATAAACAAGAACATGTAAAAAGTGAAGAACAGAACAAACCATCCCCCCATATAAAGCATCACACATGAACACTGTGATTTTTAGGTGGAAACTCAAGCTCAGAGAAAACCACCGCCCCCGCAACAATGCTCAGCCTTCAATATTATTTTAATATAGAGAAACATATATACATACAAATAAGCAGATTGACCAAAGACGACAGCACCACCGCACGCGTTTACCAGCCCTCTCCCGGGAAGGGAGCCCTAACCCCCCGACTGCCATCAGCTCTCTCCGAAAGGGAGCTACGACCCCCGATCTTGTTTACTGTACCCTCACTCGAAGGGAGCTACAACCCCCCCCTCGACCGAAGGCTACAACCTTCGCACTCACCTTGGACCACGTTTCATCAATTTTCACACCGGGATCCAACAACTTCAATAGAACACCACTTGCAGGCCACATTTCATCATATTTTCACACCGGATGTATTCTTTAAGCATGTTGATACATCACTAACAGACGGTCAATACGTATCGAGAAAGGTAAACACAAAGAGAATGCATCGATATTTCATACCCCTTGCCTGCCAGCCCTAGTTTGCATACGTCGCTTTCCCTTTACCGATGTCACGTATATACGCGTCTATCGACACAAACCAAACAGATACCTCTGATGTGAGCCATTGCGCATACATCGCTTTTCAGCGGCTTCTACATATCGCTTCTCCGTGGCGAAGTAGCGTATAGATCTTCAATCATCAGAGAGAAGCATACTTCTTTAGATCGATGTTTAGTTCGTATTTACCCTTTCACTTCGCACAGATGTCTGCCCAATTCGTATCTAAGCCTTCCATAATCGTATCTAGTAGACAAGGCACATCTCGCATTCAGATCCCTTCTTCATCATTAGTGCATCATACATTCGTATTTACTAAGAACATTTTCTATCAAGCACAACTTCACTGCAGTCATCTTTCATCACAAGCACATTCACCATAAAGACCAAGATCATATAACATCATTTCACATCATTTACCAAGTCCATCAATTCAAGAATAACTTCACTGTGGTTTGCCATCATGACAACACATGCTGGTCATATGTCTTCATATTCATTCAGCTAAGTTGCTATCAAGGACAACACTGCATCATATTGCCAACAATCTCCCCCTTTGGACTTGATGGCAACCACGATGGTGTTTGATTACCACAACAGATAAGTACATTGACACCATGTCACTTTCCCAAATTGTGACAGCATTCTTCATTCAAACACCATGTCACACTTTGACACGATGTAGCAAGGCGATCAAAAACCAACACACTCTCCCCCCTTTTTCTTCATGAGGAAGAAGCACTGCGTATCCAATGGCACTAAGTGGCCAAGCTCCCCCCGAGTTCATGTCAATCTCTCAAAAAGATATTTTCCAATGAAGTACATGACTCTAAGGATCTCTCTATCACCAATGACTCATACTTACATCAAATATCCAACCAAGTGGATTTACATATGAGACTCAAGTACCCAACCAAGTGGGTTTACACATTTCAACTCGCCACCAACCAAGTGGGTTTACAAAATTTGACTTAGCTACCCAACCAAGTGGGCTTACAAATTTGAAAAGTCCTTACATGACCGAAAATTACAAATTTATGCATTATGGGTCTCAAATATGACCTTTTCATCGTACCCACAAACATGACCATTTATGACCAATACCCGGTAAAAGTCCTCAAGAAAGAGAACATATTTCGTAAACCATCATAATGCCAACAATGCATTATACTCGCAATGCCAATGCTCCCCCGAACTCCATGCATCCAAGCATCCTTTCATATGACTAAGGCTCCCCCTTAGTTTGAGCATCCCGAACACTTCTCCAATAGATCATCAAGGCATCTTTATCAAACATTAGAAATGGAATTATGAGAACTGGAACACCACCAAAGAGATACAAAACAAGCTTCAGATACCAAACAACACCGGCAGTCGTAAGCCAAGAGAGCCGACTCCAAATGCAATTGTCAACAATCAGACATACGCGGTTTTCTCAGGCATGAACTCAAGTTTATACGCGACCGTGTTTCATGAACCCAAGTAGATCCAATACCATCTTCTATATTTAACCAGATCTGATCCTTGTGAGGTAGAGACGTTGTTCAACCTCTTCTCAGATATTTGAATGCTTCCCCGAATACGACAGATGTGGTCAAAGGTAGTTGTGTCTTTAAGTGACATCAATGGTTGTAGCACACTAGTAACCAAGCCTTCAGATCTTTGGCAAGATCAATACATTCTTTCCAAGAGAATTATCATACCGGTATCAATATCTTCAAATATTTGTCAATCATCCATGTGGTCCAATGTCACCATGATCTTAAGATTTAAACATGAAGTAACATATGTAGGAAAGATCTCAACCATAGTAACAAACTCGCATGATTTATTTCGAAATAAACGACTTCCAACTCATCCATGTGTGAGCACAAAGATACTTATCGTTAAAGCGTAAGGCTCAAAATCTCATCATAATAAAACCGTTATCATCATTTGAGCATGAGTATCACAATAACCAAGGAATAAAGGTCAGTAAAGCCAACAATGCAATCATTAGTATTCAACCTCGGTCATCTCTAAACTTTCATGCTCCTTTCAACTTGTGCAACTCAACACGCTCATCATCAAGAGTCACTGCAACAATCTTCGTATGAACTGCCCTTATCTCCGGATTATAAGTAATTTTAATCTCAGCAATCTAAAACTCTTCATCAAAAGGCAAACAGACTCATTCATAATCTTCAACATAAGACACTATGTATCATATCATCATTATTTAGAACTCGGTGAAACTGTCGTATACAAGAGTCAATAATACAAATATTAACAATCGATCGATGCCCTCCAACCTCTCGCTTCCAGATCTTCAAATTAGCATATAAATTCTCTTATCATCAATGCATACGCGGATCAGAAAACCGATGAAACTCGCGTATACGCGACTTTTTTTTGTTAATATAACCCGCGCATGGAAAGTGAAGTATAGAAAATTTTCATCTTCCTTCATTTCCTCCGAGTTTGTACTCGTACCCTGTCCTTTCCACATCGATGCGCCTATTTAAGTAAACATGACCTTAGAATAATCAAATCAACCATGAAAGTCATCATGCATTGTTCTCCTCGTGATGATACATTACTAAAATCTCATAATGTATCCCACATCATTCCCGCACTTTCAATAAAAAGATCACTTTCAAGGATGATCGCAGTAGGCCGACCCCTAATGCTTCGATCGGTTCTCCATCTTTTTCCAAACTTGCTTGGACTTCCTAATCAGGCCAAAGTTGTCCACTTTCGACCGTTCAACCTCGCATTCCTTTTCTGTCCATACTTGTTACGTAAATAACATCTCATGTGTCCAGAGAAATAAGCATAAGAATCATAATGAGTATTTCTAATATTCCTCCTTTTACAATCAACAAGCATGTCCCATACTTGTTACATGAAAACAATATCCCTTGAAGAAACCATAGTACCTTTTCTATGTAGGAACCGCTTTGTTTGAGGCTGAAATGATCCACTCCTCGCAATCTTGTCGCAACATGCCCATGATTATGACATTTGGGGCATTCAACTTTATTGACCGATTTCCTTTGGAGATTTCATCATTGTTGGTTGACCTTTTGTCTCTTTCAACACTTCAAAGGTTTTGCATTGTCATCCTCTCAAGTTTTTAGCACTTCCTTGTGAGTTAGATTCTTTAATGCTTTCTGGAAACTAAGACCAAGTTTGATAAAGCGTGAGACCTTTGATTACTCGTAATGTTGGTCCAAAATGTTAGTACTATCTTGAAACCTCAAAATGTTTAACCTTTTCTTCTAATTTACCTTTCGAGAATGTTTACCTCACCCTCCAAGGCTTGACATTGCTTTGTCATGCTTTCTTCTTCCTTCTTCCATATTCCTACTTGATCTTTCGTAGTTAGAATCTCTTTCTTTCAACCAATTTTCGTTTTCTTCACATGTTTGTTGCAACTCTTCATTCTTTTATTCTGATTTTTTCCCGATCTCTTGAGAGATGATTTCGCTTCAAGGCCTTCCTTTTTCAAATGTTTGTAGAGGTTCCTCAATCTTCTTACTCGATGCCTGCCAAGGTTTGTAGAGAGATGATTGTAGCTTCAAGTCCTTCGCTCTTCGCTTTGATTTTTTCGAGATCCTGCATTTAGATCGTTGATTTCTCATTTCAAGTTGTTTAATTCATTGGATGCATAAGTATGAAACCTTGATACTTTTCCACCGTCCATTCAATATTTCTATTTGTTTTTTCCATTTGAGAGATCATCTTTGTTGATAGATTCTCATGCCTTAGATGAACTTTGTAGTTCTTCAACTTTAACCTCGAGAGCTTCTTCAGATCCACAACTTTACTTTCACTATCTTCACTATTGTTTGCACAACTAAGATCATTCAAAGGATGACCCCAATCACTATCCGATTCATCTCTTTAATTTCTCGCTAACCATGTTTTCTTCGAGATTCCCTTGTTTCGAGTAGGTTTCTTCTTTGATTCTTTGCCATGAGCACTTTCGTATCATGGTCGAATCTTCTTCATCTTCACTGACACTCTATCATCATCTTCTTTTGCATAATAACTTTTCTTTTTCAAATTGTTTCCCTTTACCATGTTTTTCTCTATACATTTAGCAAAGATAGTGACCAACTTTTCCACACTAAAACATTTGAAAGGAAGCTTACCTTTGAATTTTTCCAAAGTACCTAGTTGGAGCTTTCTCACGAAATTCGCTTCTTCTTCACTCCATATATATCGGATTCTTTGACAACTTCCTCTTTCTTCTCTGCGTATACCTTAAAAGTAGCTTCTTCGATTTGAGAAGGACCTCCTTGTCTCATTTCAAAAGTACTTCAGATACCATGTAATTGAACAATAGTAAGAGTTTGCGTATCTTGCCTTTCTTCAATACCAAACTTTAGAGTCAAATTTTGAAGTCAAGGATCTTACATCCCTTTCCACCGTATAGCATCAGCGATATGTATTTCACCCAAATTTCTCATTCGATGCATAATATCATCCTGCATGAAGAAATAAAACCTGAAACACTTTCATCACTATGCATCTTCAGAGTTTCATATTCAATTCTAGTATTTGAGTTTTGCACTTTTTTACCTTTTGTATCTCCTTCATAGCTTAGAATGATTTTGTCCCATATTTATTTTGTCAAAAGTAGTCGATCACTTTAGCAAATTCTGATCTGACATGCTTCCTAACAAGACATTCACTACTTTGGCATTGATTTCATACTTCTTCCTTCTCACACATCAAGAGGAATACTCACGGATATTGATAGCCTTCTTCCACGATCACCCACATCATGGACCAAGACTCTTCGCGACATGCTTTTGTTCGCATCTTAATATCGATTGCTTCCATTGAATAGAGGTGGCTTTATAGACATTACCCTTTCGATCCCCCATTGGCGAATTTAATCTCCTTTAAGCGATCAAGCTTCGCATTGGGACCCGCCCCGACATGTTGGGAAAAATACTGAGAGGTGAATCAAAGATTTACAAAGATATCTTCAAAATTTTTAACTTTTTCATGCTCTAAAACCCATATGCTACTTTGCTGAAGCCAACTAGCGTATACACATAGATATCCTTCATAAAAATCGCGTATACACAGAGATCTAATTATGCCATTAGTTCTTCACTTATATCATTCCATCATTCATTCATTAGATGTTCTATAAACAGTAAACATGTGCAGTAAGAACAGAACAAACCATCACATAAAGCATCACACATGAACACCAGGATTTTTAGGTGGAAACCCAAGTCGGGAGAAAACCACCGCTGCAGTTGCTCAGCCTTCAATATTTTATTATAGAGAAAACATCTTACAACATATGTCTTGCTTGTGAACTTGACCGACACGCGAACTCCACACAACGTGGATTTTACCCATTGTCCTCACCTGGAGAGGAGCTCCAACCCGACTCGTTCGGCCTCTCTGGAAGGGGAGCTACGACCCCCCGATCTCGTTTACCAGCCTCACCTGGAAGGGAGCTACGACCCCCCGATCTCGTTTACCAGCCTCTCCTGGAAGGGAGCTACAACCCCCTGACTGAAGGCTACAACCTTCAGCACCACCTTGGACCACGTTTCATCAATTTTCACACTGGACCCTTTCCATTCTTTTAAGCGCAAACATACATCACCAACAGATACTTATCAACACAGATCAGATAGTAGAAACACAGCAGAATAGATCAGATATTTCATACCCCTTGCTTCAGCAAACCCTAGTTTGCATACGCGCTTTCCCTTTACTGATGTCGCGTATATACGCGCTTCCGTCCACACAAACCAGCGTATACCTCTGTATGTATTTCATTGCGCATACGCGCTTTCTCTTCAGCGAAGCCGCGTATATACGCGCTTCCTCTGCGGCGAAGTAGCGTATAGATCTTCAATCATTATAGAGCAGCATACTTCTTCAGATCAGATGTTCAGTTCAGATTTACCCTTTCACTTCAGACAGATGTTCACCTCAATTCAGATCTAAGCCTTCCATAATCAGATCTAGTAGATACAAGTACATTTCAGATCTAGATCCCCTTCTTCATCATTGGTGCATCATACATTCGAGGATTTACAATTAACATTTCTATCAAGCACAACTTCATCAAGTAGTTGCCATCTTCTTCATCAAGTGGGTTGTCATCCAATGACAACGCAGGCATCATATAACATCATTTCACATCATTTACCAAGTCCATCAAGTCAAGAATAACTTCATCAGGTGGTTTTCCATCAAGGACAACACATGTCAACAGTCATATGTCTTCATCTTCATTCAGTGGGTTGCCATCAAGGACAACACTCTGCATCATATTGCCAACAGACTGAGTGCCTTTGAGGTTGATGAAGGTTTTTTACATGAAATGGAACTACCCTAATTCATTCCCCTTCACTGAAAATGGTTTGGAGGTTTAAAACAAAGGAGAGGTTGTCATGATGACCTAGGGTTTGAAACTATTTAGGGTTCAGTCATTCATTTAACCACCAAAGGAATAAAAATAGTTGAGAGGAGGAGGAACAAGGCACCTACCAGGTTTAGCTTGCTTGCAGGTCTTTGGAGGCGATTTGGAGGTGTCTCCCTTGACTCTTTGGAATTTTTTTTTAGTTGGGTGAGTTTATGCATTAGCACAATGCCTTGTTCACACTGTCGGGTTTCCCTCTGAGTGCAGCGCCGAGCGGGTTAGGCCTCCGTCTGTGTGTAGCACTAGTGTTTAAAACAAGGTGTCGTGTGCTTTGTGCGTAGCACTGGCAGGGGAAATGGGCTATCAGGTCAGCCCCTGCACACAACGTCGTGCTGCAAAACCGGTGAGTCGGGTCCTGGGCATGTCATTTTTGCCTGCGCATAGTGCCACCCTATTCACGTAGTGCCACCCAGTGTATGCACAATGCAGTATAAAAATTACACTGCGAAGACCTCTATTAGCATAGCGCCAGGGTCTGTGAGTGCAACGCCAGTGTTTTTGCATAGCGCCAGTGACTTGGCCTAGTTTTTCTCAGAAAACTCGAAAATTCCTCCAGAAGGGTTTTTCTCTTTTTGCAAATGACAAATGAGTTCAAAACATGATAACTGATATGCATTTATACTTTGAAAAATAAATCAAAATGAGAAAAATCACTTTTGTTAAGTTTTGGTCACTTTATCCTTTTTACTGATATCCTTTTGACCTTTTGTAGGTGTTTTGAAAACTTTTCAAGGAAATTCCTCTCCCTTTGGTGATGGTGCCCTCTTACTGACCTTTGACAGTGATATAACCAATTTTGACAAAGATTATAAATCAGGCCTACTATTTCTCTTCTTGGCCATTTCTGGTTTTTTGCAGATGCCATGATATAGTTTCTTTGGTCTCCTTTGTCATTGTTTGGATTTTGACAACTTCAGTTACTTAACAATGAACTCATGCTCATGTCAGTTTTTTACCTTGTAACCAAAAAATATACTTTTATTCCTTTGACCCATTGAAGGCAATTGTCTACATTTGAAAACTTGACCTCCCTCACCCTAATACTCTTTGCATTTCTTTCCTTTTGATGTAGTGAAGCACTGTTACCTTGGAAAACTATGGAGGTGATTACCTTCTGATATCTTCTTCAACCTTCTGCCCGCTGTCATCATGGAGGCCCATAGTCTTCATTTCACTTACTTTGTCTGTCTCCGAAAAATTTAGGTTTTAGGGCTATCAGAGAAGAATTATTAGTGTTGTCTTCTAAGTTCTCTATAGCCCTTTCAAGTTCATTCATTTCTGTTTAGTTCACCTCACCTTTTTCCCTTCTTCATTTATAAATTATAAAAATATTCAATTTGTGCTTGGTTGTGTTGATGTGCCTTTGTCCTTGTGGCCTTTTGCATTGTCTTTTTGTTTGGCAACACTATTTAACCAATCAGTCCTAGAAACCATGATTCCCTTTTAACATAGGCAAGCTTCCTTTTCTTTGCTGTGGACGTTCTTTAGTGAGGAGCTAGCCTCTTACCTTACCTCATTTTCTACATGATAGCTATCTCAATCATTCCTGCAGAAATGTTTAAGATGCACAATTATACCTTTGCGGAATGATGTCTTGACCAAGGAGGCCTTCCTTGAATAATTTTTGATCTATTTTGGACAATCAAGTGCTGACCCTCCTTTCCATTTGATTTCATCTTCTTGGCACATGTAAAGCAATGATTCAGAACACCAAAAAAATCCTATAACCTATGAAACCCTAAATGACCTAGTGGGAGGCTCTTTGGGCTGGTCTTTGGCTGAAAACTTGACTTGGGGTCTTTAGGTGTAAAATAAATCTTGTCATAAACTTTATGCATTGCAGACCCAAAACTACTAATTTTGATTTATCTAAAGAGCCTATAGAGGTAGCTTGAGACCACCAATTCTTGAGGCACTTGGTGAATAGGGGAAAGGGTTAGGCCACTTGGCAATCCGAGGTGGAAGTGGAAGGGTTATAGGTAGGTAAAACATAGTACTGAGGTCATGAGTGTAAAAATGGGACAAAAATGAGTGGCATGAGCCCATGATGGTTCTTCTGGGAGTGATAGGCTCGCCATGACTTGATAGAGTAGTGAAATAGTGAAAAATTTATCCTAAGGATAATGAAGGCAGTGAGATTTCTTGAACTCACAATATTAATGAATTTTGTTTCTAGAAATCTAGGATAAGCATTTAGTCATATATAAAAAGGCAAAAATTACTGATGACTAATAGTGGCTCCACTTGGGGAGGGCAGCTCCTTTTCAGGAGGTGTCCAGAATTTTAGATCTGTGGTTTTATGAAGACTAGTGCCTCATCCATTGGGCAGATTTTTCTTTCTTTTCATTTGCTGATGTTTCCTTTAAATTGTGACCTCAATAATATGAAAAAAATGATTAATCCAACTTCATCTCTACCTACCCAACCTAATTGCCTAACATTTTTTGTTCCTTGGGTGCACTTGAACTGGCAAACCCTTGATATTTTTTTATTTTATTTTGAAAGTGAAAAAAAACTATCTACTTCTACTCTTATCACTTCCAAGAGTTCAGATTATGCTAGTGAACTCTTTTTATTCTCTACCTAGACTATTTGACTGTCAATATTAAGCTGTATTTCAGACTTCATTCTCTAAGCTATTGACATGAAATTGAAAATTTAAATCAGGATTAGGCAATCTGACTTCCCATGGGTTGTGGCATTAGGACAAGATGCACACAAACATTATTTTTGTACAAACAAAACTAGAAAAATAAGGGCTGTGATATATTATTTGCTATGAATCCTGATGCAGGGGCATTAGGTTGAGAAAATACTTTGTATTTTAATAAACATAGGGGTCTTGTGTTTTCAAAAGAATATTGGTTTCTTATGTAATTATTAATTTTTTTGAGTGACATTTAGAATAGATATTGAGAGAAATTTGTAAATGTTTCCGAATGATTGGAGAACATGAAGGAAGTAGGATAGTTGAGATTCATAGGGATTGAGAGATTTGAGAATTGATTGTAAATCTTAAGTTAGAATCAGTTCCACGATTTTATGAGTTTGAAAGGATTTTTAGGGATAAAGGATACATTTTAGGACTTTGAGGATTTGGAGGATTTTGTTGACATAATAGAGGATCTGAACCTAAATTGGTTCATCATATTTTGTATAAATTGTAAAGCCTTAAAGGCAGAAAAACAGTAACAGGAAATAGTAGACAGTAGAGAGAGTAGAAAGTATGGTTTTAACAAACAGGGGGTTTGTTGTTGTAAGCCTACGAGAAAATTGATAGAAAGGCCATTTATCAAGAAATCAGGCCTGAGGGAAGAAGAAACCTATGTAAATATTTGTTTATATATAAAGAGATTGTTTCTGAATTATGTGTGCATTGATTGATTGAACTATGTGTGAGAAATACTCAGAGTTTAAATACTCAAATTTTATGAACAACGTGTGAATAAAACTCTGTATAAGGTTTGAATGGTGTTCTGTATACCATTGTAAAGTTTAATGGAAATACAGAGATAGGGTTACAATTGTGAATTGAGAGGAAGTGCATAAGAAGGTTTTATACACATCTGAGAAGACGTATGAGTTGATGTGTGCTAAATTTTGTTATCGATCACTGAAAGGATCAATCACACAACAGAGGAACTGAATTTTCAATTCAGTATTCGGTATTTTGGATACATTGACTATATGTACCAGAAGGATATCTGATCGAACAGTGAATTCAGATCAGGACTGGAACAAAGAGAAACAGAGAATGGTTGTGTGTTTGAATGAACCTGTCGGAAGAAGAACTTTTAATTAATAGCACAGCGGACTAGAGGAAGTGGAATTGCAAAGCAAATGAATTGCATTTGTGTGGAGTGACAAGCGAAAGGGTTATGTAATCGAATGGAATAATTTTATTGTGGAGAGTGCACAAGAGTTGAAGCAGAACCATGAATCGGAATGGTATGGAACCGGGGGCAAATGGAATAGTGAAAGGTGGTTTTGAAAACCACTAATGGTTTTAGCGTATCACTAAGGTGGTAAGCGGTAATTCCTTAAACGAACGCGATAGCGTCCAGCGTGTGACACGTTGCATTGATGGTAATTAAATACTGCCTATTTCATGTGAGGTTGAAGAATTAAAATTTGTGCAAGTTTGTTATGCGATGATCGTCAGATCATTGTGTTGGAGCACGATAAGCTGTCAGCCGTCTGATCTGATGAACGATGGACGATGAAAAGATGTGGGCCGTATATGATTTAATATGCAAATGGAGCATTGACATGTGTGCACCGGTGGAAAGGGGTAAAGTATTGTGTTAACTTTATAACATAAAGTTAAGCTTTGAAATATTATGGATAGACACGGAAAAATAGAGTTGTGGGCCCGTAAGAAATATTTATATGGTTTGATTGGGTTAAACCATAGAATTGGAAATCATGTCACATAAATGTGTTGGGTATGTCGTGGGTCCAAATAATTGCGTTAATGACATTTTGGGTTTTAAACCATAGTGAATGAGCAAGGAATGTAATTCAGAATTACATAATTCTACTATTGGGTTTTTAATCAAAGTCAGAGCCGAAAATATAAAATGTCATGATGGGTATTTTATTGTGGTTGATAACCATAGGCTATGAAAAGGGATAGCTTCCACATATGTTGGGTTTTATAACCACGGTTAAAAAGTGAGGAAATCTTCATTTGAAGATTAGTAAGAAACTTCTGCATTAGAGTTAGTCCCAATTTGAGGATTATTTTGGGAGACAAAAATGTGACATGAAATTTTATATGGAGAATGTGGGTTTTACTGCTTAGTCAGCATCATTTTTGGTATCAGATTAGGAAACAGCTCTTTGAAGGTTCAATTTTGTTTTAATTGAAATTAGAATGAATGCATGTGTGATGGAGAAAATAAAAAGAGATCAGATTTTGAAACTGATAGATTGCAACACATAGAGATACAGTGCAGATGAGAGGTGAAACAAGATCACAAAAAGATCTTGAAGGTGAGTTGATAAGTGTTATTTTAAATATGGTTTGAAGATTATGTTTGCAGAATTCAGGTTGCAGACAGTTGAAGAAAATCTCAGCAAAATAATATCATAGCTTTAAGAGTAGTAATGGAGGAATCCAATAAAGGATTCTAAGTGGAAGAAGAATGTGGCAGAACCTTGAATAATTTCAACCGAGGTTGGATAAAAAGGAAAATTGTGTTCTTAGAAGTTGCAGATGAGTTGAAGCCTAGAAGGAGCAGAGAGGAATTCTCAAGAGGTTCCAGAAGATAGAGAACCAGTGTTTTCCAAAAGACCAAATTCAGAGGAAAGGATTGGTGAGGTAAGTTGTAACAAGGAGGACTTGTTATTGCAGAGGCTTTAGTAAAACTCATGGTGAATGAGTGAGGAACTCATGAAGATATAAATGGAGAAGAATATGACTACTGATAATCATAGAAGAGATAACATAGGTTCTGAGAGAGACCACGACAGAATGAAAGTGGAAGAAAGAAGATGCCAAGGCAAATGGCATAAGGAAGTAGTTGACTGAGGAAGAATATGAAAAAGAGTTAGCTGAGATAAGAGAAAAATTTAATAAATTGAAAATGATGATAGAAGAAAACCAGAGAATTGGTTGGCTCATGAAGAAGAAAGTAAAGTGGCAGAGGTTACAATAGAAGAGAGAAAAACAAATGAATATGTAGTTAGCAAAAGTGATAAGAAAGCTTGAACAGAGGATGAGTGTACAATTGGGATGTGAAGAACTCAGAGAAGCTGAGTTGAAAATGGAAGTTTCCATTTGTGAAGTAGAACAGAGTGAAGTTATGGATAAAGATGAAGAATGGAGATCTGTGAAAGATCTTATGAATAATGGTGAATATTTAAGACAAAAAGAAGTTTACCTTGTTGAAGAGGGAATTATTGATGATTTCCTAAACTGTTGGGCAAGTTAAGATCAACAGGAGGATGTAAAGCATTGTATTTTTGAATCTAATAATTGTGATGTAACCTTTGAAAATGGATTTATGCTGATTGATTGGAAGTGCTATCATCTAATGGTAACCTGAAAAACTACCATGCAATGACATCTTGTTAGAAACTCCTACCCTTTGTAGAGTATGATTTATCTTGGGAAAAGGGTATTTTTCCTTCATGGAGGTTTTGTATAGGTACCTAAAGTCTATACACAGTCTGCATCCTTTTGCTTTATTTTTTAGTGACACAATTTGCCCAAGGGTTTCATGGTCTTTCTTGGAAGAGACCTTCTTTGAATAATGTTCGTGTCACAAGGCTTTAAGCTTTCATCATCATATATGTTAGTATGAATCTTTCGTCGTAAAATATCACTTTAGTTATGCATAACAATAGCCCTAACATTGATTATGGCTGCAAAATATCTTTAGAATTGCTGCACAAATTCAAATCTAAGCACAAAATACATTAAGCAAATAAAATACAACATGGCTCCATACATCCAATAGACAAGACAAGAAACAATGTTTTTAAAATAATTTTATATTATATTAAAGAATGGGGCACCTGAGAGGAAAACAAGAAAGGTGTTTTCTGGTTCTCCTCAGTGGGATGGGTTCTTGAAAGTCCTCAGTGTTTCGGATCTTACATTCCTCTCTCTTAGTGGTGTAGAAAAACAAACATGGAACTCAATGGGAGTTCGCAAAGCAAAATGGAAAGTGGTGACCAAGAATAGATCCAGAGTGATCTAATGCAATGAAGGTGACTAATGAATGGGGAAAACCCCCCTATTTAGAACAAAATATTGGGGCGGTCTAGAACTCGGTGCATGAATAAAATATTATTAATCGAATTCTAGAAGCACTTTTTAGGAATATTTTATTATATTTGTTGGAGGGAAAAGGATTCTTGACTTGGGTCAATTCCTTTATTTATAAATAATAAATAAATAAATGATTTATTTATCATTTTAGGGGAATGATGGGAATATAATTAAACAAATAATGTTTTATCTAATTATTTATGGATGATTTAGTCAAATTTAACTAAGAATATTATTTAAATATTGATTTAAATAACTTGTTTTTAGGAAATAATTAAATAAATAAGGATTTATTTAATTAATTTCCTTGTTTTGGGTTAAATGTGACCAAATGAATTATTTTATATGGTGAAAGCAATTTTACTTAGGGTAAAATTGGTCTTACATGGTGTACTCGGGTTCATCTAATAATAATAGGTTAGATGACCAAAAAAATGGTGTAACAGATTGCCCCCCAACGTACGAGTGTTAGGATTTAATCGTATGACCGAAGTACGTTGTAAGAACTCAATCACTAGATATCAAAAGGGAAGTGAGAGAGAGAAGTGTAATGTTGTCTGATGTGCTAAAGGACTAGACCCTGAGGAGATGAGACTTACAGGTGCAACAAGTCTCTAGTTTATGAAGTGGTACCTGTGATAAAGGCGACGGGGGAGGCATACCTATGCCCGCCGAGACAAAGTAAAAAGAATAAGGCGCCCGGAAAACCACGGAACGCAATAGTGAAGCATGTGCTGGCCTAAACATGAGCCAAATAAATAACATGATGAATCCCAGATACATGCGATGCCTGGAATAATCGTCAAGACTTATACAATAATATGGTAGTACATGAGATACAAATACACCCAAATGCCCCCTACACGTGGGGAAGGGCTCGCAAAATCTGACTGATACGTGCAAATTGAAGAGGCGCCACAAGCGGTTGAGGCTGATATCATCAAATTGGAGGAGCTGCATCAAGGGCGGAAATGAGGAAGTCATCCGGGCATGTGGGGGGCTACCTGCAGGGCCACCCCCTCATGAGGGTTGAGACATCTCACACACACCTGGGAATCACCAATAGCTGATGCTGCATCACTGGACTATCAAGTGTATAGATCACGATCATGCTGAAAAGAACTCGAACCAAGGTACACTGCCCCCTAGACCTGGCTTCTGGAGTAAATGAGTTGATGTCGACAGAAGTAGGTCCGCCATAGGTGAGGCAACAAGGGAATCTCAACTAAGGCACGGGAGAAAATAGTAGAGTGACTAACAGATGGACACTGATGATGATAATGAAACGAGGAATACTGAGTAGCGGATGGACGAATTCCCTTGTTAGAGCATAAAGGGCATGAATGGCTTGCCAGCGACTGACACACTATCATGAGGGATAGGGGACAATGGTACTGAAGGCCATAATGTGCAACACGAGAGAGGGACCAAGCAATGAAGGATGGAGGACTATAGTGGGATACAAAGGGATGCGAGATAGACTCCATGACTGATGATGACGCAACTCAGATGTTCTAAACAAGGGCGACTCGATGGTGCTACCACACAGTAAAGGTCCAATGGGGAACCATAAAAACATGAGTATAATAGGGTATCTCATGACGAAAATCAACACGAACAAAGACAAGTAAGGGGACAAAGGGGTGTCCCAAGTACAAGTAAGGTAAGTGAAGAAATTCGATTTGTAGGAGAGGTGAATAGACTCTTTGTGGAAAAAATGTGTCCTACTGAAGTATCAAGGTACTAAAAACTAAAAGGTACCCAGAGCTCATGAACAGGCCAGGTCGCACTTTTTGGGGTCTGTTCTGTGACCTGGGTAGTAGGTATTGGGCAGAAAACTGCAACCTATCCCAGAAAATGATCTGAAAAGTGCGACCTGGCAGAGAAAGGGGGTTTCATTGCTGTTTTTGGCTGAGATCTGGGATATTTATGGTTGAGGGGGATAGGTGCCCCCAAGCATGTTGTGGTCAGGCCAAAATTTATGTAGAAAAAGGGGAATTTAAACATGTTTGAAGGATATGGTGCGCCATTTGTTTTCGTTATGGTTATGCAGTTTTAGAAAGGCAATGGAGGATTACCAATCTCGTTTAGTACTTCATATATGAATAAAATGGACTTTAATTTGCTGGGTTGGCATACCTGGTGCCACGATCCCAAATAGAGGATTTGGAGATAATGAACTGATGCTCTCCTAGAAAACCTATAGGTTGGTCAACAACAATGTCTAAGAGACTAGGTTGCGGATGTAAAATGAAGGAACGATAAGGGGTATCATCCCGAGAGTGATCTGAAGGGGTACGGGGCTCTAGAGGTTATTCTAAATGTGGAAGAATAGTGGTACTAGAGTCGACATAACCAGATACACTAGGAGAGTTTTGGAGAATTACTTCTCCTGGTATCTCAAATATGGGTGCCCCCTTACACAAACATTGGGTTTCAATGTAATGGCCACAAGGTGTATGTGGTGTGAACGCATGGGTTCGATGTAAGGGGGAATAGATAAAGTCAGGGGTGGGGATTTCTTCCATAATGTCGTCATCGTGATAGAAGATAGGGTGACTGGTGGAAGAAAGACCACCTGACACGGCGAAGCTACCTGACTCATCATCATGAGAAGAGAGGTTCACATGCGCATCGTCACAAGAGGTGAAAAAAGAGTAAGTAGATAAGGGATCTACCAATGTTGAGCCCAGAGTGATCACTGAAGGAAGGTTAAGCGAAACAACAGGGGAGGATTCAGAGAGAATGTTCCCCGAGGGTCGCATGGATGATAATAGGTAGAATATGGTGGACGAAGGCTCCGTCCTCTTGAAATGAGGAGGGGGAATGTCAATGGGAGTTATCATGTCAAGTAATTCTGTTGAAGCAAAACGTGAAAATAGGGGAGAGGTGGATTCGTTACGCTTGGCCTCGAATTGGCGGACCGCGGTTAGAGAGGTGCAGAAGTCCTTGAGGCGGGGACAAAGGTGGGTGTAATGGCCATGGAGATCACACAAGGCACAGGGGTGGTTGGTGTGAATATTCTTGGGGTTCTTGGCCGTGGCCATGGAAGGAACAAAGGCTTCTAGGACCATGGACTCAAGGAACGCGACATTAACCCTGGGCTTGAGATGAGGCAATTCAGGACAGGTATGGGTGGCGTGACCAACAACATCAAACAAAGCACACTGGATGGTATGCTTTGGAGGCCGAGGAGGGGTAGGGTTTGTTGGGGCTACCTTGTCCTTTAATTCCCCCCTGCTAGCTTTGCCATTCTTACCCGAAGCGGTCGCAACAGAAGGTGGGTCCTGTTGAGGTGACTGAGGCACTGTTGCAGCGGGAGAAGTCATGGGGGCCGGTTGGACCAGGGTCAAAGCAAGATAAGGTTTGGGTTGACAAAGTGGGGTAGCGGCTGGAGGATCAAGGTACCAGACTGGAATCCCAAGGGTCAGGTTAGGAAGAGAGAGGGTGGCCATGACAGGTACCATGTACACTCCTGGTGGGGGAGCTAGAAACGGTAGCTGACCAGCGGGGTAATGGCCAGGAGGGATAGCTCCAATATGGTTGAGACCTGGTGGAATCGACCTAGGAGGGTAGAGAGGCGCATGGGTATCAGCAGTAGGAGAAGGGTCAGAAGGGAGAGGTCTGGCTGGCTGAAGCGAAGGGCTAGAAGCGAGTTGCGGTGGGCGAGGTTGAGGTTGCTGACTAGCCGAAGCGGGCTGCTTAAGGTTGGCCCGAGACAATTGCATCATGCAAACATTTGCTAAGCTAGGATCAGAGACAGGAGGAGGAGGAAGACCAAAGAAGGTTCCAAGCAAGGAGGAGTCTTTGTAGACGCTGGGGGAAACAGTGGTCAAAGAATCAATGGTTTGTTTATTGGTTACAGAAGAGAGGGTTGACTCGGAGGAGGTATGAGATTTTGGCTCATGATACGTCAACTGGTTGATGGTGACTATCTTTCCATTGTGAGGGAAAAACATCGGTGGACCGTGGATGGGACAATAAACATGGCATAGGTGTAGCTACGCCCCAAAAGAATGTTATAATCAAGAGGGGCGTCGATGAATTCAACGTCAATGCAAACAGTCTTGCCCGCAAGAGTGATGGGACAATTACGGAAAAGGCCAATGGGCTGGGAGGCGTGGCCATCCCATGCTCTAAGAGTGATCGTGGAAGGGGCCAACTCAGGAGATCCGAGTTGTTTCCAAACCGAAGCGGACATCACATAGGTGGATACCCCCTCGCCAATGATGCACCAGGAAATGTTAGCGTTCCAGATTTTGACTGAGATTTGGAAAGCTACGGAAGCAGGAAGAGGAGGAGACTCCAACTGATGGGCATCAAAAGCAATCAATTGGTCATCTGCTGGATCTACAACGCCCAGGGCAGATAGTAGAGATTTTCTTTGGGAGGGGCACAACTGGAGGAGTTCTAGCGTTGAAATGGCAACAGAAGATTGGGCCAGCTCATCTACTATGCTAAACGAATGGGCAGCTCGGTCAGAAGAAGCATTTCGGCGTAATGGTCCCTTAGGAATATTGGTATGAACCTTGGCTTTGGGTGGAGGGATATGCAAGGGACCATAAGTTGTCGAAAGAGGCTCTGTAGAACCTGAAGAAGGTAAATCGGGGACAGATGGAGTAGGAGGTTGGGGGTACGGACGGGACTGAGTGTGAAGGTTAAGGTCAGTGGTTATAGATTGGTTAGAGTTCATCATGAGGATCTGGTAATCAGAGGTACCAGAGGTAGGAGGTTGAGTGGTTATCGGTCCGTGAGGTGGTTGGGTAGCCCCGAAGCTATGCTGCGGGAAAGGATTGGTCGCGCTCTGTTGTGCATACACCTACCCCTGAGGGGGTGGTGGCTGCTGTTGCGGGGGTTGAGAAGACAAGGGAGGCGGGGGTGCTAATGCTGGAGGAGTTGGAGCACTAGGCTGTGGATATGGATGATAATGAGGTTGGGTAACAGTGTGGTAAACAGGGGGTTGGGCAGAAAGAGGAGGCATGCTGGATCCTGGATGCAAGCTACCGGGAGGGGGAGAAGTGCAGGAAGTGGTGCCCCCTCCCCCAGGGAAACCATAGCTCATGGGAGGTTGAGAAGATGGATGAGAGATAGCTCCAACGATATTGTTAGCGGCATGAGGTGCCCCTGGTGCATGGGCATTACCAGGTCTAGGGAGGTCAGGTAGAACAGTATAAACATAACCCGTCTGAGTGTAAATCAGGTCATATTTTAACGCCATTTGGAGGGCAGCTTCTTTGGTTTGACGAAAATGCGATGCGACATATTTCCCGATAGGTGGCAAGAGAGATCTAAGGAACCAGTCCATATAGACATGGTCTTCGAAGGTAGGAGATTGACATAGGCTCTTTCTTCGCCGCCATTCCTGGACATGATCGGATAGGCGGGTCGCAGATGATTGACGGAAAGAATTCAAAAGTTTGATACCAATGTAATAATGAAGGGGAAGCTAGAAATAAGATAAAAAATCCTGGGAAAGAGTCTAAAAGGCGGTATGAGAAGAAGTGGGCTGGTCAACATACCACTTAGAAGTTGCACCTGTAAGCGTGCATTGGAATAATCTAAGATGGATGGAATCATCAATAATGGAATGGGATGAACACCACATGTGGAAAGATCAGATATGGTTGGAGGGATCTTCTCCAGCAAGGCCTTCAAACTTGGGAATCTCGGAGGGGAGCTTGGTTGGCATAATAGGCCAACTAACATCGTGGCGGATAGGATCATTGATCAACTGATTGAAATCGGGAGACTGAGGCCTGCCATGAAGGGGAGCAAGGGAGAAGTCGAGGTAGTTCCTATGGCGGTTCCACTAGTAATAGTCCCAGCATTAGGGCCGGGGTGGCCACTAGCATTAGGCCCTAGACCAGACATGGTGGAGGTAGCAGGGGGAGAACCAGAAGTAGGGGAAGAAACCAAAGAATCAGAAGACGGGGGAGGACTAACTCGATGACGACGGGAAGGAGCAAGTCAACCAACCGAAAACTGAGGGTGAAGGATAAGAAGTCTCCGGGATAAACGCCTTGGAGGCACAATGATGATGGGAAGAAGAAAAACTAACAAAGGCAGGGCGGTGCAAGATCAAGTGAGTACAATGTCGAAACAAGGGTAGAGAGGTGCAGTGTCAATTGATTTTAAAGTCTTTACCAGGTGGTGTTAACCAGGCTCTTCTTCTCTTAGGGTCAGTGTGTGGCGTGTGTTAATTTTAATTTTTAAACCCATACGTTTTGAGAATAAAATAAAAAGTGTGTTGCGTAACTGAAAATAAATCTATAGAGAACAGTAAATAAGACTAAAATAACAGAAAATTAACAGCTAACAATGCATCAATCTAACCCAAGGAGGCAGGTCTCTCAAAACTAGTCTATAAGAGGGAAAAAATCTAATCAAAAAACACTAAAAATAAGGCCAATAGATCTAAAGTCAAGAGGAATAGAGATCTAAAGGAGAAATCTGCTGAAAAGAGGTGCAGAAAATAGCAAAGACGCAGAGGCAAGGTTGCTGTTAAAAAAGAGGAGATCAGCTAAAAATAGAATGGACAAGGAGGTGGCCCTTGAAATGAACCCATAAAAAACTATATGAGGTGTTTTGAAAGGGAGAAGAGCTGATCTGTAGGGATCTAAAAAGGAGGTATCAAATCAGAAAGAAAAAAGGTTGAAACTCTGGAAATTCAGACTTCTGAAACAGAGAAAACTCTCCCACAAAAAGTGGAGGGTACTGAAGCCCTAGGGGGCTAGATTCCCACTTAGTGGAGTAAAATGGAGCAAGAATAGGTCTAAACGGGCGAAGACGGAGGTCAGACAACCCTGAAAGAGGTTCAGACGAAACCCAGAAAAATTTCAGAAAAAATCTAGAAAAAAGGCTAGGTCACAATTTTTGACCTGTTTTTCGCTTAGGTCGCACTTTTTGGGCTGTTTTCCGTGACCTGAAGCTTCAGGACGCACTTTTTGGGCCAAAAAGTGCGACCTGCACTTCTGGCACTCTCGGCGGCAGATTTTAGAAAAAAACGTCGTCTCAGCTGCGGCTGATGTCGGTCACCTGCGCAATAGGGCCAGAAACACACGGAAGTTAAAAATTTGACTGTTTGAGGGTTTTAGAGGTGGAAAGCACCATAAAAATAGGAAAAAAATAAAACTGAAGAGAAAACCTAGGGTCTAAAACAACTGGATATGCAGGAATAGATAAAACGACAGCGGTCGTAAAATAAAACCCGTGTGGTGTCGCCAATTGTTAGTATGAATCTTTCGTCGTAAAAGATCACTTTAGCTACGCATAAAAAATAGTCGTAACATCGATTATGGCTGAAAAATATCTTTAGAATTGCTGCACAAATTCAGATCTAAGCACAAAAGACATTAAGCAGATAAAATACAACATGGCTCCATACATCCAATAGACAAGACAAGAAACAATATTTTTAAAAGAATTTTATATTATATTAAATAATGGGGCACCCGAGAGGAAAACAAGAAAGGTGTTTTCCGGTTCTCCTCAGTAGGATGGGTTCTTGAAAGTCCTCAGTGTTTCAGATCTAACATTCCTCTCTCTTAGTGGTGCATAAAAACAAACATGGAACTCAATGGGAGTTCACAAAGCAAAATGGAAAGTGGTGACCAAGAATAGATCCAGACTGATCTAATGCAATGAAGGTGACTAATGAATGGGGAAAACCCCCCTATTTATAACAAAATATTGGGGCGGTCTAGAACTCGGTGAATGAATAAAATATTATTAATCGAATTCTAGAAGCACTTTTTAGGAATATTTTATTATATTTGTTGGAGGGAAAAGGATTCTTGACTTGGGTCAATTCATTTATTTATAAATAATAAATAAATAAATGATTTATTTATCATTTTAGGGGAATGATGGGAATATAATTAAATAAATAATGGTTTATCTAATTATTTATGGATGATTTAGTCAAATTTAACTAAGAATATTATTTAAATAATGATTTAAATAACTTGTTCTTAGGAAATAATTAAATATATAAGGATTTATTTAATTAATTTCCTTGTTTTGGGTTAAATGTGACCAAATGAATTATTTTATATGGTGAAAGCAATTTTACTTAGGGTAAAATTGGTCTTACATGGTGTACTTGGGTTCATCTAATAATAATAGGTTAGATGACCAAAAGAATGGTGTAACAGAAGTTATTGATCAAGATCAGGTATTTGCCTCAGCGCAGCCAGAGAAGATAATTCTGCAAATAAACTTAATGACAAAATATCAGTAGAGTTACTTCAACATAACAGAGAGTCTCAAAAGTCAAAAAGAGCTCCCACCGAGCTTAAATCTTAATGTAAATTATTTAATACAAAGGACATCTATGTAAGCTTCTTCATCGAGCCCCCCAAAGGTTGAGAATCCATCAACACTGTATTAATTATCTTGGAGATCTTTTATCAAATCTCACTTCGTCATTCTTCTATAAATACTACAGAAGAAGATGAGGGAGGGGTTGGTTGAGTTAGTTGCTGAACTTTGAAATATAATTGAGCTGGAAACTTCTGATTGTAAATAGTGTTCACTGGCTCTTGGAGCTCTGCTTGTAATAGATAAGTTAGTCTGAAAAGTGTAGATGAACGCTAAACTAAAGCATTGGACTTGAAGCTGTAATTGGTTTAGAGCATCAATACAAGCTGATTTATGGGATCCTGGTCTATGTCGACGGTGATGTTATTTCTTATTGTGAATTGTTGTTTTATTTCTGTTTCCACTGTGTTCATCTTCTCTTATAAAGAACAACATGCATAGAGTTAGGACCTACTGTATATCAGTACCCTTCTCTGACTGAAAATCTTTATCTTCATGTTTTCTTCCAAATCTGTGTTATTTAGGAATGATTTAATTCAATTTAAGCATAGGAATGTTGGTGTTCCCTCGTCTTATTGTTTTAGCTGAATATTGTTCTTAGATGTTATTTTCACTATATGTTAACTAGAGATGAACTAAGGAAGATATGGTGTGCCCTAGTCCTAGTTTTATCCCAAAAGATTGTCTGAAAGTTTCCCTTAGAATGTGTTAAAAGCTGGCTAGTTTCAAAGTACTTACCAGATCTTAGGCCATTCTATGTTATCTTTGTGTTTGTCTTGAAAGTAACCAAGTAAAGCAGAGCTAGGAGAGGATTTATGGTGAGCCCGTCCCGTTAGTTTCTCCTCCAACAATTGCCTTCAAGTTTCCCTTTGTTTTAAAATGTTTTATATTGAAAGTGTATCAAAGGCTGGCTAGTTTCAAAGTACTTACCAGATCCTAGGCTGCTCTTTGTTCTTCATCTGTTTAATTCACCTTCTTTTTGTCTCATTTCATTCCATAAATCAAACTTTAAAGAGATCCTTAGACATAGATGACTTGCCCCATGGACCACTCTTGAACTTGATTGTTTCAATTAAATCCTATTATGACTCCATATCCCAATGGACTAAAACCTACAATTATCTATCTTCCTGGCCAAAGCTTGTTCTATTTGCTTGCAACTTCCCACCTTTGAAACTCTTTACACTTAGACCTTTCCACCTCAAACAGCAATCAATGTCAACCATCCAAAAACAAACAAAACCCTCGGCCTTCATAACTAGCCTAATATCATTACCCAAGACTTCAAAGACAAATCCATCTTTGCACTTATTGGAGAGACCCCTCTCCGGATTCAGAAGGGCTAGATCCTAGAATCCCAAAGTGGTTGAAATAATGTTCTCCCTGCAGTTGGACTTTTGCCAATCTTGCTAATTGCAGGGTGCTAACACCACCTACAGTAAATACATATCATGTAGTGCTCCTCTTGTTATCTCTGTCACCTACCATATCTGCATCAACATATCCTTGTAGAGCAATGTTTGAACCACCAAAACATAATGCTTGATTTGTGGTACCTCTCAAATATCTGAGAATCCATTTCACTACCATCCAATGTTCTTTTCCTAGATTGTTCATGTACCTGCTTACAACTCCCACTACATGTGCAATATCAGGCCTTATGCAGACCATTGCATACATTAAGCTTCCAACTGCTGATGCATATGGAACTTTAGACATATAGTGCATTTCTTGTTGGGTCTTGGGGCACATCTCCTTACTAAGTTTGAAATGGCTAGCAAAAGGTGTACTAACTGGTTTTGCATTCTGCATATTAAATCTTTTCAACACCTTTTGTATGTACTCTTTCTGAGACAGTGTTAATTTGCGATTTTTCCCGTCTCTAGTTATTCTCATACCAAGGATTTGTTTTACAGCTCCCAAATCCTTCATTGCAAATGAATTTGCCAGTTTTCTTTTGAACACATTTATTTCCTGCATGTTAGACCCTGCAACAAGCATGTCATCTACATACAATAACAGTGAAATATAGCTGCCATCATTTTGCTTTTTCAAATAAACACAATGATCAAAGTGACATCTAGTATAACCTTGTTCAGACATAAACTTGTCAAATTTTAGATACCATTGCCTTGGAGCCTGTTTTAAGCCATACAAGCTCTTCTTTAACCTGCACACTAATTTTTCTTTCCCTTTGACCTCATATCCTTCTGGTTGCTCCATATAGATCTCTTCCTCCAAATCTCCATGGAGAAATGTTGTCTTTACATTTAACTATTCAAGATGTAAATCTTCCGCTACTACAAGACTTAAAATAGTTCTGATTGAAGTCATCTTAACAAGAAGAGAAAATATTTCATCAAAATCAATACCTTTCTTTTATGCAAACCCCTTCACCACAAGTCTAGCTTTGTACCTCTGTTTTCCTCCATCTTCTTCCTTCAACCTGTAAACCCATTTATTCTGCAATGTAGTTTTACCTGCAAGCAACCTGGCTAAGTCCCATGTCTGGTTATGCATTAAGGAGTCCATCTCTTCTTCCATGGCTAGCTCCCACTTCTTCCTGCTTTCAACCTGCATTGCTTCTTCATAACATTCAGGTTCACCAGAATCAGTTAACAATAAATAATATAATGAAGGAGAGTATCGTTTAAGAGGTCTACTAATCCTGGTAGATCTTCTAACACCACTTTCAGGTGTTTGAGGTGCATGTTGCTATTGTGGTGGTTGTTGTTGTTGTGGTTGTTGATTGTTATTATTTTCAGGCACCTTTACTTTTTCTGTGATCTCATCAAGAACTGTGTATTCCTTGTTTTCTTTTTCCTGTTTCTTTTCCTGCCACTGATTCTTATACAAGACCTTTTCATTGAATATTACATCTCTGCTCCTAATGATTTTGTGATTTTCATAATCATATAAGCGATAGCCAAAATCATTAACACCATATCCAATAAAGGTACATTTCTTTGATTTTACCTCAAGCTTTGTTCCATTTTCTTTATTAATATGGACAAAGGCCTCACAACCAAAAGGCTTTAAAAAAGAGTAGTTTACCTTTTTACCTGTCCATGCTTCCTCTGGAATACCACCATCCAAGGAACTTGAAGGCCCTTTGTTTATTAGATAAACAGCAGTATCTACAGCATCTACCCAAAATTGTAAAGGCAATCCTACATGCAATCTCATGCAGCTTGCATGCTCCATGATTGTTCTATTCATTCTTTTTGACACACCATTTTCTTATGGTGTTCTTGGAACTGTCTTCTCTCTGCGAATTCCATGCTCTGAACAATGTCTATCAAACTCTTTGTTGCAATATTCACCTCCATTGTCTGATCTGAGACACTTCAACTTCTTTCCTGTCTCAATCTCAACCAAAGTTTTTCATTTCTTGAAAGTATCAAATACATCAGATTTATTCTGAATACAATAAATCCAAGTTTTTCTAGTTGCATCATCAATAAAAGTAACACAATAACGAGAGCCACCAAGAGATGATACCTGAGCAAGTCCCCATACATCTGTATGCACAAGCTCTAATTTTTCGCTCTTCTTTTCTTTCCCAACTCTGAGAAATCTGACTCTCTTATGTTTCCCATAAATGCAATTCTCACAGAAATCCAAATCAACATTCTTCAAACCCGGCAACAAATTTCTTGAGTGAAGAATCTTCATCCCCTTCTCACTCGTGTCCGAGCCTATGATGCCATAGTGCTGCATCTACTCCTTTGGAAGTTAAAGCATTAACAGAGTTAGAAATACCATTGCATAAATACAATGTACCAACCTTTTCTCCTTTTGCTATTACTAGGGCTCCTTTGGTGACCTTCCAAGTTTTATCTGTGAAAGTTGTTACACAACCTTCACCGCCTAACTGCCTTGTTGAAATCAGATTTTTCTTTAGATCTGGAACATGCCTTACCTCCTTTAATAGCCATTGGTTTCCATTCTGCAGTTTTACAAGAACCTTACCCATTCCAACAATTTTACAGGGTTTATCATCACCCAAACGGACTTGTCCAAAATCTCCTTGAACATAGTCATGAAAATATTTCTTATCAAGTGTGGCATGGAATGAAGCCCTTGAATCTACCACCCAGGAATCAATAACATTTTCAAAAGAAAGAATCAAAGCGTCTTGTAACACATCACATGTCACATTTGCTTCATGATTGTTTTCTTGTTGTGTGTCTCTTTCTTTTCCCTTCCGAGATCTACAGTCTTTCTTTAGGTGTCCTTTCTTTCCGCATTTCCAACACACTATCTGGACTTGGATCTGCCTTTCCTTGATTTACTGTGATATCTCGAGCTCTTTCCTCTTTCCATTCTTCTTCCCCTAGACCTACGCACTCCAGCATTACCGATGTCTCACAGAGCTTTTTCTGTCGCATTTCCTCGCTAAGGATAGCACCGACAACATCATCAAACTTTAAAGTACTAGATCCGGAGCAAGAGTTACTAATGGCCATTACTAAACCATTCCAACTCTCTGGTAATGAGCACAAGAATAACGAGCTATAACTTCATCATCAAAGGTTACCCCCTACAGAACTTAATCCAGTTTGGTAACTATATTAAAATCATTTAAATAGTGCGCAGCAGATCCACCTTGAGCATCTTCATATTAAATGAGTCGTTTCATAAAGAAATACCTTGTTTGACGTGAGGGTTTTTTCATATAGTTTCGCCAACGTACGCATCAAACCCTCTGTTGTTGTTTCCTTTGAAATATTGAAGGCGTGACGCCACAAGGCACAACCGTCTTGTTCCAAGTGCCTTTCTATCGAGAATGTTCCATTGCATATCTTGTCATGGTCGTCGGCTTCTTTTATTTTCCGCTCAATGGTAGGTCACTGAGATCTTTACGATACGGATAATCTTCTATCTGCATCTTCCACGATCGGGAATTTTTGGTAAGATTAAATTTATCGACCCTAAACTTAGCATCTTCCACTATTTCTCCCACTCGAACCGGGAACCCTTCTTTCTGAGAGTTTATCGACCAAATATACCTTCCACTCTGATATCGGTTGTTAGAAAATTAAATATTACTGAGACAATGCAACACATAAAATATGCGGAAAATACAAGCACACTAAACACATAAAAACCCCGAGAGAGACACGGATATACGTGGTTCACCCCGGTTTGGGCTATGTCCACCCCGAACGACCGGTCCTTCCTTTCATTATCCCGACGAAAAAATGAAGAGACAAAACCTACAAACGAAATCCATCGTAATATGCTATGTTCTCTCTCACAGTCTCCTATTTGTTTCAGCTCGAGAGAATACACACATACGATACGCGAGCGCAATCACAATACCCTCATAAAAAGCAAGGGGTTGCCTTCTAGCACAAAAAAACCTAAACTAAACATAACTTCTCACGAGTCGAGATCATCGCCTAATGAATGGCCCAAATTGACTAGAAATTACTATATTTTTACAAGGAAATTTTACATCTATTTTTTGACTTGGGCGGCGGCCCGGACCCCCGGCCAGGGGGGTCGGCTCTCCGGACCCGCGTGGGGGGACAAGTCCCCCGCACCCCCCGCGTGCAAGGGTGTAAAATTTTCTGGGAGGTAGTCACATCCGGCTAAAACAAGGATCTCGCGAATCGGGGAAGAAAATAAAGCTCCACACCCAACATTAAGGAGATGCTCGACATATGCCGAGGATGGAATGTTGTTGGACCGAGTGAGGCTTGTTGTAGCATGGGATCCCAATTTTGCAAATTTTCAAGCATTCGAGCTTCACTCGGAGGCATACTACTTTCGAGAAACATCGGAGGGTATTAAGCATACCATGAACATAATTAATCTATATGTACCATGTCAAAATAGGAGAGCCTTTTGGGACAATGTTATGGCCTCGGGCATTCTCAAGATGGAGAATTTGATGATGATGGGTGATTTTAATGCCACCTTAAGGACGGATGAAGCACAGCGGAGGAAGGCTAAGATGGATACACTAGCTAGATATATAAACTCTATTCTTGTATACGCCACTTATGGGATATTAGACACTAATGCCTATTGTTCCAAATTGGAATAATCATAGGGTGAGGCGATGATTTCATTTCAAAGAGACTAGATCGGCGGTTGTAAGTGAAAGTTTTTCACAATATTGGAGCACATATCATCTAGCCTATTGACATCAAACATGTACGATCACTCACCCATATACTTGACCTAGAATGCTATGAAAAATTGGAGTGCAATTCCTTCAAGTTTAATCGTGTCCGGTTGCTTGACCTCTGAATATGACAAGATGGTGAGAGAAAATTGGAATAGGGATACATCTATATTGGAAGTAGGGGAGTGGATAGGATTCCACTCAAAATTACAAAGGATCAAAAAGCTAACCAAATCTTGGGAGATTAAGAAGAAAGCAGAAAGCGAGGAAGAATTAAATCAAATTAATAACGAGGTTGAAGGATATTCAATGCGCAATCTTATGGGCCCACGACTCGGACACATACGGACGGATGTGGGAGTTACAAAAGAGGCATATTGAGATTCTTAAGATTGAATAATTAACATGGAAGCTGAAAATTAGGGTAACACGGCTTCGAGAGGGTGACTTAAACACAAAATTTTTTCTCACAAGACAGACCAACGGAAGAAGGAATAGAAATATTATTTGGCACATCATGAGAAGAGGACGGGGGAGATGATATGGGATGAGGAAGAAATTTGGAAGGAAGCCCACGGATACTTCTCTAATTTCTATACGGTTGATAAAGGGGATCGAGGGTGAAAGTCAAGAATGGGTGTTATAGCACATATTGCACGGAGCTACATGAGGCGGCGATCGAGAATTTTGAGATGCAACGAGTATCCAAGGAGGAAGTAGATTACCACTCGCGAATTCCCTTTTTCCCATGACAAATGCCTAGGATCGGATGGATGGCCGTGCTGAATTCTATTGTCATTGCATTGATACGATGGTTGACGAAATTACAACTATTATAGAGCACAGGTAGGATCACGGGGCATATACCATCCAACATGAGCTACTACCCTTCTTGGCATTGATTTCTAAATGTTCGGATCCAAAAGTATTCACGTAGTTTCCACCCATAGCTCTCTGTAATTTGATGTATAAAATTTTGTCTAAAATTATTGCCAATAGACTCAAGTCATATCTTTTAGAAGCCATTGCAAAAGGAACGATACGAGAGTTCCTCAAGGGGCGCTCGATACACGACGCCATTTCCATCGCTCGAAGCCCTTCACTCCATGCGGGATAGGAATAAAGAAGGCTTAATCACAGAATTCGACCTTCTCTAGGCATAGACTGTGACCAGAGCGGATTTGACATATATTAGTTATTGTTGGCACTAAAGGTGGGCGTACCCGTTAGTGCTATCGAGATGGATTATGGGATGCATAACATCAATTAAGTATGTTGTCTTAATCGATGGTAAGCCTACGGCCTTTTTTGGGGCAAAAAAGAGAGTTATGAGGACAAGAGTTGCAGCCTATCTCCCCTAATCTTCATCACTTGATTATGGTACGGTTTAAGTGTGCCTCACTTAAGAACATGGCGTGACATCTTGGTTTCAACTCCGAGTTTCTCCTTCTCAAAAAATGCAGTATGTATCACTCACTCACGTTCGTGGATGATGTACTCATTTTTAATATGATTAAGAGGAATCACTAGTTTTATAAACATTATATATTCATTTGTTTCTACTCTTTTATATTGGTTTATGTATTAATAAGGGAAAATCCTTTATTATATATGGGAGCAGGGATGGGGGATGAAATATCATTTATTGCAAGCTTCCTTGGCGTTTAGAAAACCTTTGGTAGCCGATGGCTTCACTTATCCGGGTTATAGGATTAAGCCTTACTGCCTATAGACTCAATGACTAGACCTGGCTAGTGGAGAAATTCAAAAACAAGATATGCAAGTGGACAAATAAATGGCTAACCTTAGGGAGGAAGATACATTATGGCGCGAGCGGTTTTAATGCAGATTATGGTATCGCTGGGGTCATCTCCTTTACATCCCTCGAGGAATTGTGGCGCGAGATAAACTCTATCACTATCAAAATTCTGTGGGAAGGAACTAGTGCAAAAAAGAAAATCCACCTATGTAATCTAAAGGTTTTGAGCTTTGTCCCAAAAAATTGGGTGGGTGGGGATTCTTAATGTCGAAGTTTTTAACATGGCTTTCCTGGTTAAATCATTATGGAGGGTTATCAATGGTAAGGGCATTTGGGACTAAAATAAGTGGCTTGTAAAATATTTTCCCAGAAAAGCCTTTAAGGTTCATATACTGACAAACAACTCGAGATATCATAGAACAGACTCGGCAATGCGGGAGCGATTTTAAAAAAGTGATGCATATCATGGGCAGGAGGATTGGTGTGGTGTTTTGGTGATGGGAGGATGATCCTGCGCGAGTGGAGACAAAATTTACGGTATGGAGGGAGATACCCCATTTAAGCGATATATTGGCGCACTTTATGTTTTTCCAACAAAGGAATTTTATATTTATCTCAAGTCATTGATCATTGGGAATTTAGCGCACGGTGCTCAAGAGGATTTGAGCAAGCGGCCTTGGTTGGGAGAGATGTTGCCCGAGAATGGTGCAGCATATAAGTAGATATTCCAACGAACAGGGATTATCCATTGCGAGAGATGGGGACGAGATGATGCAGGCGGGAAATATTAGGGAAAGAAAATTCCTTGATTGTAAAACAATTATATGATCATATTAATATGTGCTGGAACCATGGACCACATGATGCCGGGGTTTTGAAAAGTAGTATTGGAAATGCAAAAATCCGACAAAATATTGTTGTTTGGATGGTTGGTATGGAGGGTAAAATCCTCACTTGGGATGGGCTTAGGCGAAGGGGATGGCATAGACCAAGCATATGTTTTCTGCGCTACAATGAAGCAGGGAATCCACTCGACTACACCTCTTTTTCACATGTCCTTTTGTTGTTCATCTATGGTCTTTATTCGGTAATAACATTTTTCGGCAACCCTTGGATGCCCTACGACATCAGTAAGCGTGACTAACGAGATGGGATGGGGATTTTACGTAGAATTCCAATCCCTTCCCTTTTTTTCCATTTTGGAAATTTGGTGCTATAGGAACAAGAACATTTTTTGAGGGGGCCCCTATCTATATCCCGAGAAATTACACAACACTATCATGAAGTGGATTTCGGAAAGGGATCTACACTCTAAATGTATTCGGGATAAATCCAAAGGGATCCAACCCCATCCCATTTTCCCTGCCGAGCGTTATTTTTCGATGGAGCTCAGTCAAGGTGGGATCATGGGATGTGGTGCCTAGATAAAACATCAGAAAGGAGGAAAAGAATGTCGAGTTTTCTAGAATGGAGGCAAAGGCTCTAACAATTTGGCTAAGTTGATGGCTCTTTGGGGAGGATTACTAGTTTCAAAGCAATTTGAATCTTCAACGAGTTATCTATATATGGAGATTCAAAATTGATCATTGATGTATTCAAGGGTCTCTCGCCTAATTCTTCTCTAACATCACATGGTTGGTACAAAAGGGGAAAAAAACTCTATGGGAGAGACTAAATGCTCACCTCTTTTTCATATTTTTAGAGAAAAAAGCACTTGAAAAGATTCCTTACTCAAAGATGGGTTTAAAAGAGAGATATTTTGGATGTCTACAAGTGTCCCAATTTGATAACAACATCAAGGTCTAGTGGAGTGAAATCCCCATTCCATGAGCACGAAAAGGGTACTTTTATCACCCAACTTTCAAGGGGCCTTTTTTTGGTTGCATTTTACAATGAGTTGTTTATCTTATCTTAGTGCTTAATCCTTAATAAGTTCCTGGTGTTTATGCTAATATAAGAATAGGTCTACATCGTGACGAGTCGAGTCATATAGCAACAGCGAGCCGGAATACATTATCAAGCAAGCTCTGGTTTATTTGCTAACAAGAGAACGAGAATTCATCAAAGAGCGCAGCGACATAGCAAGCGAGCGGTTATCATCGATTGAGCTTTGATTACAAACTCAAAAGCGATCCTCATGCACTTCAATCACAAATGATAATCTCTAAACGAGACTAAAAATTCATATACGTTGTTCATTTTGGAAGGTGGAAAAAAGGCGAACGAGAAAGGGACAAGCTAGCTGGAGGCGATAATACTGTTTTTCAAATCTGTATGATTGGACATATGCGAGCGAGCACTAAGAATCATATTATGTAGGAAGCAACATATGAGATATCGAGTAAATTTTGAAAAATCCTATGTTACAACAGAGTTTGACTTGAATTTTTATCCTTTTCTATCGTAATATGGGAACTGAATTTGAAGACAACGATATTGAATATTAGAATTGATGTTAAGATCCATAGGAGACAAACGTTGGTCAATGAATGAAAATTATGTTAAAATAGCAAGATGAAGATAGGGAGAATCCTCTTATGATATTAGAAACTCATGAGGTGAATTATGACACATAGATGTTGAAAATGTATTGGTTATACATAATATAATACGGTGGTTTTTTTCTCTTTTACGAAAAAAATAATAATAATAATAATAATAATAAATAATAAATAAATAAAAATTTAAAAATAAATTAAAAAATAAATAAATAAAAATAAATAAATAAAAGTTTCAACTAGAGTTTATCTAATAGTCTTTATGAATACCTACCTACCTAAAAGGGAGTGTTGGATACTGATAGCAATGGTTTTTCTTCATAATTAATATTTTATCCCTTAATTATATAAGACATGTTCTTCGTGTCATTTAATTTATCCGATTGAAAATATATAATGTAAGACATGTTCTTCATGTCACCTTCAAAAGAGAAGAAATTTTGAATTTCTAATATTAAAATTTTGGCTCCAAAACATAAAAGTCACCATTCCAAGGAAGTCAATTTTTGTTGATACTATGTTTGAACCTTGATTTTTTAATATGGTATTAAATTTCTTACCTCGACGTGCCTAGTTACACCTCGATTGACCACAGTGATAACCTTGTCTTACAAGCTAATTTACTATCGCCAATGAGAAAGGGGAGGACAATAATTTTTATTATATACATTGCATCCATCATTTCAAGAAAAAAATGAATATGCATTAAATGTCATACATATTGATGTCTACAATGTTAACTCTATTACATGAAGATGTTTGATTAGTTGCGTGATTATACACCCCGCCACTTTGAGGGGGCAACCTCCTTTACATTTCATAAATGAAAAATTCTTAGATGATACAAATGAAAAAAACCTCCTTCTATATAGGAGTCACGGGGTCTAGCTTATAATCCTGGCAGAGCCTATGATAATAATTTTAAGGCACAATAATAACAATGTTATTGTTACGGGGGTACACCAATAACAATAAGGGAGTTATAATAACAACAATAAGGGACTATACTAGTAATATAGGGACCCAACATGCCTCTTCAAAAAATGTTGTCCTCAACGCTTGAGTAGCTCCTGATGCTTTTGTATAAAATTCTCATCCTCCCATGTAGAATCTTCAATGGGTAAGTTCTTCCACTTGATGAGATACTCGAAATGATCGATTTCGTAGCTTTCAAGTTCTCGTTTTCGTGACTACCTGTGTTCCAAAGAGATGATTTTTCCTTCTCATCAAGTTTGAAAATATTGTTTGAATCGAAATTTTTTCCCATATAACCTTCTTTAAGCATGCAACATGGAAAATCGGATGTACTCTAAGAAGCAGTAGCTCCAATTGCATGCCATAGTACCAATATTTTGCAACACTGGTATGACCATACTGATTTTATAATTTTTAATCTTATTAGCTGTTTAAGGGACATTTGTTCGTACGGTTGTAGCCGTAAAAATACCTAGGTGTCCTACATATAAAAATTTCGCGATGTTGATCCGCATATTGTTTCATTCGATTTTGCGCCAAATTTAGGTTATCCTCTAAGAGTTGGAGAACTTATTGATGTTTGACGTTATCGTCCACTTCTTGAACCTTGTAATGTCTATTAAATAAGATGTGATGGAAGGTGGATGATATCCATAAAGTGCCATAATGGGGTCATTTTTGTTGCGCATGGAAGGAAGTGTTATACCACCATTCGGTACGAGAGGTAACCACTTGACCCATTGTGTTTTCTTATCGTATACCAAACAACGAAGATATCCTTCCAAACATTTATTCACTATCTCAACACCATCGCATTGAGGATGATAAGATGAGCTATGATCTAGTAGAGTACCCAAACAAGAAAAATAATTCCGTCCAAAAATTTCCGTAAAAATGGGATCTATGTCACTTACAATAATCTGCTCTATGCACTTTTTGAATTGTTTCCATAAATGCGTAGCAACTGTATTTGCTTTAAATGGATGAGATAATGCACAAAAGGTGCATACTTGCAAGTCTATCAACTACCACCATGATGGCACTCTTTCCATCTAATTTAGGTAAACCCGTGATAAAATCCATTGAAATCTCCTCCCAACATTGACTTGGAATGGATAAGGTTGTAGAAGACCTAGGGTCTTAATTGTCTCAACTTACTTTGCTAGCAAACCAAAAAATTGTCACAAACTTTTGAATTTCAGATTAAGGCCATCCCAAAAAAAATATTTCTTCACCTCTATGGTAAGTTTTTGGGGTACTGGGAGGTGTCCTCCTAAAGGAGAAGTGAAATTACAAAAGAATCTTTGTTTTAGTTGGGAATTATTGCAAATATATAAGCGATCTCTTTTTGTACCATAAGGAATCATTTTTCCAACTAAATGTACCATATGTACTAGATCTTGTCGCAACTTTTGAATGAGTGTACACATTTCTTCGTCCTTCTTCCATTCATCCCTGTTTACATCAATCAAGTTGGATAATAGAAATGGCACAAAGCAATGCTTCCACCTCTTCATCCTTTCTCGAGGAGTGCATCTCAACAACATTTAGCTTCCCTTTTTTTGTAGATGATTTCAAAGTCATAACCCAACATATTTGTGACCCATTTTTTATGCTCTTCACTGATACTATTTGTTCCAAAAAGTGTTTAAGACCATCATGATCGGCTTTTTACCTTTAAGTGTCTTTCCATTAGGTAAGGTCGCCATTTCTTTAGTGCATGTAGTATTTCCAACATTTCCTTCTCATAAATAGATTTCTGCAAATATTTTCTTTTGATTGGACGACTTTCAAAAGAAATGGGTCTTCCTTCTTGCATTAAAACAACACCAATTCCATTTCCGAGGCATCACATTCCACAATAAAGGTTTTTGTGGATTCTGGCGTAGTTGGTGATTCAAAGAAGTACATTGCCTCTCTTTAAGATTTTCAGCGTCTTGCTTGCTTCAAAGATTCCATGAAAATGCATCTTTCTTCAATAATATTGTTGCTGTGGCCGGCTATTCTCCCATGATTCTTAACAAACTTCATGATAATACCTTGTTAACCCGAGAAATCCTCACTACAACTTCTTTATATTGTGTGGAATTTCCATTCCTTAATGGTTTTGATTTTGTTAGGGTCTATATTAACACCCTCATGAGATATAATATGACCCAGATATTCCACCTCTTGTACTCCAAAGAAACATTTGGATGTTTTTGCATATAATTGTTTCTCCTCCAATAGTTTGAGCACCATGTCAACATGTTGAACATGATCCTTCCAAGACCTATTGTAGATTAGTATGTCATCAAAAAATACTAGCACACAAATTTTCTAAGGAAGCTGCCGAAATGGAATTCATCAACCCTTGAAATGTAGAAGGTGCATTGGTAAGGCCAAAAGGCATGACCAAAAATTTATCATGACCCTCATGAGTTAGAAATGTTGTTTTCGTGAATTTATCTGGTCATTCTAATTTGATTATATCCCGAACGAAGATCCAACTTAAAATAAATCATCTGCATGTAATTCATCCAATAATTCATCAATCACAAGAATGGGAAATTTATCTTTAATAGTGAGCTTATTGAGCTCCCGTAATATGGACACATGCGTCATGATTCATCCTTCTTTGTACCAATACTATCGGAGTTGTTATAGAAAGAACTTTAACTAGGTTGAATTATACTACCTCTAACATTTCTACAATCATACGCGTTCAATTTCGCTTCTTTTGGACATAAGGATATCCGTAAGGCTTGATGTTTGGAGGAACACTTCCTCGAATCAAATGAATAGCATGATCATGATCACGAATAGGTGGAGTCCTTCGGGAGCTTCAAACACCTTGGAATGATTGTCCAAGACTTGGAGATCCGGAGAAATTGATTATTTTGATGTTGTAACTTCTAGTGAGCATAATTGTGCAATTACGCTCATTTTTATTTCTTTAGAATCTTTTTTCATGAAATTAGATCTTATTATCTTTCCTGCTTCCCCAGGATACCGTAATTCGATTTCCTTTCTTCCGAAAAAAATTTCTCCAAGAAAAGTTCTTGAAAATTAAAAGCTACCATTGTTGTGAAACCAAATTTTGTAAATAGAAGAAAGAGATATCAACGCCTTAGAAATAAGCTACTTCGAGGGGGCAACCTCCAATACATTTCGTGAATGAAAAATTTCGGATGATAAAAATTACAAAACCTCCTTTCTATACATAAAGGAGTTCATAGGGCCACAATGTAATCCTAGTGGGGCCACAATGTAATCCTAGCCGACCCAATAATAATTTAAGGGCAAGTGGCCAATAACAAATATGGGGGTTACAAGGGTACAATAATAACAATATGGGGTTACACTAACGAAAATAAGGGACTATACTATAATATAGGGACCTAACATGCACCTCTCCTTCAAAAGTGTTGTCCTCAACGCTTGAGTAGCTCTGGGTGTTTCCGTATAAAATTTCATCCCATGTAGAATCTTCTGGTAAGTTCTTCCACTTGATGAGATACTCTAAAATTGATTTATTCCTGTAGTTGTCGAGTTCTAGTTTCCGTGACCGCTCAAAGTTCCACATGATTTTTCCTTCCTCATCAAGCTCTCACAATATCGTTTGAACCAGAAGATTTTAACCTATAACTTTATTTAAGCATGAAACATGTGAAAAATTGGATGCACTCATGAAGAAGTTAGGAAGCTCCAATTTGTATGCCATAATACAAATTTTTTGCAACACCTTGTAAGGACCATAGTACTTTGGTGATAATTTATTATCCTTCTTAGCTTGCTTCGAGGGACATTTGTTTCGTATGGTTGTAGCCGTAAAATACCCAAATTTCACATCAAAACTTCTCAGCCGCGATGTTGATCCGCATGTTGTTTCATTCGATTTTGTGCCAAATTCAAAGTTGTCCTTTAAGAGTTGAAGAACTTATCGTTGATTCCTCGATGTGATCTTCCCATCGCTTGAACCTTCGAATTTTCTTCTTAAAGATGATGTGATGGATGGTGGATGATATCCATAAAGTGCCATAAATGAGGTCATTTTTGCCGCCGTATGGAAGGAAGCGTTATACCACCATTCAAAGGAGAGTGTAACCATCTGACCCATTTTGTTTGTTTATCAGATACAAAACAATGAATATATGCTTCCAAACATTTATTTACCATCTCAAATAATTCACCTGATTGAAGACGATAAGATGAGTTATGAGCCAATCGAAACGAAACAACAAAATAACTCCGTCCAAAAATTTCCCGCAAGAAAATAGGATTCTGCCGCTCACAATAAATCTGGCTTCCATGTAGCTTTTTGAATTGTGTCCATAAATGTATAGCAATTTTACTTGTTTAAATGGATGAGTTAATGTAATAAAGTGCATACTTGATAAATATATCAACTAAATACCAGATGACACCTTTCCTTCCTGACTTAGGTAAACCCGTGATAAAATCCATTGAAATATCCTCCCAACGTTGACTTGGAATGGATAAGGGTTGTAGAAGACCCTGGGTCTTAATTGTCTCAACTCTATTTTTCCTGAAAACCATACATTCTCGCCACAAACTTTTTAATATCGTATTTGGGACATCCCAAAAAAATTCTTTCTTCACCCCCGTGGTAAGTTTTGTACCCCGAGTGTCCCCAAAGGAGAAGTGTGCAATTCCAAAAGAATCTTTTGTTTTTGCAGTTTTTAAGAATTTTTACAAAGATATAAGCTATATTTGTACCATAAGGAATCATTTTTTCCAACTAAATGTATCGTATGTACTAGGATCTTGCCGCAAATTTTGAATGAGTGTCCACAATTCTTCTATTCCTTCTTCCATTCATCTCTGCTTCGGTTATCCAATCAAGCTGGATAATAGAAATTGCACAAAGCAATGCTTCCACCTCTTCATTCTTTCTTGAGAGTTCATCCGAAACAACATTTAGCTTACCTTTTTTGTAGAATATTTCAAAGTCATAACCCAACATCTTTGTGACCCATTTTTGCTACTCTTCCTCAAGATATTCTTGTTCCAAAAAAGTGCTTAAGACTATAATGATCATTTTTTACCTTGAAGTGTCTTCCCATTAGGTAAGTTTTCCATTTCTTTACCGCATGCAACATTGCTACTACTTTCTTCTCATAAATAGGTTTCCTCAGAATACTTTCCTTGACGGACGACTTTCAAAAGAAATGGGTCTTCCTTCTTGTAATAAAACAAAGACCAATTCCATTTCCGAGGCATCAATATCTCCACAACAAAGGTTTTTGTGAAGTTCATCGTAGTTAACATTCGCCGTTGTCAGGCACATTGCCTCTCTAAGATGTTCAAAGGTCTTAGTTGCTTCAAATGATTCCATGAAAATGCATCTTTATTCAACAATGTTGTTAGAGGGTCATACTCCCATAATTCTTAACAAACTTGCGATAATACCCTGGTTAACCCGAGAATCCTCGCACCCCTTATGGTTGTGAGGACTTTCCATTCCTTAATGGATTTAATTTTGTTAGGGTCTACTCAACACCCTCATGAGATACACATGACCTAGATATTCAATCTATTTCACCTGTAAAGAAAAATTTGGATGTTGTACATAATTATCTCTCCCCGCAATAGTTTTAGCACTCGTCAACATACAACATGATCCTTCTAAGACCGTAGATTAGCATATCATCAAAAAATACTAGCACAAATTTTCTAAGGAAGGGTTTGAAAATGGAATTCATCAAGCCTTGTGTTAGTGTCATTCTTTGCAGCCTTCCTCCGTTGATCAAACATGCTCTTACAAAGTGATTTTAAGATGTCAAGGTCAAATTTTGTCATTTCAAGAGTATTCAAGTAAAATTTGGTCACTAGGTATTAGGTCTAGGTTTGTTTTCTGCCACTCTTTCAAAGTTGTCCAAAATGTCGGTCCATGTCACCATTCAGCCAAGTGTACCATCATTCAGAGGGTTTCTATCATCATGTCAAGTTCCAATGGGTCATTTTACACCTTGTTCATAAAAGCTTCATTTGTGCCTCTGTGTAAGGTTCATTTCTCTCCTAGGGTTTTGAAGGTAATTTCTCTTGGATGGTCAAATCATCATCAAAAATTGTATCCCGATGTTCATACACCTTCCCCTATCCTTACTTACCTTATTAAACACTTTCCCCATCAATGTAGAGATCCCCCAAATTCCTCATTTTTGCACAAACTCCTAGTCTGCTACAATCAAGTAATTTTCTAGGCTAGGCCTCGTGTTTTCCCTTTGACCCCTTCCCCTCACTCAATCTCTAAAATTCCACTTTCCCTGCTTCCTAATATCCCTCCCTACTTCCCAAAATTTTCTCAAGAATTTAGAAGCTCCCTTATCCCCTTCATTTCGCTTCATTTCGACAACCTTGTTCCACACATCTATAGGTTTCACTCCAAATGATTTTTCAGAGCAATAAAAGATGAATTTGGGAAACTCCGAGAGAGGTTTTTGTCCAAAATAGGCCAAAGAAGAAAAACCCCTTCACTTTACACAGTGCTTCATGGTTTTAGAGAATGTCAAAAATACCATGCCTCAGAGAATTGATGCACCTCTCAGTTGACCTTGGGAAAATCAAGATTTCTCCTAGCTTCTACTGGCCAAATTACTTGGTCAACATGAGTCAAATAATAACTAGACACAAATATCTTTCCAATGAGCTATCATGAGCTCAATTTTCAGCTGAGGAAGACTAAAAGTTGACTGCACAAAGATCATTTTGAGGCGCCTCATCTTGCTCATTTTGACCAGCTCTGGGAGATTTGATTTTTTACAAGGCAAATGAACTCCAAATTGAAAAATTCCAGTTGGGTTAAAATTAGTCTCAATAATATTTCCAACAAGCTATCCCGCGCCCCAATTTGGACACAAATGGAAGGCCTCCAAAATCCCTCCCGCAAAAAGGCACTACGCATTGGGTTGCTTGCGCGCGCATTGGGTCAAAACACCAAAATGTTGCCATTCTTCTCCAAAATTTCCAAATGTGCTCAAATATGTTGTGTGCAAGTAGGCTAAGAGTTTTTACATTGCAAGTGAAGAGTTTTTCTCAGAATTCTATGGTGGTTTAGTGTGCGAAAGTTCATCATTCAAGTCAAAAAAAGTCAAAAATGGAAACAAAAACAAGAGTTTTGTATTAAGAAAGTAAAAAAGTGCTGTAAGCTAAAACATTACAAAATGGGTTTTTTAAGAAGTAAAAATCAAGTTCTTCACTATATACGATATTTTCATAGTTCGAACAATCCATTGTTATGCCAAAGACATCAAACAAAGCCGAGTCAAAACATTGGAGGACGAAGTTGAGGGTTTGAAGTCGAGACTGTGGAGAAATTGCAAAGGTGGCGCGTTGGGAGAAGGTGTGACATATGTGGTTGTCGCGCACATAGAGCCGCCCAATGCAAACAGTATTTTTTTGAATGTGTGCGGTGCATACAAGGAGCGTTGCCAAGATCGGGTGTGCATACAAGGATAGAGTCACAAATGAAAATTTCATCACCGTTCAATTTTTCAAGACGACTTTATCTCCTTTGCTTCGTGTAAGTGTAGATCATCTTCGCTATTTCCTTTGGTAGTGTGTGTAGGTTGCTTGAAGGTTGGTTGGAGGATTTGTAATCTCAAACATAAACCCTATCCATTTCATTAAAACTACTCCTAGGATTGAGTTTGTCTCATAAAGTTTGGATTTTGGTGCCAAGTATTGTGAATCCATTCTCCATTTGTGGTTTTCTTCCCCATCACTATCATATGATCATACGTCTCACAAAGCTACTATTTCACTGTTCCATTTATCCCTATCCCTAAACCCTACAATTCCCATCACAATCACTCTCCCATGTCATTTGCAAAAGTCCTGTGTAAACCCCACATTCCTAAACACAATCAAGTGATTGCCCTCACATTGTAAACTTCACTGACCTAATCAAATTTTTACCACCGACTATTTCCCACAAACACTATACCCACTCATTCCTTTTTTTCCACAAGCCCTTCCTACTTGGCATACATTTGGTAATTGCGCACAAAGGACACCAAACTCCTATTTTCACCTCTGTCAAGATGAGAATACACTTGGTATAGACTTTGAAACACCATGGAGGCGTACACCGACACATCATATGAACAAGACAAGGATTCCGCCATCAAATGCATGTACCAAGAAGGTGCTGAAGCGGCGTAAAGTGGCATACAAACTCCAAATATTGGCCGGCTTTGGCCGAGAATAGCATTTGATCGTGGACTCATGCCTCAAATTTCAAAGAATTTGGAAAAAAAAATGTCAATTTTGAATTTTTTGTCACAAAATGTGTTTTTCTCGTCTCGACACGTAGCGCCACCTTGCGCACGCTTATGATTGCGCCTCTTCGCAGGGAAAAATTGGTATTTATGGATTTTTTATGAAAACTTATGCATGCTCGGTGAATGGGCTCTGAATTTCCATCGTTCGTGGCTGCCTATAGGGTCAAAAACACCCTAAAATTGGCTCTCGCCACCTTTTGCACCCACAAGAAGAAATGTTGGGAGATTGAACTTTTGAGGGGGAAAATGGGCACCCAAATCCATAAATTCCACTGCTGGAAAGTAGATAGGAAGGGCTTCGAAAGCTATCATGAGCTCAATTTTGGACTTTAGGAAGTGCTCAAATCAGCTCCAAAGTTTTTCACGTACAGAGATTTTGGGCGCGCATTACGTAGATTTTGGCCTATTTTTCACTCCGTCACTGTGAATTTCGTCGGTTTTGCCGCCACTTTTTCATGTAACTTTTGATCTACCTTTGATGTAATTTCTCATAACCATGATGTAATTTGGCACATTTTTACTTGTTCTAGAAGATTCATTCACCCAAAGGTGAAATGTGAGTGAATGGATCGCTCTCAGCATATAGAGTGTGTTGTTTCACTACTTCTATTTTCTAGTTCCTAGTTTAGATATGGTTGAAATAGTTCCTAGAATGATGAGCTCGACCCATAGAGGAATGGGAAGGGTTAGGCTTGTCTATATGATGCATTTTCCTACCATTTGTGGCTGGACTCTTGGGAATCGTTTGGCACCCCATTGTATATTCATTTACATTTTTGGCAAAGGAAAGACCAGGTTTTGGTAAAGATCTTCGTTGGGATCCTTGTAATTCGAGTTTTTGATGATCTTTCTCCATGTAATCGGTAAGTTTCATTAATGTTTTATGTATTCCATTTCCTTCTCTTTGCTTCGAAATTAAACAAATGAGTAACTAAGGTGTAGAATTCATTAGTTTGTTGGTGCTCCGCCTTAAAATTTGTTTAGTTTTATATGTTTTCACCTTTTCAAGAGGAACTCAGCAAAATTTCTTGCCCTTCTACCTCCCTTAAAGATTCTTTTCTCTATCCATTCATCAATCTAAGACATCAAAGCCATTGCTCTTCCCCGCCCCAACTTGAACTTTGCAATAATTTGCCTCATCCCAAGCCCAAAATTGTCTTTCCCTTTTTTTCCAACAACAAAACCCCAAAAATCAAAACAAACCTCCCCATTAAGATACCTAGCCTAAAATTAGTTTTTGTTTCGCCATCTCAAGCCCCATTGAAATACTTTTCACCAGATTGACCTGCAGAGAGTCTTCCGTTCCGGTAGGGCTGGCCGACCGAGCGTGGTTTGGTGTTATCCCTGCTCAGCTTTCCTTCAGCCGAGGTGGATTTAGGTAATAACATAGTTGGCGTAATTTCATACCGGGGGAAACAAGATTGTTTCGTCATAGTGTTATTCATTTTATGCACTACGACGGAGGCCTCGGGTTAGCCGTAGTTTCGAAACGCTCTTGCTTTGCATTAGCGAGCGAGATAAACGCCTGCCGCCTGGACCAAGATAGTTTTATAAGTAAACGTAACATCTCGACTTGCGAATTGCCCCAAGACATGTATCAAGTTAGGATCTCGATGGTTGATGGTGGACAACGACCAAACACGTTGTTGGCCGAAATCATTCACTCCGGCGCATTCTAAATCGCTCAAGATCGGGACCAAGGACCTAACGGAGGATGAACCCGATTAGCAAAAACATGAAAGGACAATATGGAAAGATCAGTATTCAAGTTGGAATTTCATCCAAGACATTTTGTTCTTCGTCATAAATTATTTCTTCTTTCCCGAGAATGTCAAGAAGGCTTGCGAAAGTACATTGTATTTGAGAAAAGATCTCGCCCGCATTTGACTCTTTCCCTTTGAAGATTTTGAATGCCAAAGATTTGCATGCTTTTGAGTTTGATCAAGACCTTCTTCTCCTAATCTTGTGATGACCATCTTCAAACTCGATGAACCTCAAGAGACCAAGACCGATTTCATAAAGATTTGTACATAACCCTATACCTTGTAAAATTCCGCATCTATACAAGCCTCCGATTTTACCTCCTATATCCCATGCTTTCCCTAAAAATTATGACCTATATCTACCAAGATTTGATGGTGAATGCGACAACATCACCGTCGAGAGACATGTTCGAATTCTGAGTCTTTTCGACCTTTGAAGTCGATGAAGAGGATGTCAAGATAGGGTTTTTGCTCTTTCTTTGCAAGGCAAAGTCAAGAGTTGGTTCAAAAGCCCTCGGCTCGATGCATCTCGCATTTCAAGAAGTTGTCGAAGTTTCTCTCAACAGGTGGTCAAAAACCTTTCTGATTATAGAAGAGTATAACCAACAAAAGATCGCCAGGGGAAACAAGATGTCAGCTTTTCTCGCTGCATTTAACTAAGAGCATTTTTCAATGCTACCGATAAGACCTTCTCCTAGATCTTTCTCTGCACTATCCGGGTGCCTTTGATCCGGAAATGGAGTTTCACTGAGAGAAAGAATCTTGGTAAACACTTCAAGAGATGGCACGTTGCGCAAATGTAGAGGCTCATTTGCTGATCCGAAGGGCATGGTCGAAGGAAGAAGAGGATGAAAACATAGATCCGAGAAATCGACATCTCTATAGGTAAAGCTTGACATGCTGGTAAGTGTAGTGGAAGAGATGATGCAAAAGATCACCAAGGAATGAGTATAATGTTCAGTTTTCCATGGCCTGACTGATTAGCAATGTTGTCGATCCAAAACATTTTGTTTCTTATCCCAGCTTGTCATGTGAGATTGTTTATAGATCATCTTGGAGAAGAGAGAGCTTTGATTTGACATGTATGCTTGATGATGTGTTTTATACTAATGATTTGCCTCATGACTGTAAGAGGATGATGAAAATGTTCTCCAAATGTAAGCCAATCTTGCGTACAACCCAGCCTAGTTTGTGGGAGGAAGAAGTTCACTTTCAAGCACTTCTATATGTTGATCAACCGCATGCATACTGAAGTGGATGACAATGATGAGGAAAGTGCAAAGCAAATTTTAAGTAAGTGAAGGATCTTTGCCTTTTTGTTTTGATTTGTTTCAGCTTCATCGAGATAACTTCATGCAATCAAATCAATCATTAACAAGTCTTGATCTCTGGATCATTCGAGGGCAATGAAAACCTTGTTCAAGACTTCTCATATCCGTATTTGCAGCCCCGAATTCCATTGATTTTCAAGTTGCGTATGAGGACTTGGAAGCCGGCACATATGATCAAATGATACAAGATGATTCCGTACCATTTTGTTTTGAATCATTTCGCTTTTTAAGGGTAAATTGCATTAGTAAATCTTCAAATGAGCAAATGTTTTTATAAAAACCATGTAATCTCTAATGTAAATAATAGAAAATGGCCGCAATGCCTTTTTCATGTTTTTCACGATCCAATAGCCGATGTGTTGGATGATGTCTCATGAAGCCAAAAGTCCTTCTCCATCGACTATATGTAAGCTTGAAACGTGTGTTGATATAAACTTGATCCCAAGAACCAAATTTCTTTGTCATTTTTAGCAAAAGAGTCTCACACAAAGCCCAAAACAAAGTTTGCATTCATGGTATGAGGAGAAGAAAAGTAATCCATCGATGAGCTAAGTCTCGTGCATGAACTTCAAGATCCTTATGTTGTTTTTCGAGGCGATAGAGAATCCATATGGCCCAACGGATACGTTCACAAGTTTTCATGGGAGTTTCCTTTTAGTAGTTCTTCGTTGTTCATAAATGAGCACTTGCAGAGAATCCAAACAGTAGGGCCGCAATATGTACTTTCGGTTGTATCAAGGTTTTACCACTTCGATCGTGTGATGAATGGAACAATTGTAGTAGGTTGTATTGAATAAGCTCTACTCCGAGCACTTTTCCAAATATCATTGTGTTTAAGTATCGAGCCGCCTTTAGTTGAGTGAGCCGCCAGTCATCAAGTCACTCGGGCCACCATGCATTTCAGCTTGAGTTTTATTCCATTGCCCAATGGATGAAGGCAATCGTCTCGCTTTCCAAAGATCCGTAGTTCTTGGCACCTCCAAGGAGCTACCATCCCCATTGAGCCAATGTTAGTGTCGCCCTCGTATCCTTCCTCCAAAGGATAAAACATGTTTCCACAAAGTGATTTTTTTAAGACGTCAAGGTCAAATTTTGTCATTTCAAAGGAGTATCTGCCAAAATTTGGTCACTAGGTATTGTAGTCTAGGGTTTGTTTTCACTTTTTTCAAAGTTGTCCAAATGTCGGTCCATGTCACCATTCAGCCGAGTGTACCATCATTCGTGAGGGTTTTCATCATCATGTCAAGTTCCAATGGGTCATTTTATTAACCTTTGTTCATGCTTTAGTTGTGCTCTGTGTAAGGTTCATTTCCTCTCCTAGGGTTTTGGTTGCACTTTCGGGATGGTGCAAACTCATCATCAAAACTTGTATCCCGATGTTCATACACCTTCCCCTATCCTTAATGTACCTTATTAAACACTTCCCATCACCGGGAGATCCCCCAAATTCTCATTTTTGCACAAACCCTAGTTTCTGCTACAACTTGGCAATTTTCTAGGCTAGGCCTCGTGTTTTTCTCGACCCCTTCCCCTCACTCAATCTCTCGAAATTCCACTTTCCCCCGCTTCCTAATATCCCTCCCTACTTCCAAAAATTTTCTTCAAGAATTTAGAAACCCCTTATCCCTTCATTTCCGCTTCATTTCAACAAATCCCTTTTGTTCCACACATCGGGATAGGTTTCACTCAAATGATTTTTCGTGTTAACAAAAGATGAATTTTGAAAACCGAGAGTAGAGGTTTTTGTCCAAAATAGGCCAAAGAAGAAAAACCCCCCTTCACTTTTTACACAGTGTCATGTTTTTAGATAAATGTCAAAAATACCATTGCCTCAGGAGAATTGATGCAATTATGACCTTGGGAAAATCAAGATTTCTCCTAGCTTCTACACAAATGACTTGGTCGATGAGTCAAATAATAATCAGACACAACATATTTCCAATGAGCTATCATGAGCTCAATTTGAGTCGAGGAAGACTTTCAAAAGTTGATCTAATGTGAAGATCGCCTGAGGGCAAACTCTTCTACTTTGCTCATTTTGGACCAGCCTTGGGAGATTTGATTTTCGACAAGGCAAATGAACTCAAGATTGAAAAATTCCATTGGGTTGGAAATTAGGACTCAATAATATTTCCAACAAGCTATCCCGCGCTCAATTTGGACACAGGAAGTCCTCCAAACTCCTCCTCGCAAAAAGGCACTACGAATTGTCGTTTGCGCTGCCGCATTGGGCTGAAACACCAAAATGTTGCCATTCTTCTCCAAAATTTCCAAATGTGCTCAAATATGTGGTGTGCAAGTAAGCTAAGAGTTTTTCCATTGCAAGTGAAGAGTTTTTCAGAATTTATGGTGGTTTAGTGTGTGTAAAAGTCTATCATTCAAGTCAAAAAAGTCAAATGGAAAACAAAAACAGAGTTTGTATTAAGCAAAGTAAAAAGTGCCAAAGCCAAAACATTACAAAATGGGTTTTTTAAGAAGTAAAAATCAAGTTCTTCTACTATATAAGATATTTTCATAGTTTGAAAAATCCATTGTTATGCTAAAGACATCAAACAAAGTCGAGTCAAACGTTGGAGGACGAAGGAGGGTTTCAGTCGAGATCATGGGAGAAATTGGGTGTGTGCGCGGCGTGTCGGGGAGAAGGCGCGCGCATATGGTTGTCGCGCGCACAGCCGCCCGCCGCAAGCAGTATTTTTGAACATGTGTGCGCATACGCTGGGAGTGCGGCGCATCGGGTGTGCGCACACATTTAGGCCGGCCATAAATGAAAATTTCATCATCGCTTTCCAATTTTTCAAGACGACTTCATCTCCTTTCGCTCCGTGTAAGTGTGTAAATCATCTTCGCTATTTCCTTCGTAGTGTGTGGGTTGCTTAAGGTTGGTTCGAGGATTTGTAATCTCAAAACATAAACCCTATCCATTTCATTAAAACCGGCCCTAGGATTGTTTGTTCTCATAAAGTTTGATTTTGTGCCAAGTATTGTGAATCCCATTCTCCATCCTGTGGCTCTTCCCATCACCGGCCATATGATCATACAGCTCCCAAAGCGGGGCCATCGGCCCCATCCCCAACCCCACACTCTCTATCACTATCACTCTCCCATGTCATTTGCAAAAATTCCCAAACCCCACATTCCTAAATTACGCTCAAGTGATTGCCTCAATACTAAAATCCCACTTGATCAATCACATTTTTACCACCGTACTATTTCCCATTACCCACTATACCCACCGTCCCTTTTTTCCCAGCGCCCTTCCTACTTGGCATACATTTGATAATCGTGCATAAAGGAAACCAAACTCCTATTTTCAATTTCATACACGAATACACTTGGCATAGACTTTGAAACACCAAGGAGGCGGACACCGACACATCATATGAACAAGACAAAGGATTCCGCCACCGAAATGCATGTACCAAGAAGGCATCGGGTATGCGTAAAATGTACAGACAAACTCCAAATCTTGGTCGGCTTCTTTGGCCGAGCATAGAATTTGATCAGGGATCTACAACCCAAATTTCAAAGAATTTGGAAAAAAATTTTGTCAATTTTGAATTTTTTGGTCACAAAACAGGTTTTTCTGCCCGACGCGTAGTGCCGCTTGGCACGCGCTTACGATTGGGAGATCCTCTGGAGGAAAACTTGGTATTTCTATATTTTTTATGAAAATTTATGCATACTCAGGAATGGCCTAAGAATTTCATCAAGTTCTGGGTTGCCTAAAGGGTCAAAAACAACCTAAAATTGGCATTTCTGCCACCTTTTGCACCCACAGGAAGCAGTGTTAGGAAATTGAACTTTTGGAGGGGAAAATGGGCACAAAATCTAGAAATTCGACTTGGGTTGGAAAGTAGACAGGTAGGGCTTTTCAACGAGCTATCATGAGCTCAATTTGGACTTCAGGAAGGGCCTCAAAATCAGCTCCAAAGTTGTGCTACGCATAGAGATTTTGGGCGCGACGCATAGAGGAGTTTGGCCTATTTTTCACTCCACAGCTCAGAATTTCACCTAGTTTTGGCTAGTTTCACTTTTTCATGTAACTATTGGTGTACCTTGATGTAATTTCATGATCATGATGTAATTTTGGCATATTTTTACTTGTTCTAGAATATTCATTCACTAAAAGGTGAAATGTGAGTGAATGGATCAGTTTCCTAGCATATAGAGGCAAGTTGTTTCATGGCCTATTTTCTAGTTCCTAGTTTAGATATGGTTGAAACAACTCCTAGAATGATGAGATCGACCCCTAGAGGCATGGTAATGGGTTAGGCTTGTGTATATGATTTATTTTCTCAGTCATTTTCAGGGTTGGACACCTGGGATTGCTCAGCACTTCATTGTACATTCATTCTGCAATTTTGGCAAAGGAATAGACCAGGGTTTGCAGCCCTCTTTGGGATCCTTGTGGCTCTGTGTTTTGATGGTGTTTTTATCCATGTACTTTTAATTTCATTGATGTTTATGTGTACCATTTTCATTCTCCTTTCTTCTTAAATTAAGCAAATCAGTGTTAAAGGTAGAATTCAATAGCTTGCTTTGCTCTGCCTTTAGTTTCGCTTAATTTTACATGTTTTCATCTGTTTGAGGAGAACTCTTGAGACCCTCTTTCCCTCTTCAGCTTCCCACCAGTCTGATCCATCCATTCAATCAATCTAAAGCATCAAAACACTTTCCTTCCTCACCCCAATCAGAACTCTGCAAAAACTAGGCCTTATCCCCGCACCCAAAACTGCCTTTCCCTTTGATCCAACAAAAACCCCCAAAATCAACCTCAAACTCCTTCATTTATATACCTAGCCTAAAATTAGCTTTTGTTTCAGTCATATCAAGCCCTATTGATTAATTTTCACTGAGATTGACCCAGAGAGAGCCCTCTCTTGTTCTGGTAGGGCTAGCTACCAGACTGAGCGTGGTTTGATGTTACCCTGAACTCTGCCTTCCTTCAGCCTGAGGTAGATTTAGGCGATAACATAGTGGTGACCATACTGGGGAAAAAAGATTGCTTTCTTGTTAGTGTTATTCATTTTATAGATTACAGACGGAGCCTGAAGTTAGCCAGGTGGCCTTCGAAACGCTCTTGCTTTGCATTAGCGAAAGTAGATAAACGCTGCTTCAGTCAATCTCCGGTATAGTTTTATAAACGTAACATCTAACTTGAAAATTTCCCCAGTACATGTATCAAGTTAGATCTGATGGTTGATGGTGGACAACGATCAGACACCGCAAGGCTGAAATCATTCACCTAGCGATTCTAAATTAGTTTCAAGATCAGCTCCAAGGATTCCAATGGAGGATGAACCTGATTAGCAAAAACATGAAAGGACAATATGGAAAGATCAGGTATTCAAGTTGGAATTTCATCCAAGACATTTTGTTCTTTGTCATAAATTATTTCTTCTCTTTTCCCGAGAATGTCAAGAAGGCTTTGCAAAGTATATTGTATTTGAGAAAAGATCCTCGCCCTGCATTTGACTCTTTCCCTTTGAAGATTGTGAATGCCAAAGATTTGCATGCTTTTGAGCTTGATCAAGACCTTTCTTCCGAATCTTGTGATGACTGTCTTCAAATTGATGAACTTCAAAGGACCACGACTAATTTTATACCTTCTGTACATACCCCTATACCTTGTAAAATTCCAGATCGATACAAGCCTCTGATTTTACCTTCTATATCCCATGCTTTCCCTAAAACTTATGACCTATATCTACCAAGATTTGATAGTGAATGCGAAAACATCACTGCTGAGAGACATGTTCTGACTTTTGAGTCTTTTCTTGACCTTTTTGAAGTTGATGAAGATGATGTCAATATTAGGCTTTTTTCTCTTTCTTTGCAAGGTAAAGTCAAGAGTTGGTTCAAAGCCCTGCCTGATGCGAGCATCTCAGATTTCCAGCAGTTCGTCAAAGTTTTCCTCGATAGGTGGGTGGTCAGACAGAACCTTTTCTTGATTATAGAAGAGTATAACCAGCTGAAAAGACTGCCAGGGGAGACAGTACAACATTTTTCTGCCAGATTTAACCAAGTATATTTTTCAATGCCAGTTGATATAAGACCTTCTCCTAGATCTGCTCTCTTGCACTACCCAGGTGCCTTTGATCCGGAAATAGAGTTTCAGTTGAGAGAAAGGAATCTTGCAACACTTGAAGAGATGCATAACAGTGCAGTAAAGGTAGAGGTTCATTTGCTGATCTGAAGGGCAAGGTTGAAGGAAGAAGAGATGAAAAACATAGATCCGGAGAAATTGGCATCTCTAGAGGTAAAGCTTGACATGTTGGTAAGTGCAGTAGAAGAGATGATGCAAAAGATCACCACAAGGAATGAGTATAATGTTCAAGCCCATGGCTCGCTGATTGAAGAAGAACAAGTTGTTGATCCAAAACATTTTGTTTCTTATTCCAGTTGTCATAGTGATTGTTTTATAGATCATCTTGGAGAAGAGAGAGCTGTTGATATGACATGTATGCTTGATGATGTGTTTTATACTGATGATTTGCCTCAGTTTGATCAGTATGATGATGATTATGTTCTCCAAACAGAAGCTAATCTTGCAAACAAATCAGCAGCTAGTTTGTGGAAGGAGGAAGTTCACTTTCAGCAGCTCGAATACAGTGATCAACCGATGCATATCAACTATGACAATGATGAGGAAAGTGCAGAAAATTTTGAAGTAAGTGAAGGATCTTTTCCTTTTTGTTTTTATTCGTTTCAGTTCATCAGAGACAACTTCCATGCAATAAGAAATCAACTGTCAACAAGTCTTGATTTGGACCATCTTGAGGGCAATAAAAACCTTGTTCAAGACTTCCCATATCCAGATTTGCAGCCCCCGAATTCCATTGATTTTCAAGTTGCAGATGAGGACTTGGAAGCTAGCACATATGATCAAATGACACAAGATGATTCCGTACCATTTTGTTTTGAATCATTTCAGTTTTTGAAGGGTAAATTGCATAGTAAATCTTCAAATGAGCAGCTTGTAGAAAATCATGTAATCTCATCTGAAACAATAGAAAATGGGTTGCAACAGTCTTTTCAAATTTTTCACGATCCAATAGCTGATGTGTTGGATGATGTCTGCATTCAAAATCCTACTCCATTGACTATATGTAAGCTTGAAACGTGTGCTGATATAAACTTGATCTGGCAGCCGGTCTCTTTGTCATTTTTGGCAGGAGTCTCGCCACAAAGCTCAAAACAAATTTTTCATTCATGGTATGAGGAGAAGAAAAGTAATCCATTGGATGAGCTAAGTCCCAGTGTGCATGAACTTCAAGATCCTTATGCAGTGTTTTTGGAGGCGGATAGAGAATCCATAGTATTCAACGGATCTGTTCACAAGTTTTCATGGGAGTTGCCTTTCAGTAGTTCTCTCTTGTTGTTCATAAACGAGCACTTGCGGAGAATCCAAACAGTAGCTGCAATACTTACATGGTTGCATTGGTTGTTTCATTTCACTTGATCAGGTGATGAATGGAACAATTAGAGTAGGTTGTATTGAATAAGCTCTACTTTGAGCATATTTTCTAGTTTGTCAGTTGTGTTTAAGTATCAAGTCAGTTTTTAGTTGTGTGAGAGTCATTTTGTGTCATCAATTCATCAGTTTTCGGTCATGCATTTCAGCTTGAGTTTTTGATTCCATTGCCCAATGGATGAATGCACTGGTCTGCTCTCCCAAAGATCTGTCGTTCTTGGCACCTCCAAGGAGCTACCATCCCCATTGGAGCCAATGTTAGTGTCAGCCTTTGCAGCCTTCCTCCAGTGATCAAACATGCTCTTACAAAGTGATTTTAAGGTTTCAAGGTCAAATTTTGTCATTTCAATGAGTCTTCAAGCAAAATTTGGTCACTAGGCATTAGGTCTAGGGTTTGTTTTCACTCTTTTCAAAGTTGTCCAAATGTCGAGTCCTTGTCACCATTGGATAGTGTACCATCATTGAAGGACATCTCTCTCCATACAAAGGTTCTGAGACAAGGCCTTCCCCTTGTTCATGCTTGATTCATACCTAAAATGGGATCAATTTCCACTCTCCTAGGAGTTTTGGAGGTAATTTCTCTCTTAGATGGTCAAATCATCAGTAACATCTGAGTGATGTCCTTCCTTATCCCTTAATGTACCTTATTAAACACTTCCATCACACAACCTCTGATTCTCAACTTTTTTCCAAACCTAGTTTCTTGCTGACAGATTTTCTAGGCTAGGCCTGTGTTTTGCCCTTTTGGACCCCTTCCCCTCACTCAATTTCTGAGCTTCCACTTTCCCCTACTTCCTAACATCCCTCCCTACTACCTAAAAGTTTCTCAAGAATTTAGAAGCCCCTTATCCCCTTCATTTCGCTTCATTTCGACAAATCCCTTGTTCCACACATTGGGATAGGTTTTACTCCAATGATGTGTCTGAGCAATAAAAGATGAATTTTGGAAAACTGAGAGAGGTTTTTGTCCAAAATAGGCCAAGGAAGAAACAAATCCTTCAATTTTTACACATCTATCATGGTTTTAGAGAAATGTAAAAAATACAGTTGCCTCATGAGAATTGATGCACCTCTGAAGTGACCTTGGGAAAATCAAGATTTCTCCTAGCTTGGTTGGCCAAATGACTTTCTTGATGAGTCAAATGATAACTAGACACAAATTTATTTCCAATGAGCTATCATGAGCTCAATTTAGAGTTGAGGAATACCTTAAAAAGTTGACTGCAACAGCACTCTCCCTTGAGGCAGCCTCATTCTGCTCATTTTGAATAGTCTTGGGAGATTTGATTTTTGACAGGGTAAATGAACTCCAAATTTCAAAATTCTAGTTGGGTTGGAAAGTAGACTCAATAAGATTTCCAAAGAGCTATTCCGCGCCCAATTTTGACACCAGGAAGGCCTTCAAACGCCTCCTACAAAAAGGCACTACGCATTGGGTTGCTTGCGCGGCGCATTGGGCTGAAACATCAAAATTTTGCCATTCTTCTCCAAAATTTCCAAATGTGCTCAAATCTATGGTGTGAAAGTAAGTTAAGAATTTTTCCATTGCAAGTGAAGATTTTTTCTCAGAATTTATGGTGGCTTAGTGTGCAAAAGCTCATAATTCAGTTAGAAAAACAGAGTTCTTTTGTAAAAGTGCCAAAGTTTTCGAAAAGTGGGTTTTCTAAACAAAAAATTAAAGTCATTGGGCATATAAGATATTTTAATTGTTTCTATAATCCTTTTTCAAACCAAGGAACAGCATTGAGAAAAGAGAATCATGGAGGAGTGAAGAAACCAGTTTGTAGGCCGAATTGTGGTGAAATTGAGGTGCACAGCGCATAGGGTGACTGTCGCGGCGCATACAAGGAGCACGACGCATTGGGCCTGCTTCTACAATGTAAAATTACACGTGCGCAGTGCACACAGAGGTCGCAGCGCGTTGGGTTAGACACGTGGCGCATAGGGCTGAAAGCATAAAATTTCTTGCCTTCTCTCTCAAATTCAAATCAATTCGGCCTCCTTTGCTCCAAGTTGGTTTGTGAGACTTTGTAATTGTCATTAACCATGTTTGGTGTTAAATATGAGTTTAATTATAAGATTTTGTATGCTAAAAGCTTAAACCCTATCATTGTGTTAAGAGGTGCTCTCTTAGGGTTTTGAATTGGTGTTTAGAAAACAAATTTGGTGCCAAATAGTCCTTTTCCCTCACCTTGTTTGTGCCTTCCATCACTTTAATCCTATCATCCCATTATCTCCTCATTACACCATTCTCTTACATCCCAAGGTCATTCATTCCCAAATCCTATTCCCCTATCCCTAAACCCTATCATTCCCTATCACTCTCCCTCTCTCATATCACTTATAAGAAATTCCCAAAACCTCAACTTCCCCAAACAGTGCAGTGGTTGTCCCTTCCCCCAAATTTTGTCAAATCAAAAGCTTTCAAAAGACAAAGTTTTACCTGATAGAACTCCATTGTTCCCACTGTCCATGTTTCCCGGTCCCTTTCTATTTGGCACACATTAGGCAATTGGAGATAAAGGCACCAATTTCTCATTTTCAACAAACCAAACATACACTTGACATACACCTTGCAACACCATGGAAATGGATACGGATACCTCATATGACCGAGACAGTGATTCCACCACTCAACTGCATGCACCAAGAGGGCACTGAGGCGGCATAAAAAGTATGAAAAAATCCAAATCTTGGCTGAAGATTCTTTGGCTGAGCATAGCATTTGATCAGGGACCTACAGCCCAAATTTCAAGGAATTTGGGAAAAATTTTGTCAATTTTGAATTTTTTGGCCACAAAACAGGTTTTTCTGCCCGACGCGTAGCGCCACTTGGCGCGCGCTTACGATTGGGAGATCCTCTGGAGGAAAAATTGGTATTTATGGATTTTTTATGAAAATTTATCCATGCTTAGAAATGGCCTAATAATTTCATCAAGTTCTGGGTTGCTTAAAGGGTCAAAAACACCCTAAAATTGGCATTTCTGCCACCTTTTGCACCCACAGGAAGCAGTGTTAGGAGATTGAACTTTTGGAGGAGCAAATGGGCACCAAATCCAGACATTCCACTTGAGTTGGAATGTAGACAGGTAGGGCTTTTCAACGAGCTATCATGATCTCAATTTGGAATTTAGGAAGGGCCTCAAAATCAGCTCCAAAGTTGTGCTATGCATAGAGATTTTGGGCGCGATGCATAGAGGATTTTGGCCTATTTTTCACTCCACAGCTCAGAATTTCGCCTAGTTTTGGCCAGTTTCACTTTTTCATGTAACTATTGATGTACCTTGATGTAATTTCATGATCATGATGTAATTTTGGCATATTTTTACTTGTTCTAGAAGATTCATTCACTAAAATGTGAAATGTGAGTGAATGGATCAGTTTCCTAGCATATAGAGGCAAGTTGTTTCATGGCCTATTTTCTAGTTCCTAGTTTAGATATGGTTGAAACAACTCCTAGAATGATGAGATCAACCCCTAGAAGCATGGGAATGGGTTAGGCTTGTGTATATGATGTATTTTCTCAGTCATTTTCAGGGTTGGACACTTGGGATTGCTCAACACTTCATTGTACATTCATTCTACAATTTTGGCAAAGGAATAGACCAGGGTTTGCAGCCCTCTTTGGGATCCTTGTGGCTCTATGTTTTGATGGTGTTTTTCTCCATGTATTTGTAAGTTAATTTATGTTTATGTGTACCATTTTCATTCTCCTTTCTTCTTAAATTAAGCAAATCAGTGTTAAAGGTAGAATTCAATAGCTTGCTTTGCTCTGCCTTTAGTTTCTCTTAATTTTACATGTTTTCATCTGTTTGAGGAGGACTCTTGAGACCCTCTTGCCCTCTTCACCTCCCCACCAGTCTGATCCATCCATTCAATCAATCTAAAGCATCAAAACACTTGCCTTCCTCGCCCCAATCAGAACTTTGCAAAAACTAGGCCTTATCCCCGCACCCAAAACTGCCTTTCCCTTTGATCCAACAGAAACCCCCAAAATCAACCTCAAAATCCTTCATTTATATAACTAGCCTAAAATTAGCTTTTGTTTCAGTCATCTCAAGCCCTATTGATTACTTTTCGCTGAGATTGACCCGGAGAGAGCCCTCTCCTGTTCTGGTAGGGCTAGCTACCAGACTGAGCATGGTTTGATGTCACCCTGAAGTCTACCTTCCTTCAGCCTGAGGTAGATTTAGGTGATAACACACCCAAAAAAGAAAACCTCGACAACAAAGAAAATGTGAGTTTTACCTCACTCTTCAAGTCTCAGTTGATCCGGATGTGTCACTGGTGAAACCCCAGCTAGCTTTGTGCAGTCTCTACGCTGCCACTGCGTAAGGCAACGTGGCCTTGGCTGAGGGACTGCGTTATCCTTGCTCTGCACTGATCATCTTCTCTCGAAATCTGGTTTCAGCCCTGCCGGCTTAGAAACCCCGATCTCTAGGGAATTTCATACTTTCCTTGGAAGCTCTGCACTGCCCTTACATGAGCCTTGCGTGGGTCTACGTCATACCCTTTGATGGCTGTGCTGCCTCCACTATGTCTTTGTTGTCCTTGCTTTGCATTGTACTCTTGGTTCTCCGACAGATCACTACATCTGCCCCTCATTGCTTCTTTGAATCACTCAGATCTGATATTCATTCGAGCACTGCTACGTTAGAAGAATTCGATCTCTTAGACTCATTGTGTGTGTTGTCCAACTGACCCCAAGCCTTTCCTTTATAATTTTCTCGTTGAAAAATCAACGACCGTGATCTAATCTCTAATCAATGACTAAGATTAGAAGAAGATTGATCCACGTCACTTAGAAATTTCTCATCACATGTGTAAATTAATTCACTTTAACTTTTCAATTTCCCTAAGTTAGACTTAGGGCCCCGATTAAAAAATTTAATTATTTGAATATCTTTTACACCAGATGGAATTTATCCAGACGCTTTATGGGTCTTGGAGATCTCATGTGTTCTAGCCACTCCACAAACTTTCAAAACTATAACACATCCGATGCTACCCAAAAATCTCAACAATTTACTCTCTCTCCTTATCTCATTGGTTCGTACAACTATTGGGCAGATCTCTCTCTCACACGCATGGTAGAAGGATGAATTTTATGGGTAAATGGAAGTGCAAAATTTTAGGACTATTGCAAGAGTTTGACCAACATTTACTAAGCACTTTGACTCATCCTTTGATTGCAATTTTTGTGGGAAAATTTAGTTTTTGGTAGGATGTACAATTTGGCACAGGAACCGAGAATTTCTAGGTACTTTGACCGCAAGGTTGACTATAGGGTTGTACACAGAGTTGATCAAGTTTGACCGCAGGTTTTAGCACTGTTTTGGGCTGACTTTGTCCAACTTACTAGGCTGAGTTTGACTGCGTATGGCCGAGCTCAAAAAAGGAATATTTGCTACTACATTGACCATCTTTGACTTTCTAATTATGGCTGAGTTTGACTGCAGTTTTGACAGGGCTGTTTTGACTTTGATTTGGGAAATCAACTTTGACTATTGTACTTTATTTCTCTACTAAAAATTTGATATAATAATAAGAAGAATTGATCAAAGGGTTTTCCCCACATTGGGGATTTTCCCTAGCATCTGCTAAATCTGGTATCCTCTTGTCTTGACTTGTCTTCTGCATTTTATTTTATATTCTATCTACAGTTACTGCCAATGTGATTTATGGTTAATGTGATCGCTATTGAAAAACTAAATTGGAAATTTTCATTGGGCTTCTAAAGGTGTTGAAAAATGTGTAACTAGGTTTGGTCTTCATAAATATGAAATGTATTTTTGATTCTTGTAAATTATAAAATGGAAGAAAAATTATTATTATTATTTTGGAGCATGGGTTTCATGCTCAAGGTATTTTATTTTATAGGTCAAGTAGCCATTTAGAGCTTCTAGGGTTTTTCCTATATCAAGAAGTCAAAAGAGTCATTGTCATAAGTTGAAGACCCCACTGGGCACATTGGAACTTGTAAAGAAAATTATTTTTTTCTTAAAAAGTGTCGGAATACCCTCCAAGAACAAGTTGGCCTGGCAGCTGGTAAGTCAGCCTAAAGGAAGAGCCACATCCACCTTTGAAGAGCCTATAAATAGAAAAGAACTCGTCCTACTTGAGGCACACCCACTCACTACTCATTCTAGCAAAGGAAGAGGAAGGAGAAGGCATCGAAGAAGAAGAATGAAGGAAATTTTTTTTTGGGCTAATTCTCTTTCTCACGTGCTAAATAATACTAGGGTTTCTGCAATAGACCTAGGGCATCCATCTACAAGTTTGATCTTGGAGAAAAGGAGGCAACGAGGTCAACCAAAGGTCACCAAGGATCACTCTCAAGCTCCAAAAGTCAGGGAAAGGAAAGCGAAGTTCAAAGGAGGGCTCTAGAAGAGGATTGAAGTTCCCACGTGTGGAAACAGTAGTTGTAGGGAGGCTGAAATTTTAGATTTGCAGTATCGAAAATCTTGCAGAAAAAAGTCGAAAAGGTGCTACTGGAAGAGATTTGACTGGTTTTGACTAGATCGAAGTTGGCACATTATCCGAAGAGGTTGGTTTAGTCTTGGAGGGTATTGGTATAATTCTTAAGGTCATGGAATTCATCAATTGAAGAATCTATAAGGAAGAGAAGAGATTTCGGGTTTTCCTCTCAAGAGGAGAGGTTCTGGCCCTGGCTTGCAACCTTCTATACTGTGTCATTGTTCTTTTGTTTTGGTAGTTGTTTGATGCTTCACATATATAATAATAAGGAACAAAGCTAATAAGTAAAATGGAATCACAAGAAATTATCAATTAATGATAATTAATCATAGTCATTTCCCTATTGAATTCTCAACATTGTATCAGAGCTAAGGTTGGCTAAGGCCATCATGAAGATCTCCACTACATTGAAGAAGTTCATCAAGGGGTGTTCAAAGTTTGCAAGCTATTTCAAGAAAATCATCAAGGAAGCATGGAGTCTCTTATTCTTTAAAAAGAAGGAAGTAATCAAGGAAAAGGATGAAGGTCTCTTCTTGACACTCGCACATTTCAAGACGAGAGCATTTGGGTAATTGATAGTGGTGCATCAAGGTACATGACAGGTCATCACAAACAATTGAAGACTTTATATAAGGGAAAATCTTATTATTTAGTGGAACTTGGAGATAACAAAAGAGATGGAGGATGGAAGCAACATTCATCTCAACAACATCCTATTTGTTCCAAGTTTGCATAAGAACTTACTTTCCATTTCAAGTCTAGAAGATAAGGGTGATAGAGTAGCTTTCATTGATGGAGAATTTGTTGTATAGAGTAAAAACTCAAGCATAGAGAATGCTAGAGTAATTGGTATTCGAGAAGGAAGAATATAAAAGATGATATCTCCTCTAGCACAAGCCTTGGTTCACATTGAAATTTTCCCGTGTGAACTATTGCATAGAAAATTTGGTCATCTTCATTTCAAGATCCTCCCAACTCTAAGTTCCATAGTAGATGGAATAACTGAACTGAAATAATATCATGAAGGAGTATGAAAGGGATGTGCATTGGGGAAGAATACCAAGAGACCATTTAGAAGCAGCGCTTCATGGTCAAAAGAAATCTTGGATCTCATTCACTCTGATGTATTGGCCCTATGACTCCTAAATCTCTTGGAGGTCATTAAATTATAGATGACCATTCAAGAAAACCTGGATTTACTTAATGAAAACCAAGGATAAAGTATTTACAAAATTTCAAGAATTCAAAGCTGAAGTAGAAAACCCTATAGAAAGAAGAATCAAGATACTAAGATTCGATAATGGAGGAGAGCATATATCCAAGGAGATTATAACATTATGTATGGAGTCTGGGATTAAGAGGGAGTTGATAGTCACATATAATCCGAGCAAAATGGAGTTGTAGAATGAAAGAATCGATCCATTGCAAAAAGTGTAAAGACGATGTTACATGATTAAGATCTACCAAAATTCCTGTGGGGAGAAGCTACAAAGACAACAATATATATTTGAAATCGAAGTCCCCACATGTTACTAGAAAACAATATTCTCAAAGAAGTATTCACTGGGAAGAAACCAATTTTATACCATCTCGATATATTTCGGTGTCCCCTATACATTCATATACCAAAGGACAAAAGAAAGAAGCTAGATCCATCAGGCATGAGAGGAACATTTGTTTGTTACAAAAATTCCTCTAAGGCCTACATTATCTACATAAAGGAAGGACACCATATAGAAGTAAGTAGAGATGTCATATTTGAAAAGAGTATCACATTCAAGAAATATAAGAAAATTCCCATGGGCTATGATGACGAAGAACTTCCAATATTTGAAGAAGAAGTTAACAGGGAAGAAGACGAATCTCATCTTGAAGATGAGGGTCCTAGTGAACCCATTCAACTTGTGGTCCTCCCCGAATCAAGAAAGAGGCCAAATTGATTGAAATCTACACTACTTGATGCAGAAGTTCATGGGGTAGCGAAAGGCTCATTTAGATAAATAAAGAAACCCAAGAGATATTCTGGGTATGTTGCATACATGACAATACTAATAGAAGCAGAGCCATCCACTTTTGAAGAGCATGTCAATCATCAAGAATGGAAGGATGCCATGAATGAAGAGTATCAATATATAATGAAGAATGGAGTTTGGGAGATCATACATAGGCCTGAAGACAAATCTGTGGTAACTTCCAAATGTACCTACAAGATCAAACATGCGACAGATGGCAGCATCGATAAATATAAGGCAAGATTTGTGGCTAGGGGCTTCTCTAAACAAGAAGGCATTGACTATGAAGAGACATTTGCTCTGACAACAAGGTATACAACAATTCGTTCATTGGTCTATGTGGCAACATCGATGGTATGGAACATCCATCAAAGGGATGTCAAGATTGTGCCTCTAAATGGAACAATTGATGAGGAAGTCTATATAGAACAACACTTGGGATTTAAAGTTAAAGACATGAAGGCATATGTTTGCAGATTGAAGAAAGCATTGGAATTCAAGGAAAATCTTGTATGTTTGAGTCTTGTGATTTAGTAAATTTCATGAGAAGTTTAAAATCTACACCATAATTTCTACATGGTATCAGAGTAGGATTCACATTAGAGAAAAAACTTTGAATTTGTTTATCAGGAAGATCGAATTTGCAGACCTAGTGTAGAAAACATTCTTCAGAGCTATAAGGATTTATTTCTATGTACTAGGACTCGAGTATTCCCTTGAGGGAAGCTCAAATTTTTTCTCTTGAAAGGACTGCATGAGGCAGTTTTGGAAGACAATTGATTGAAGGAATTTGTTGATAATGATATCCCAAAACCAGGATCAGCTGATGCCCAAAATCCAACAGAATGGAAGAAGTGTGTAGCCAAGGTGAGGAGAATAATATTGGAGGGTGTATGTGACCACGTTTTCACCAATCTCCATGGGAAAAGAATCCTTATGTATTGTGTCAGAAACTGATAGATCTGTTCTAGAGTAGAATAGACCACAATAAACTAGCACTCAAGGATAAAATTTGAAATATCAATATGCAGAAGAATGACTCTATTCAGAAGTAGAAATCAGATTTGCAAAATGTTGTGATGAACTTATAGGGGTTGGTGGTATAGTTTTAGATGATGATTTGGTAATCATATCCCTTCTAATCCTTCCCAAGAGCTATCATAGCTACTGAGATTTGGTGAATGGGATGGATAAACTACGAAATTGGGAATGCTTATAGTCCAATTTGGTACATGAGGAAATAAGGCAGAATACCAAAGATGGGATTTCATCCAAGGGAGAGGATAAAGAAAACTATGCATTTTTTTTGAAAGGGACAGAAGGGAAAAGGGAATAAATCTCAATCCAAACCAGAATTCAGCCAAGGGGGAAAGAATAAATACTTGGCGAAAATTAAATTCTCCAATTGTCATGAATTTGGGCATTATGCCATGAAGATTCCACACAAAAATTTAAGCAAGAAGACCTCAGCAGGAGAGGAAGGTGAAGCTTTGGCTTCAGAGTTCAAGATTGACTTCACTCTTATCGCATGAATGGTGAGCATAGTGATTGGGAGTGTGTGGTACTTGGACAGTGGTGCCTCATTCCACGTCATGGGGAATAGAGATTTTTTCAGTGACCTGGAGGAGATATATTTGCATATGCGCATCCAGATGTGGGATGATGGAAGGTACAATGCAATCAATATTTTTATCGTCACCTTTCAAAGGGAATTGTGCTCCCCTCTTAGACTCAAGGATGTCATGTTTCTTTCGAGCCTAAAGAAAAATATCAAATTTGTTGTAGTTTTGGAAGGTCATGGTTACGATGTGATCTTCAGCAAAGGGAAATAATTCCTCAGACACATAGCCACAGGAAAGGTGAAGAAGTTCGAGGTTCATGTGAAGAACCTGTATAAGATAGATTTGGAAGACTATTGCATTAAGAACGAAGGCAGAGAAGGTGCAGAGCTGCAATGTCGATGATATTTTCCATAGAATACTTGGTCATTTTCATCATGGCGCCCTGAATATTATGTAGCATATAACCAAAGGCCTACCCAAACGAGCACTTGAGCAGCATGATACATGCAAAGGGTGTACCTTAGAGAAGTACACAAAATCCGCATTCCATGATCGGGATAGAAAATCACATGCAGTCCTTGAAAGGATAAATTCTGATGTTTGTGGAACTTTCTCGACTTCCTCTGCTATGAGAAATAAATATTATGTTATCTTTGTAGATTATTTCCCACAAAAGTGTTGGATCTTCTTCATGCAGAAGAACGATGATACATTCTCCCAGTTCATTGAATTTAAGTCATTGGTTGAGAAAGAAACTAATAATAAGGTGAAGGCTTTCAGGAGCGATAATGGAGGTGAATATGTGTTGAGTGAGTTTAAAAATTTATGTGAAAAATAAGGCATTCGATGGGATTTGAAAACGCCCCACAACCCACAACAGAATGGGGTGGATGAGAAGAATAATCGTAGCATTGTTGGAGTAGCAAGGGAGATGTTTCATGACCAAGGCCTACCTCTTCATTTATCGGTTGAAGCATTCAAAACACTAGTCTATTTGTAGAACAAGAGTCCATCGGATTCCTAGCATGAGTACACAGGAGGAATATTTCTCGAGGAGGAAGTCGGATGTGTCACACTTCATTATTTTTGGAGCCTTTGTTTACTTCCATGTCTCCAAAGAATTAAGGAAGAATATTTATCCAACAACAGAGTGGGGGGTATTTGAAGATTACAGAGAAACTCCTCACAAATAACATGTGTACCTACCATCCCTCAGAATGAAAATTGTGCGAAGGGATGTAAATTTTGATGAGGAGAAAGAAATCAGATGCTCTCTTAAGAGGGAGATTCATTTGCAATAAGAGCAGGATATTTTAGATCAAAAGAAAGAACCTTAGGAAGTTTTTAAGCAACCACAAATTGAGGAACAAAGAGTGGAGACATCCACTCAGGTAGAACCATCTAAGGAAGGTAGAAAAATAACTAGGGAAGTTGAGATATTATTCCATGATGCTAGAGAGAATGTGGGAGCACCCACTTCACAACGTAGCAGAGAAGGTCACCTGATTGGTACCCTCTCTACTTGGCTCTAATGACTGAGATTGTATAGACTGAGCCATCCTCTTTCGAGGGAGGAAGCAGTAGAGAAATATTTAAGGGTTGATTAAGTGATGGAGGAATACAAATCCATTATATAGAACAATTCTTGGGAAGTGGTGCCAAGGCCAAGAGATGATAAATCAGTTATGGGTTCAAGATGGATCTTTAAGGTAAAGCATGCAGTAAAAAAAATCATAGAGAAGTATAAGGTCATATCTATGTCTAAGGGATTCTCTCAAGTTGAGCGAGTTGATTATGAGGATACCTTTTATCCAGTAGCAAGGTACTCATCCATTAGATCAATTCTTGCACTGGCTGCGAAGATGGAGTGGAAGATCCACCAAATGGATGTGAAAACTGAAATCCTTAATGAAGTTATTGAGTAGAAGGTGTATATCAATAAATCAAAAGGTTTTGAGACCTTTGATCGAGAATCGCAGGTGTGCAGACTCAAGAGAGCATTGTATGGTCTCAAGGAAGCACCTTATGCTTGGTACACTAGGATCGACAACTATCTGACTAGGTTTGGCTTCACCAAAATTGAAGCGGATGAAAACCTTTGTCATATTGTCACACAAGGTAAATTTCTAATTATTGTCTTATATGTTGATGATTTTATTTTAACGGGTGATCAAAATTTGATCAGATCTTGCAAGAGGACCTTTACAACAGGATTTGAAAAGAAGGACATGGGATTCATGCACTACTTCCTTGGTTTGGAAGTATGGCAAGCATATGGGGAGTTGTTTGTCTCTCAAGGAAAGTATGCAAATGATATATTGAAGAAGTTCCACAAGGAGAATATAAAACCCATGGAGACTCCTCTAGCAACCAGTCGAAGGAAATAGGATGCCACTTCAAGTGACAAAGTGGAGGCTACCATTTATCAGAAACTATTGCGTTCACTAATGTATCTTGTGAACACACAACCAGATATGTGTTATTCAATCGACTAGTTGATTCAAGCTATGGTTAGGCCAACCAAATTATTTTGGAAGGAAACTAAGCATGTTCTATGATACCTCAAGGGCACTACCTTGTTTGGACTATGGCACAAATGGATAGATGGAGTGAATCTATGTGGCTTCACATATGCAGATTAGGAAGGGAGTGCATCAGACTGAAAGAGTACATCATGTGGAATTTTCAGTTTTGAGTCTGCAGTTGTTTCCTAGTACAATAGGAAGAAAATATATGTGGCGCTTAGATCAGTAGAAGAAAAATACATGGTTGCAAGTCAAGTAGCATGTGAGGTGATATCGATGATAAATATACATGTGGGACTATTTGGTAAGTTGATGGATCCAACTATTATCTTCTTTGATAATAATAGTTGCATTAAAATATTCGAGAATCTTGTATTTCATGATCGATCCAAGCATATAAATATTCGTTATCACCATTTACCAGACTATGTGCAAAGGGACAAGATAATGTTACTAGATTACATTTCGATAGAGGAACAAGATGTTGAAATTTTTACAAAGGCCTTGTCAAGAGGGAAGTTCAAGTTCCATAGAGGTAGGATAGGGGTGGTTGATAATCCCTTTCTTGTTGGGAGGAAGTGTTGAAAATGCAACAAATAAATCTCAGTTTGACTTTTCCTTGGTCAAACTACAGAAAATTCCAATTTCCACATCAGCAAAAATCTTAGAGATAGTTAACCGAGGTGACATGGCACTTGTCACTCAGTTAACTCAATTTATTCAATTTGGGGAAGCTTGATTTCAGTTCAGCATGATTTATTTATAATTTGTAGGAATCTAATTCAATTATATTAAGTTGTGTTTAGTTAAACTAGTTCTAATTTTTGGAGGAACTATTGGAAGGTTAGTTGAGTAGTGTGACTTCAGTCAAACTTAGTGATCATCTAGTTAAATGATCAATCAACCCAAATTAAAGACATGAAGGCATATTTTTGCAAAATTTCTTTATTTTGAGGGTGTTCACTTTGAGGAAGCTTCATCTATTTCCTCAAAGTTGCAATGTCTTCATTTTTATGTTTAATTAATATCTCTGTTGCCGGAACATCAAAAGGATCAACTCCCACCTGTAAAACTAAGTCTTCTAAGGCTTTAATCCTTAGATCTTTAGCATAAAAAGAGCCTTTGTCTAGCTTCATTTGATCCTGCATGTTAATAATAGTATTCTGCAACTTTGTAGAACTCATAGCCTTTGTTACCACAATATAATATAACATCTCAAAGCTATGTATGTGGAATTCTATTTGGTCTAATTCATGCACATTTTTTGTACCTACTTCAAACTCAACCTTTTTGTAGTCTGCCATTGTCTTAGGTGTTGAAGTAGTTGGTTACAGTTATGACATGATCATTTTATTTGTGGAATATTCAAATGTTCTAAGTAACCTGTTCTGATTCCCTGGCTTCTGTTTAATAAATTGAGATTAAATCTCACTTTTGATCTCTTCATTCTTTTGTTTGATTTGTTTGTACCTTTCTTTGATGTCTAGGTCTTTTTCCTCCACTATCTGTGAGGAAGAAGCCTCCATGTTTTCCTGTCTTTCAATTTGTTATGATCTTATACCAATAGGTGTCATATATCATGATTGACTTGATGGGCTTTGTAATATGTTCATACCTTTCCTTGTTGCAAAGGTTTTCCATATTGTCAAAAAATCAAAAAATTTAAAAAATGTAAAGAGGGTATACCCTAAAAGAAAAATCAAAGGGTAAAAAGAATAAAATGGCAAAAAAAAAACAAAAAAAAATGAACACCACCAAAAGAAAGGCCAAGGAAAGTGTGCAAGTCTAAATGCCACTACTTTTTTCTCTTATGTAATAAACAAATTGTGTGCAACTTGTAACTTATGCCACAATTGGTGAACAGTCAAACAACTTAAGCTTGGCTAGTTCATATTTGAATTTGATGTTTTAGAGATAGAGAATAAAATCTAACCAAATTGTTTAATCTTGGTAGATAAGTAGATAGGTAGAGTAAATATAAGGAGCTCAATAGCTTAATCTGAGCCCTTGCATGTAATAAGGTTAGACTTAGATAGATTTCTACATGTAAAAAAAAAGAAAGTGTGATAAGGGTTTGCAATTCTAAATGCACCCTAATAAAGAAGAAAAAATGTCAGGTTAAAGTAGGTAGGGTAGGTAGATTATGTTGCAGAATTACATGTGATGGATAATGACTCAAAATGTGTTAATCCTTACTTTCATCTCAAATGCAAGGCATACATTACACTGGAATATTTTCAAGCAAAACAAGGTCAAATGATTAACTCCCCTTCTCATTTTTCCCTAAAAATTTCACTAATTTCCCCTAAGTACTAAGGTATTTGAAAATTAGAGGGGCTCAAGGCATTTCCTTGACTTTTGGAGGGGCCGGACCCTCGGCCCAATAATTTAAAAGCCTAAGTACTTCAAACCATTCATAAGTCATTATTTACTTCCATAAATCTTTTCCTAAGTAAAATCCTATTTTATTTAGGAAAAATGGTACAATATCCCATTAAAAACCCTTTTTCATTCAAGCCTAAGTTAAATACACAATTCTAAATGTTTTTATACTTAGCGCTTTCATTCATTTTGACATATTAACTTTTAACTTTATTATTTATTTCCTTATAAAATTTACCCATTCCGTACTACTATAATTATATTCCCAAATATTATATATCTCGCCCCTTGGTTAAACTATAACCATAATACAGCATTAAAATAAGGATTAATTAACCCCCATTGTTAATTTATAACTTACCCGACCAATCATATTGCTCCCGATATGATTAAATGATCGTTGATTGTATTGGGCTCGTCCTTATTAATCTCCCGTCATCTCGCCTCCCCGATAGCCGTCCTATTAACCCTTCCATATCCAACCGCTGTCATCCATATTGCATGGCCCTCCACAAATGAACGATATTGCGCGATCACGAAGTGGTTTTGCGAACAGTGCCTTGCCACACGTCACAAGATGTATGGAATCGCTGGCTCCTGGCTGAATACCACCCATCCCCAAAAGCGGTGCGATACATACTGCTTACCGCCCTCCACATACGACAAAGGACCCTTTCCCATGTACATCATCCGTCCGAAATAATAAAACCCCCGCCGACCTTGAATTTGTGAATAAAACAAACAAGTGCACATTATTTTCATCATTTTATGCTGCGACCAGTGCTCCCATGCAAAAAACGTCAAAATTAGTTGTTGAAGATTTCCAACCGCCACTTTGTCAAACGATTTCAACTGAACCAGTCAACTATTGCCTGCACCTGTTTCCTCACTATTCACTTCTTGAAATAGGTATTTATCCAATTTTCGTCAAACCTTGCAAGTCTTGGTTTTTACTTTAATTCCACAGAAAAAGACTAAAAATCAGTACAATTCAGTTTTTGTTTCACCCTATAAGTTCCCAGACTTGTAATTTTGCCCATTTTTCCACTAAAAACCCAAATTCCTTTATGAATCCACAAGAACCATAAATGTAAACCCCCGTGACTTTGAATGTCGTACCTCTAAATGCCCCCCATAAAGATTTAGACTATTTGCCTCTAGCGGATAGGGATTTCCAGATAAAAGACCTCATCTTTAGCGAAAGTCCTCTCATAATTTTTTTCCAATGCAGAGATAATTACCTGAATGGCTCTGATATTTTTGGACTGTGGGAATCCAATCTTCCTATGTATTTTTTACCCTCAGTTCATGTTTTTCTTGAAATAATTTATCATTGCCATGCCTATTATGACCCTAATCAACGAGCAGTTATGTCCCCAAGTCAAACCATTATTTTCCCAATAACTGCTCAATCCTTCAATGAAATGTTGCAATTTCATCCCGGTCAAGCCTTGACTCCCTTTTCCATGGGAGATTTACTTGAAAAGTCCACAAATTTATCCCAAGAAGAACTAAATCGCCTTTGTAAAAATTTTATGCTACAAGAACATCAACCCAAAGGCTCTCCTCCTTATGGACATACCTTTTTCACAGATATGGGAAGACTCATAGTAAATATGATATCTTCAGTAATGGGATTCAACACTAGTGAATACGTTGAGAAGTTAACCCTAGTTTTGTTGTCAATTTGTACTCCTAGACAGCGCTCTGCTATCAAATATGACTTTGCCTCTTACATTGCTGATAAGATTCATGACCAGTTCATGAGACTAGAAGATGAAAGAGTTTTCAAATATTCCATTTTTATATACCATCTTATGCTCTATTATCAGTCAAAGAATTTCCCCTTCCATGTAATGAAACTTGACACCAAAGGAAATCCAAGTTCTGTAATCTTCTTGTCTGCAATTTTCCATAATTCCTTTGAGTCCCCTTACTCTTACAATGAATTCATTGACCTATTTTTTCACCCAGAAACCACCTTATTGACAAGAGTTTCCCCTCCTAGTATCAATAATGATATGAAGAAAATCCTCCAACTCTCCAAGCAATACAGGATAGGTGATTGGTACCTATACCAGAATCATATAGAAATTAGGATATATGGGTGTGAGCTTTGTCCTTTCAAGCTACCAAAGTATGTTCCGATGATGCTCTTTTCCTTAGATTACTTTAGACAAATGATAAATTTGGACTTAGTCCATTTTTATAATGCCAAGAAGAAAGCTTAGCTTAGACTCAAGAGTCAATTAGGCCCTTTTGTCTGTAATACTAGGGATGCAGGGAAAGAAGTAGAAAGAATTTTAGAATATTATCTCAAGTTGCAAAAAAAATTTTGGTGGGTACCTTATGACCCTAATAGCTTTATATGTGATAGGAGAATGAAAAAAAGTTTGTCACCATACCTTCACCATAGGATTCCAGAGATTGAACAATTTGCAAATATGGATGAATGGATAGAAGGGATCTTAGTAGAAAAGGATAATGAACAGGTCAATGTTGAGAATGTTATGAAAGATCTTGAGAAAATACTTGAACTAGATTCTTTTGGGAAGGTACAAAGACCAGGAACTGTCCCTTCCTCTACTGGAACCCCTCAGCAACATTTTCAAGAAACGAGCGCACCAGCCACAATAACATCCAAAGGAAAAAAAAAAGAGACTAGTACACATGCCACAAAGAAATTCACAATGTCAGAGCAGCCTGAAACTTCCAAGGAACAGGCCCAAATGTAGATTTCCCCCACTCATGTCAATGTGGAAAAACCTCTAATCTTGAAAACTCCCCAACATGAGGAAAAAAGAAAAAAGAGAGACGCAGAAATATCTACCCCTATCAGTGGACCTTCAGAACAACCTGGTATCAAAATACAAAGATTAAATCCTCTCTCAGAAGAAGAATTTGTTGAAGAGATCATTGATAGTCAGAGGAGAGAAGGGTTAGATAGCCAACAAACATTCACAATCAGTGGGACATCCACCAACACACAGAGAAAAGAACTAGAAAGACAACAAAGTGCAGAAGTATCATCCTTTAGACCACCAGCGAAGGATGCTTGGGATATTAAAAATACATTTATAAACAAAAAAGCCAGAAATGATCCATTAAGACTTCAAGTTTATAATCAATATCTAAAGACGGCCTAAAAAAATCAACAAATATTGATGTCAGCCTATGACATCTAAGAAGGAAAAATGGTGATGAGTCATTTCAGGCCTAAAGTGCAGCAACCTCAAACAACAGCGGATTATGTTAGAACCAATTTTGAAGTTATGGCAAAGGATATTAATCCTTTGGAACAGATTGAATTACATAAACAAACTAGAGAGATGATTTATTCAACCTTGACTGGTAAGTCAATGGTGGCCCAATGATTACAAAAGTCCTTGGATAATACAAATGCTCAACTGCATCTGGAAAAAGCTTCCTCCCAGGCCAAGGATAACAGAATAAAATCTTTGGAAGAAATAATTATTGGAATGGTTCATAATCCCAAAGATGTTAAGGCTACAGAAGCCTTGATAAAAAATAAAGATGATGATATTGCAGCCCTAAGGAAAAAATTAAAGCTGCCACCTTCAAGACATCCACAGACTGCTAAGATCATAAAACAAAAATCTGAAGAAGAGCTGATGGATTTGCTTTTAAAACTTAATGAGAAACTGAATGAGACTGAAAAATAACTTGAAAAAGCATTAAAGGACAAGCAGGGAGAGTCGACCTCTCAGCCTCCCAACATGATACCAGTAGTCTCAATAGCAGTTCCTTCTACCCTTGGGATAACACTAGCATAAAAAATCACTGCATCCACAACAGAAGTGATCACAGGTACAACAACAACTGGGCAGTCAACAGGACTAGCACAGGGCAACACTAATAATTTAGGCACAAAAGAACTAATAAAATCAATGGAGGAATTGAAGCTCCAAGTTACAGAGCTCCAGAAAGAAAAGGTACAATTTACTACCTTGGAACAAAAGTATGATCTCTCAAAGAAAAATGTTGCAAAAAAGACAAGAGAGATCAACAGGATAGAAAAATTGGTGAAAGCATTAGAAAAGGATCTCACATTAGAGAAACCTTTGAAAGAAATCAAAGAAATTATTTGGGCCAACATCACTCAATCAATAAATGATGTCTGGCCATCAATCCAAATAATGTATGAGAAAAATGATTTATTTAAATTGGCTCTAGAAGAAGTTCGAAAAGCATGGGAAGAATTAGGGAATATGCCTGAAGAAGCCAACAAGCTCATACATTTTTTAAATACCAAGAACAAACATCAGCTTGAGGAGTTGGGCATTCAAGATAGAACAGGGACAATTTTGGAGGTGAAAAAGGTTTTTACTAAAAGAACTTTGATGCAAAACTTAGAAAGAAGATGCCATGACATGCAGGAGGAAATTAATGCTTTTACGAAAATATTGGATATTTTGCAGAGTAAAGGGTTGCCAAGTCCTTTAGTTACTCATGATAAACTAATGAGTCATCAGAGCTATGTTGAGAAATTAAATAAATATGCAGACAACCAGGCAATTCCATCGTCAAGTTCATCCGCAACAAAAGCATTGCCTACAGGCAAAATTCTTTATGACAGTCTGGAATATTTGTTTTATCTTGAACATGAGGTAAAACATTTATTTCCAATTCAGCCTACCTTTTTGAGATACACAGAAACTAATGAGACCCTAAGAAAGCTTCAAAGAACTAGAATACCAGAAGCACAATGGTGGGAAGATATGTTAAACATTTTGTAAGAATATCCTTGGATGAATTTTGATTATTTACTACAGTAAGTAATGGTAAAAAGGATAAACAGAGATCAAACAGGTCAAAGTGTATCAGTACAGGTAAAGAGTATTAGTAAAAATAGAGCAGCCAGCACAGAGTTACCAAAGAAGACATCAGCAAGCCAAATCATAGGTCCTACCTCCAGCACATTCATAAAAATAGAAACAACACAACATCAGTTTAGCTTTTTCCTATCTACGAGACTATCTGTCTCTATTTTCTTATAATTTGTTAATAAGTCATCCTAAAATATATCTCACTCTGTTAAGAGATATTTTTTATAATTTTTTGTATAAATACTCCCTCAATTAGAGTATTGAGGGGGGTGAATTCTTAGACTTTGCTGTAATACTAATTATTTTGGAATAAAGTGTTGTTGGACAAATTTCGCATGGGTAGCTGGATAAAGAATTGATGCAAAGGACTTTTCACAAGATTCTTGAGTCAGACAATGGATCAATAAGTATTCTATCTCATTTGTTCTAAATTTTTATACTTGTTTATTATACCATATATGTTTCATATCTGAATGATAAACGAAAAAAGAATAATTCAGAAAATGCTCGAGTGCAATCTGTTTTCAATCGTTGTTATTCTTAATGTTTTCCTCTGAACTAGTATGAACAGTGAATTCTTAATTGCTTCTATTTCCTAGTTTATTCATTTTGATTATTTGGTAAAGAATTATTAATTTCTCTTTATTAATAATCATTCAAGTTCCCTCTTTCGAAATATGTTGAAGGATTCTTAATTGCCCTTCACCCATTTTGAGTCCATTTTATTCATTTTAGATCTTTAATTGTTCCTTATTTGATTACCTTGCCCTGTGAAACCATCCCTTGTTAAGAAACTAAATCTAGTTAAGCCATTTTTCTTTGACTCCATTAGCCCAATGGTCTAAACTATTCAGTCCTACCCCTCTGTTATTGAATTCCACCACCCAAACACAATCAAAATCCCTAAAATTTCATAACTAGCCTAATATCTTTCGAAACAAAGCTAAAACTTAAAGAGAGAGCCCTCTCTGGGTACAGATTGGCTAGATTCTATACCTAAAAGTTGGTTTGTGGCTACCTCGGACCCCTTTCCTCTTCCTAACAACTTCAAAGAAAAATATGAGTGATAACATAGTGGTGACTCTACTGGGGAACTGAATAATTTGCTTGTTACTATTGTTTACTTTATAAACTATAGACGGAGTCTGAAGTTAGCCAGGTAGCCTTTGAACTGCTCTTTCTTTGAAATTGCATAAGTAAATGAATGCTGCTTCAATCTATCTCCGATCTATTTTATGAACTGAACATCCGGTTTCAAACTCTTGATCAGTTCCTCCAGTCAAATAAATCTTTAAGAAAATCTAAATCTAATATCTAAAACCTCTTAAAGAAATTGCTGAAGTTGTATTGTTGATTCCATTTAAACAAAAACCAAAAAATCACCTAGAAACCTGGCTTCAGAAATGACTCATTACACCAGGGCTAATCCTGATCCAAATCCACGACCTGTGTTTGAAAATCCTAATCTGATCCCCAGAATTCTTAGGAGACAGGAGAGCCAAGAAAGTTCTGCCAGTTCTTGGCCTCTCTATAGATCAATATCCTGTCCTGTGAAGTGGATTTACCTCAAGGATGAACCTTTTGATGAGAAATTTGAAACTTCTTTATTTGTAACTTTTTCCGAATCTGAGTTGGCCCACTTGGTTCAAGACCCAGTATTTATTGAAGATTTACAACTTGAATTTGTTACTTCACATCTTGAAAAACATTTGCAGAACTCTATACAATCTGAACTTTCTTCTGAAGGAACACCAAATCTTTCTGTGATCACTACAGCCTCTCCAAGTTCATCAACATTTCCACAGAGATCTCAACCTCAAACCAGCCCTTCTACCCCTCCATCCACCACTCCCAGATCAACCTCGGCTATTATTTCATCACTACTACACTGGTGAATAGATATGCTCCCTTGGTATTACCAACCAATCTAGGGGCTATGCCCCAAGACTACCAAAGTAAAATCACTCCATTTGATGGTTCTAGTACCTAGACTGCACAATAACATACTAAAAAAATGACCGATTATTTTGAAATATATGAAGTAGATGCAGATGATGTAAGAATGAGAATATTTTTTCAAAGTCTTACTGGAGAAGTTAGAACCTAGTTTAGAGCCCTTCCTGCAAACAGTATCAATGACCCAGAAGCTCTTTATAGAAAATTTTTAAACAGATGGGAAAAGAAGAAATATCCTCTCAAAATCTTATCAGAATATGAAAACCTGAAGAGAGGAACACAAGAAACTGTGCAAGATTACTGCACTAGGTTCAATAATGTTTACAATGCTATCCCTCAAAACCTTAGACCTCCTCCAAATTTAGCTTTAATCAAATTCCCTGATGGATTTTATTCTGATATGGCATACCGGCTTAGGGAAATATCTCCTTAGACTTTAGAAGATATGAAAAGTATAGCTGTCAGTGTTGAAGCCAATCTGATATCTAAACGAGTTAAAGCCAGAAGTGAAAGGAGAATACCTTTAAAATAAGAACCATCAGCCTTTGAACAAAAAATGGATGCTATTATTAAAGGGATGGAAAAGCTAGGAGATAGAGTAGAAACAATTAAAAGGAAATCTCCTTAGGATGGTCAGCCGAGAAATACTGGGAGAAATCCAAATTTCAAAAAGAACCAAAACCAAAACACTGGAAAGACTGGTCCTGACCAAAACATTAGACCCCCATTCCAGGAAAATTATGCTGAAGCCTCGAATTCTGATGAACCAACAGAAGATACTAAAATAAACAACTTAACTGGACGCAATAACGAACATGAAGTTTTCTTGACCCAAGAGGATCAAGAAGCTCACATTCTCAAACAATTCTGAACTCAGTCAGGAGAATCATTTGACTTCAAGGAGGGATATGATATAGCCATTTATGAAGTCCACAAGCAATATAATCTGAGGAGTAGAAGAATTGATGTCCCTGAAACCAATAAACAGAAAGCTACAAAACAGCCCCTCAAAGGTAAAACCAATACTACCCCTGTACATATTATTTCTAGATTAGATTCTAATCTTTATAATCCAATCATTGAAGATGTATTCGATAATCAACCTAATAACAGACAAATTTCCAATACTCTTCCTCCCAAAGGAAATGTAGAGGAACCTCTAGAAGTTGATTCGGAAACAACCCCAGCCCACAACCCCACTCCTGAGAAGGAGAAAAATACAAAAAATACAGAAGATAAAGAGAATCCAACTCTTCGAAATACAAGAACTCAAATTGAAAAACATTTTAATCTGGAGGCTGAAGTAGGAAAATTAAAAATAGTTGTTCCATTGTCTGAATTAGCTAATCATGATGTCTACCGAAGTCAAATCAATAGATCACTCAAGATCACTTGAAGTGAAGACTCAGTAAATGTTTTTGATGACCAACCTAAATTACTCTTTGGCCCTGAAGTAAATGGAAAACCAGTTAATGGAGGAACTCCTCCATTCTATATAAGTTTAAACATACATGATAAAATACTTCATAATGCCATGCTTGATTCTGGGGCATCTCACAATCTAATGCCCAAATCTATAATGGAGAAATTAAACCTAGATATCACCAGGCCATACAAAGACCTCTTTTATTTTGATTCAAGTGAGGTGAGATGTTTAGGATTAATCAAAGAATTGTGTGTTTCACTGTTTCAATACCTTGCAAAAACAATCTTGATGGCATACTAGTAGCAGATATTCCTCCAAAATATGGCATGTTATTGTCGAGATCTTGGGGTTATTGTCCAGATATTGGGGTGCAAAGCTTCAAGGATCTCTTCAATTGGACATGTCATATGCTACTATTTCAATGTTCAGACACCCAAAGAAACTATACAGAGAAACTTTAATGAAATATGTAGTCAGTAGTTAGGAGAAACCCGAAAAATTCCCCATCTAATCAGTACACTCTGATATGGATTCATTTATTCTTTATAATGCTGAAATTGATCCTCCCACTGAATTAGAAGTTCTAGCAGTAGAACCAAAAGAAATTACAAATGAAAAATATAGTGTTCAAATCCAAGAAATCTCTGAGAACAATGAAACATCAAATACCCAAGAGGAACCAGAAGAAAGTAAAAAACCAGATCTCACTGTTAAAAAAGTTCATGAGACTCCCGATACCAATTATGAACATGAAATTCTTTGGCACTTAGAATTTGATGGTTCAGTTAACAAATTAGGAGCAGGAGCTGGAATTTGGGTGCACAACCTTGAAAATGATCTTGCTGAAGGCCATGCCTACAGATTAAACTTTAAGTGCACCAATAATATGGCAGAATATGAAGCTCTTTTGCTAGGTCTTAAACTAGTCAAAAGATTAGGGGAAATTAGAGTATCTGTCATAATAGATTCTGATTTAATCATTCAATAGATCAAATGACACTATCTAACAAACGATCCCAGACTGAGAGAATATAGAGGAACAGTTGTAGAGATACTCAATACATTTCTACAAGCTCAGATTGCTAAAATCCCATGAAAACAAAACTTGCACGCCCATAGTCTGGCAATGTTTTCCAGCACCTGTAAACTACCATTCGAACCTAATCATTAGTTCACATCTGAGATTAGACACAGACCAGTCATACCTAACAATTTTAAGAACTGGCAAGTGTTTGCAAGTGATGAGCAGATTAACAATTTCCTAACTTTAGATAAAGAATTTTATAACAGTAACATAGATGAAGATACAGTCATTGAATTTGATAAAACAAATGAGCCAGAAACAAACATTTTAGAAGAAAATGCAATTCAAATGCTTCATCCAACAAAATTCACCAACAAAGAAATGCATGACCTTAAACAAATGGATGTTGATGAGATTATGGAAGGAGAATCTGAGGTCATTAATTTAAAAGACAATCATTTGCCTAAAGGATTAACTCCTCTGGAAGATCTCTTTGATTCTAACGATATTTCAAAGAAACCTAAAATGGAACCATTCAAAGCAGATATTGAGGAATATAACTTGGGAACTGAAGAAAATCCGAAAATGATAAAGTTATCTAAATCTTTTCCCCTTGACCAAAAACTAAAATACGTTGAATTAGTGAGAGAATTCCAGGATGTCTTTGCCTGGAGTTATGAAGACTTGAAATCATATGACACCTCCATAATTCAACATACAATACCTCTGAAAGAGAATCAGAAACCATTCAAATAAAAACTCAGAAGAATTAACCCTGTACTACTGCCCTTAATTGAAACATAAATCAAACATATGTATGAAGCAGGGATAATTGCTCCCATAAGGTTTTTAGAGTGGGTGTCTAATTTAGTCCCTACTAGGAAGAAAACTGGAGAAATCAGATTATGTGTTGATTTAAGAAATGTAAATAAGGTTTCTTTGAAGGATAATTACCCTTTACCCAAAATGGATCACATTTTACAAAGGGTATTAGGTGCTTCTAGGATTTCACTTCTAGATGGGTTCTCAAGATATAACCAGATTCTGGTTCATCGTGATGACCAGGAAAAACGGCTTTCACAACACCATGGGGCACATTCAAGTATGTTAAAATGTCGTTTGGACTTAAAAATGCAGGAGAAACCTTCCAAAGAGAAATGGACATAGCATTTGCCAAAGAAATTCATGATTTTATTGGTATATATCTGGATGACTTAACTGTTTTTTCTAAATCATATCAACAACATTTGGACCATCTCAGACAAGTATTCTTAAAATGCAAAAAATATGGTATCTCTTTGAATCCAAAGAAGTCCTTGTTTGGTCTAGAGGAAGGTAAACTCCTGGGCCATATCATCTCCAAAGATGGCATTAGAATTGATCTTGGTAGAATAGAAGCTATACTGGAGATACTTCACCCTAGAAATGTCAAAGAACTTCAAGCTTTCCAAGGAAAAATAAATTTTTTGAGAAGATTCATATCTAGCTTAGATGAACTAATTAGATTGCTTAAAAATATGTTAAAAAAGGATTCAAGTATTAAATGGACGGTAGAAGCCAAACAAGAATTTGAAGAAATTAAAATGGCTTTGACTAGAAATCTGGTCTTTACAAGTCCACAATTTGATAGAGACTTCATAATATTTTCATTTTCATCAGAACACACTATAGCAGTTGTTTTATTACAAAATGATGATCAAGGATGTGAGAAACCTATAGCCTTTTTTAGTAAAGCACTAAGAGATGCATCAGTAAAATACAACATCATGGAAAAACAAGTTGTTGCACTTGTAAAAGCCATTAAAGACTTTAGAGTCTACATATTGTACTCTCATGTGATAGCCTATGTACCAAATGATATTGTCAAAGACATCTTAACCCAGGATGGAATTGAGGGAAAAAGAGGTAAATGGATTGCTACCATATTAGAGTATGATATTGAAATAAAACCTACAAAACTTATAAAAGGACAGGGATTGGCCAAACTCATGACAGAAACTAATTGTCAAGCCTAGACATTAATGAACTGGATGACGAACAAGAGATGGTGACTCCAAAAATCAGCCAGGCCTTCTTAGATTCACCTTGGTATGGTGATATAATTTATGTACTATTAAACTTGCAAGCTAATCCAGGGTTATCTAGAACAAAGAAAAGGTTTTTAAAGATGACATCTTCAAAGTTTTGTATTTTAGATAATGTTATTTTTTGGAAAAATCATGAAGGTATTCTATTGAATTGTTTATTAAAAGAAGAATCTAACAAGGCTCTCCAAGAATTTCATGCAGGAGATTGCAGTGGACACCTTTACTAGAAATCAACTGTAGACAAGATCCTAAGGGCTGGATTTTATTGGCCAGCCTTGTTCACTGATGTAAAGAAATTTGTCACTGCTTGCCATAAATGTCAAATTTTTGAAGGCAAGAGAAAACTATTACCTTTACCCCTAAAACCAATTTCCATCGAAAAACCCTTCCAACAATGGGGCCTGGACTTCATTGGAGAAATCCATCCTCCCTCTTCTGGCTAACACAAATGGATTCTCACTTCCATGGACTATTTCACCAAATGGATAGAAGCAATTCCTTCTAGACAAGCCAATGACACTGTGATCATAGGATTCTTAGAAACCAACATATTATCTAAATTTGGATGTCCTGATAAAATCATAACTGATAATGCTGCTGCCTTCAAATCCAAGAAGATGATAAGTTTTTGTAACAAATATCATATCACCTTAAGCCATTCCACAACCTATTACCCTCAAGGTAATGGACTAGTTGAGTCCTCCAACAAGAGTCTCATTAATATTATTAAGAAATTATTGGAGGAAAATAAGAAAAATTGGCACAAGAAACTTACAAATGCACTATGGGTAGATAGACTCACTACCAAAAAATATATTAAGACCAGTCCTTATGAGTTAGTCTATGGCATGGAGGTTGTATTTCCTTCATCTTTAGGAGTTCCTGTAATGAAATTACTTCAAGAAGCTCAGGTTGAACCTAATGATATTCAAAGGAGTATAAACCAGACCAGAGAGGAAGTATATCATAGATCCCAAGTATTGCAGGAGAAACTAAAGAAGATATTTGATAAAAGAACCAAGGCGGAAGATTTCCAACTTGGAAACAAAGTGCTAATATGGGATTGTAGAAGAGAGGATAAGGGAAAACATGGGAAGTTTGACTTCCTATGGAAAGGACCTTATATTATGTATTCCTTACAAGGAAACAACACATATTATTTGAAAAACTTGGATGGCACAGAAACTGAAGATGGGTCAATTAATGGTCGAATTTTTAAACATTACTTTGATCCTACTTATTAATGTATCCATTTTTTAACATGTACATACTATATCCTTTGTAATGTCACAGTTTTGATTAGATAGTAACTTTCTAGAGTTGAAGCCCGAAGAGAAGGCCCTAAGCTTCAGAAGTATCACTATCATACATACAATAAAGAAAAAATCAGAAGAAGATACCATAGTTCAGCCAAAATCATTCTAAGGCTAACTAACCTGCTGTTCTTGACTTTTCACCAGGAAAATCCATCCCCAAGTGGAGCCAGTGTTATGCTCCTATACCAATAGGTGTCATATATAATGATTGACTTGATGGGCTTTGTAATATGTTCATACCTTTCCTTGTTGCAAAGGTTTTCCATATTGTCAAAAAATCAAAAAATTTAAAAAATGTAAAGAGGGTATACCCTAAAAGAAAAATCAAAGGGTAAAAAGAATAAAATGGAAAAAAAAACAAAAAAAAAATGAACCCCACCAAAAGAAAGGCCAAGGAAAGTGTGCAAGTCTAAATGCCACTACTTTTTGCTCTTATGTAATAAAAAAATTGTGTGCAACTTGTAACTTATGCCACAATTGGTGAACAACCAAACAGCTTAAGCTTGGCTAGTTCATATTTGAATTTGATGTTTTAGAGATAGAGAATAAAATCTGACAAAATTGTTTAATCTTGGCAGATAAGTAGATAGGTAGAGTAAATATAAGGAGCTCAATATATTAATCTGAGCCCTTAGATGTAATAAGGTTAGACTTAGATATATTTCTACATGTAAAAGAAAAGAAAGTGTGATAAGGGTTTGCCAGTCTAAATGCATCCTAATAAAGAAGAAAAAATGTCAAGTTAAAGTAGGTAGGGTAGGTAGATGATGTTGCAGAATTAAATGTGATGGATAATGACTCAAAATGTGTTAATCCTTACTTTCATCACAAATACAAGGCATAAATTACACTGGAAGAATTTCAAGCAAAACAAGGTCAAATGATTAACTCCCCTTCTCATTTTTCCCTAAAAATTTCACTAATTTCCCCTAAGTACTAAGGTATTTGAAAATTAGAGGGGCTCAAGGCATTTCCTTGAATTTTGGAGGGACCGAACTCTCGGCCCAATAATTTAAAAGCCTAAGTACTTCAAACCATTCATAAGTCATTCATTTACTTCCATAAATATTTTCCTAAGTAAAATCCTATTTTATTTAGGAAAAATGGTACAATATCCCATTAAAAACCCTTTTTCATTCAAGCCTATGTTAAATACACAATTTTGAATGTTTTTATACTTAGCGCTTTCATTCATTTTGACATATTAACTTTTAACTTTATTATTTATTTCCTTATAAAATTTACCCATTCCTGTACTACCATAATTATATTCCCAAATATTATATATCCTGCCCCTTGGTTAAACTATAACCATAATATGGCATTAAAATAAGGATCAATTAACCCCCATGGTTAATTAATAACTTACCCGACCAATCATATTGCTCCCGATATGATTAAATGATCGTTGATTGTATTGGGCCCATCCTTATTAATCTCCCGTCATCTCGCCTCCCCGATAGCCGTCCGATTAACCCTTCCATATCCAACCGCTGTCATCCATATCGCATGGCCCTCCACGACTGAACTATAGTGCGCGATCGTGGAGTGGTTTTGCGAATAGTGCCTCGCCACGCGTCACAAGATGTATGGAATCGTTGGCTCCCGGCTAAATACCACCCATCTCCAAAAGTAGTGTGATACATACCGCTTACCGCCCTCCGCATATGACAAAAGATCCTTTCTCGTGTACCTCATCCGTCCGAAATAATAAAAACCCTGCCAACCTTGACTTTGTGAATAAAACAAACAAGTGCACATTATTTTCATCATTTTATGCTGTGACCAGTGCTCCAATGCAAAAAACTTCAAAATCAGTTGTTGAAGATTTCCAACCACCACTTTGCCAAACGATTTCAACTGAACCAGTCAGCTATTGCCTGCACCTGTTTCCTCACTATTCACTTCCTGAAACAGGTATATATCCAATTTCCATCGAACCATGCAAGTCTTGGTTTTTACTTTAATTCCACAGAAAAAGACTAAAAAGTAGTAAAATTCGGTTTTTGTTTCACCCCATAAGTTCCCAGACTTGTAATTTTTCCCATTTTCCCACTAAAAACCCAAATTCCTTTCTGAATCCACAAGAAATAGAAATGGAAACCCTCGTGACTTTGAATGTTGCACCTCTGAATGCCCCCTATAAAGATTTAGACTATCTGACTCTAGCGGATAGGGATTTCCAAATAAAAGACCTCATCTTTAGCGAAAATCCTCTCAGAACTTTTTGCCAATGCAGAGATAATTACCTGAATGGCTTTGATATTTTTGGACTGTGGGAATCCAATCTTCCTATGTATTTTTTACCCTCAGTTCATGTTTTTCTTGAAATAATTTATCACTTCCATGCCAATTACGACCCTAATCAACGAGCAGTTATGTCCCTAAGTCAAACCATTCTTTTCCGAATAACTACTCAATCCATCAATGAAATGTTGCAATTTCATCCCGGTCAAGCCTTGAATCCCCTTTCCATGGGAGATTTACTTGAAAAATCCACAAATTTATCCCAAGAAGAACTAAATTGCCTTTGTAAAAATTTTATGCTACAAGAACATCAACCCAAAGGCTCTCCTCCTTATGGACATACCTTTTTCACAGATATGGGCAGACTCATAGTAAATATGATATCTTTATTAATGGGATTCAACACTAGTGAATACGTTGAGAAGTTAACCCTAGTGTTGTTGTCAATTTTTACTCCTAGACAACCCTCTGCTGTCAAATATGACTTTGCCTCTTACATTGCTGATAATATTCATGACCAGTTCATGAGACTAGAAGATGAAAGAGTTTTCAAATATTCCACTTTTATATACCATCTTATGCTCTATTATCAGTCAAATAGTTTCCCCTTCCATGTCATGAAACTTGACACCAATGGAAATCCAAGGTCTGTAATCTTCTGGTCTGCAATTTTCAATAATTCCTTTAAGTCCCCTTAATATTACAGTGAATTTATTGACCTATTTGTTCACCCAGCAACCACCTTATTAACAGGAGTTTCCTATCCTAGGATCAATATTGATATGAAGAAAATCCTCCAACTCTCCAAGAAATACAGGATATGTGATTAGTACCTATACCAGAATCATACAGAAATTAGGATATATGGGTGTGAGCTCTGTCCTTTCAAGCTACCAAAGTATGTTCTGATGAGGCTCTTTGCCTTAGAATACTTTAGACAAATAATAAATTCGGACTTAGTCCATTTTTATAATGCCAAGAAGAAAGTTCAACTCAGAATCAAGAGTCAATTAGGCCCTTTTGTTTGTAATACTAGGGATGCAGGGAAAGAAGCGGAAAGAATTTTAGAAGATTATCTCAAGTTGCAAAAAAAATTTTGGTGGGTACCTTATGACCCTAATAGCTTTATATGTGATAGGAGAATGAAAAACAGATTGTCACCATACCTTCACCATAGGATTCTAGAGATTGAAGAATTTGCAAATATGGATGAATGGATGGAAGGGACCTTAGTAGAAAAGGATAATGAATAGGTCAATGTTGAGAGTGTTATGAAAGATCTTGAGAAATACTTGACCTGGATTCTTTTGGGTAGGTAAAAATACCAGGAACTGGCCCTTCCTCTCAGGAACATTTGTAGGAAACCAGCACACCAGCCACAATAAAATCCAAAGGAAAAGAAAAAGAGACTAGTACACAGGCCACAGAACAATTCACAATGTTGGAGCAGCCTGAAACTTCCAAGGAACAGGCCCAAATGCATATTTCTCCCACTTAGGTCAATGGGGAAAAACCTCTAATCTTGCAAACTCCCCAACATGAGGAAAAAAGCAAAAAGAGAGACGCAGAAACATCTACCCCTATCAGTGGACCTTCAGAACAACCTAGTATTAAAAGACAAAGATTAAATCCTCTCTAAGAAGAAGAATTTGTTGAAGAGATCACTGATAATCAGAGGAGAGAAGGGTTAGATAGCCAAAAAACATTCAAAATCAGTGGGACATCCACCAACTCACAGAGAAAAGAGCTAGAAAGACAACAAAGTGGATAAGTATCATCCTTTAGACCACCAGTGAAAGATGCTTGGGATATTAAAAAGACATTTATAAACATAAAATCCAGAAATGATCCATTAAGAGTTCAAGTTTATAATCAATATTTAAATATGGCCCCCAAAAATCAACAGAGATTGATGTCAGCCTATGACATCCAGGAAGGAAAAATGGTGATGATTCATTTCAAGCCTAAAGTGTAGCAGCCTCAAACAACAATGGATTATGTTAGAACCAATTTTGAAGTTATGGCAAAGGATATTCATCCTTTAGATCAGATTGAATTACATAAACAAACTGGAGAGATGATTTATTCAACCTTGACTGGTAAGTCAATGATGGCCCAACGATTACAAAATTCCTTGGATAATACAACTGCTCAGCTGCATCTGGAAAAAGCTTCCTCCCAGGCCAAGGATAACAGAATAAAATCTTTGGAAGAAATAATTATTGGATTGGGTCATAATCCCAAAGATGTTAAGGCTACAGAAGCCTTGATCAAAAATAAATATGATGATATTACAGCCCTAAGGAAACAATTAAAGCTGACACCTTCAAGACATCCACAGACTGCTAAGATCATAAAACAAAAATTTGAAGAAGAGTTGATGGATTTGCTCTTAAAACTTAATGAGCAACTGAATGAGACTGAACAAGAACTTAAAAAGCATTAAAGGACAAGCAGGGAGAGTTGACCTCTTAGCCTCCCAACGTGATACCAATAGTCTCAACAGCAGTTCCTTCTACCCTTGGGACAACACTAGCATCAAAAATCACTGCATCCACAACATAAGTGATCACAGGTACAACAACAACAGGGCAATCGGCAGGACTAGCACAGGGAAACACTACTAATTTAAGCACAGAAGAACTAATAAAATCAATGGAGGAATTGAAGCTCCAAGTTACAAAGCTCCAGAAAGCAAAGGTACAATTTACTACCTTGGAACAAAAGTATGATCTTTCAAAGATAAATGTTGCAGAAAAGACAAGAGAGATCAACAGGTTAGAAAAATTGGTGAAAGCATTAGAAAATGATCTCACATTGGAGAAACCTTTGAAAGAAATCAAAGAAATTCTTTGGGACAACATCACTCAATCAAAAAATGATGTCTGGCCATCAATCCAAATAATGTATGAGCAAAAGGATTTAGTTAAATTGGCTCTAGAAGAAGTTCAAAAAGCAAGGGAAGAATTAGGGAATATGCCTGAAGAAGCCAATGAGCTCATATAGTTTTTAAATACCAAGAACAAACATCAACTTGAGGAGCTAGGCATTCAAGATAGAACAGGGACAATTTTGGAGGTAAAAAATGTTTTTAGTAAAAGAACTCTGATGCAAAACTTAGAAAGAAGATGCCATGATATGCAGGAGGAAATTAATGATTTTATGAAAAGATTGGATATTTTACAGAGTAAAGGGTTGCCAAGTCCTTTAGTTACTCATGATAAAATAATGAGTCATCAGAGCTATGTTGAGAAATTAAATAAATATGCAGAAAACCAGGCAAGTCCATCGTCAAGTTCATCCGCAACAAAAGCGTTGCCTACAGGAAAAATTCTTTATGACAGTCTGGAAAATTTGTTTTATCTCGAACATGAGGTAAATCATTTATTTCCAATTCAGCCTACCTTTTTCAGATACACAGAAACTGATGAGACCCTAAGAAAGCTTCAAAGAACTAGAATACCAGAAGCACAATGGTGGGAAGATATGTTAGACAATTTGTAGAAATATCCTTGGATGAATTTTGATTATTTACTACAGTAAGTAATGGTAAAAAGGGTAAACAGAGATCAAACAGGTCAAATTGTATCAGTACAGGTAAAGAGTATTAGTAAAAACAGAGCAGCCAACACAGAGTTACCAAAGAAGACAAAAACAAGCCAAATCATAGGGCCTACCTCCAGCACATTCATAAAAATAGGAACAACACAACATTGGTTTACCTTTTTCCTATCTACGAGACTATCTGTCTCTATTTTCTTGTGATTTGTTAATAAGTCATCCTAAAATATATCTCACTCTGTTAAGAGATATTTTTTATAATTTTTTGTATAAATACTCCCTCAATTAGAGTATTGAGGGGGGTTAATTCTTAGACTTTGCTCTAATACTGATTATTTTGGAATAAAGTGCTATTGGACAAATTTCGCATGGCTACCTAGATAAAGAATTGATGCAAAGGACTTTTCACAGGATTCTTAAGTCAGAAAACGGATCAATAAGTTTTCTATCTCATTTGTTCTAAATTTTTATACTTGTTTATTATACCATATATGTTTCATATCTGAATGATAAACGAAAAATAATAATTCAGAAAGTGCTTGAGTGCAATTTGTTTTCAATTGTTGTTATTCTTAATGTTTTCCTCTGAACTAGTATGAATAGTGAATTCTTAATTGCTCCTGTTTCCTATTTTATTCATTTTGATTATTTGGTAAAGAATTCTTAATTTCTCTTTATTAATAATAATTCAAGTTCCCTCTTTCGAAATATGTTGAAGGATTCTTAATTTCCCTTCACCCATTTTGAGTCCATTTTATTCATTTTAGATCTTTAATTATTCCCTATTTGATTACCTTGCCCTGTGAAACCATCCCTTGTTAAGAAACTAAATCCAGTTAAGCCATTTTTCTTTGACTCCATTAGCCCAATGGCCTAAAATATTCAGTCCTACCCCTCTGTTATTGAATTCCACCACCCAAACACAATCAAAATCCCTAAACTTTCATAACTAGCCTAATATCTTTCAAAACAAATCTAAAACTTAAAGAGAGAGCCCTCTCTGGGTATAGATTGGCTAGATTCTGTACCTAACAGTTGGTTTGTGGTTACCTCGGACCCCTTTCCTCTTCCCAACAACTTCAAGGAAAATCTGAGTGATAACACAATCATATGAGTATCATGTTCACCTGTTGTTTGATCTTTCTGTATGTCTGCAAGAGTTTCATTTATTATTACTGTAGCCTCATCATTATTTACCTCAGGCTCATTTATATCTTCAACATCAATAACTTTTTCTTTCCCTATGCAACTGAATTTGAGCCTTTTATTGTAAATCAACTTGAATTTAGTATCTATGGTGGTCTCAGTTGTATAGGTTCCCTCATCTCTACCACTTTTTGTAGAGGTTTCAGTCTGCTTTGCAATTACCATAGTTCGTGTAACATTCACCTTTTCTGCTGGCTCTGTATTTACTGTTGTATCTTTCAATGTATTATCTGCTTGGGATCATGTATGAAAGGAGTCAGTTTGAAGTTGACCCTTATATTGTTGAGAATGCCTTGAGGGTGATAGTTCCAAGGGAAGATTTCCTGAAATTTTAACTCTGATAATTTTTTCTCTATTTCCTTTTCATCATTTCTATTATTCACAATAAAAGGACCAATCTGATTCTTCAACTTGAACTGAGTTTTCTTTTTAGAAGCCATGAAATTAATAGAATCAGAGTTTAAAACCTTTCTTAATTACTCTAATGCAAAAACTCTCATGCTCATATACTCAAGTAATTTGTAAGGGAGTAGATTTGATCTAAAAATCCTAAATTTTGTATGCTTTTCATACAAATACCAGTCTCCCATCTTGCACTGTTCTGATAACTGTAATATTCTCTTCACGTCCTCAGTTATCCTAGGTTGTTCTGCTTTATATAATATGCTCATTGCTGGCTGGAGTAACAGATTTGAAAATTCTATAAAACTAAAATCGCTACTTTCTTTCCTCAGTAAAGTGGTCCAGAAAACAATGGATAGAGGTTGGCCCTCTAAGTCCATTTTTTGTAATGCCATTGGAAACTTGTCACATTGAAAATACAAGAATAAGTGAAATAAGTATGATGAATATTTGAGCAACCATTCAGTGGGAAAATTGGTCAATTGATGATGGATAGAATCAGCTATAAACCTGGCATAGTAAAAAATCATAGCAAGAGGTTGACCAGGAGATAAAGTAGAGAAAAAACCAAGGATGGATTCATCAGTGAATTCATCTGTGAAGTATCCTAGTATAAAAGAAAGCATTGATATCACATGTATGGATCCTTCAAGAAATTTGGAAGTTAATTAAGGAGGATTTAGCTTTGGAATGTCCACATGAGATGGCATAAAGTTCTAGAAAATCATAAATCTCTTAGGGAAATCTAATCCCAAATATAACTGAGTTAATGCTTCAATGGATAGGGGGATTGCTTTACGGTCAAACTGTAGTTGCAAAATTTCATTTATAGACTCTGTAGTGATAGAAAATATAATCGCCCTATCAACATTTACAATTGCTCTTTGGTTTGGAACATAGTACTTTTGGCACAATCTTACCAGGTCTTGACCAGGGTGTGTTACTAGGACTACATATTTGGGTAAATTTGTCTCCCAGATGGGCATGTCATCTTTATCTAGGAACTTTTCATAACACCAATTTTGAACTTCTAATAGGTTGAATTCTACCACAGGGTCTGCAATTTTATAATCCAAATTAGTCAAGGGGATGATTTCTTCATTAGGTACTGGTGGCTAAAGAGGATTGACAGACACAGTGGTTTTTTCTATGAGTGCATGAGTGGATTTGATGGCTTTTGATGCTTCTGACTTAGGAGGCTTGGATCCCCCAAGTTTGATGAAAACGGGTGCTTCAGTGCTCAATAAGGAATCTGGGATGGGTAAAACTGGTTTAAGACAGAAAACAAGGGTTTTTTGAATGGCTCAGACTGTAAAAATGATTTTTCAAGAGATCTGTGTGTTTAAAACCTTTTCTAGCTGTGGAATTGATCTTTCAGGGATCTTTAGCTGAGGAATTTGGCTTTAAAAGGGGCTTTTATGAATACAGTGAATTCTGGAGAAAATTTGTGAGGGTTTGCCTTATTTTTGAGCATTTTTGGGAAAATTATACAGATAATTTTCTTTTTTGAATCTTAATCCATTCACAGAAGGCTTAACTTTTGAAATTGCAGGCAAAATTGGGAAAAATACCTTATTTTGCAGGTATTTTAAAGGTCGGAAGGCTTTTCAAATGCTTCTGTGTTTGAATCTGAGCTTGTTTGAACTTGTTGGAGCTAAGAATGTCTTTGGTGATCCATGAACAGGGAAGTTTGCGGTTAGAATGGGCTCTGAAAGGGAAAATTAGACTTGAAATACAGTTGGGCGATTTTAACAGTCGGGATATGCAGAAACAATCGGGCTATGCAGAAATAATGTTTAATAGATATTATAATGAAGATTTTAACCTTTTCTATAAACCTTTAAAGATTCAATAATTGTGGGTCAAATCACTGGCGGGAACTGGTTTTTAGATTTTCGAATGTGAAAACCGTTGGTGGGTTTCACGTTAGTTTTGGGAAGTAAGAGGTATTTAGTGAAATGAACACAATGAAATCAAATTCGGATACGTCATAGCAGGTGGAATTTTGAAAACTGCCTATTTCGCACAGATTTGAGCTTTGGGTCATCATTTGGTTTATGAGCGCGAAATGCACCCTCCGCGAATGGTTGAGATCTGTTGGGAAGGTGCGAGGGAAAAGAAGGGTGGGACCCGGGTACTTTACTATGTGTCGAGCGATGGATTATATAATAAAACCTTTGTGTATCTACATTTTAACCAAAGTTTTATTTATAAAATGGCTATATGTATAAGCGGAGTTAATACATGATTTTGAAAGGGTTTAAATGGTGGTGGTATATATATAAATAGATTATATATATATATGTTTAAAAGGTGCATGAGGCGGATTTATGGAGTTAACTGGGGTTAAGCTATGTATAGCGTGAGGCTAATACATAGTTGGGAAAAGTCAATGTAAATCACGATATAAAACATTAGTTTCTTTCACAATAAACCTTGGGTTAAATTTTTTTTAATGAGGGGATGTACGAGCTCTTTGCAAAAGGCTACGAGGGTTTTAAAGTTTAGTTTAAATTAAAGTTTAGGATAAGCTCAGGAGTAGTTTTACTTTTCAAATACATGTCATACTTCCGAAAGCTTTTTATATTTTTATTATATAGTTTTAGTCTATTAAAGGCCTAAAACCAGAGGGGGCGGGATATTTACATATTGTTAGTTTTATGCCAAAGGGGATATATTTTGGGATTTTTATTTTAGCACTTGGGTAATTACTTTGGCATAAAATCTTATAATAGTGGGTTTTAACGGGATATTATAAATAAAGTAGTTATATTAATAGGATAAGGTCTTTTCTATGGATTTAATAGCTAAGTTAGAAATTAATATGGTAGGGAAAGTGGAATACTCAATAAATACATTTGTATGACTAAGTAGAGTGAAAATCTCTAAAGCAAAATTATCATTTTATGAATTCACCACTTTTACTTAGCATATAATGCTTTTTTTAGGGTTTTTATGCTTTGTATAATGGAGGGAGTTAATAAAATGGGCTTTCATGTATCATTAAGTAAAAATAGTTCTTTACTTATGATTTTGAGCTATGATGGATAAATGAAGGGTAAATAATGATAATTTAGGGATTAATATAGAAATTCAACACTTTTAAATAACAATCATTGAGCCTTGGGTCCGGTCCCAATAGAAGTCAGAGAAATGCTCTGAGCCTCTGTGATTGGAAGTCTAGAATGCAAAATAATTGTAGGGGAGGGGAAATTAGTGATTTTTTCCCGGTGATAAATATTTACATGCTTCTTCCCACTTATTTCTACCTACCCAATTTTAATCTAACATTTTTTCTTCCATTTTGTAGGTGCACTTGAGCTTGCTACCTTGAAACATTTTATTATTTTGAAAAGCATAAAAAACTATCTAAATCTACCTTATATCATCCGAGGGCTCACATTAAACTGATGAACTCCTCTTTATTCTACCTATCTACTGATTAGTCAGGGTTAAATTGTCTGACTAATCTTTATTCACTATCTAGAACATGGAAATTGAAAACATGACAAGTCAAGTTTAAACAATTTAACTCACCATGGATTATGGAATTTATTGACACTCTGCCATAATCATTTGCAAAAGTAAAAAGAAGTGGCATTTGGACTTGCTCACTTTCATGTTTTATTTCTTTTTCTTTTAGGGTCTATATTTTTCTAAGTCCTTTGATCTTTCTTTTAGGACTTTTACCCTCTTTTTTTTTCTATTTTTTTTTTTTTTTACAAAATATCTGAAAGAAACTTGCATAAAGCAAGGTACGTACATATTTTACAAAGCTATCATAAGTCAATTCCAAATTATGAATCCTATACTTATAGGACCCTAACAGGGAAAATATAAAACTAGTTTTTTAACTCATATTTTAAACTTCTCTCCCTATGGTTTTACTCAAATTTCAAGAGGGAGCACTAGTTGGATGCATAATTTAATTCCCCATCCAACGATTGCAATCATATTTTTCCTGTATATCTCATTTTTTGTACATCAGTGTCCATCAAAATTATGCAACATGGATAGTCCTTGGATGAGGAATTAATTTTTCTTCCAACGAATCCTCTCATTCAAAATTTGAGTAAAACCTTAGGGAGGTAAGATGAAAATATGAGTTGAAAAAGTAGTTTTTTTTTATTTTTTGTTTTTAATATTTTTAATTTTTTACTCCAAATATGGTGAAACATCCCCCATGGTTGAAATAATCATATTTAATACTATTGGATCTTCTAAAGTTGATTTTGGTTGTACCATTTTTGTTTTAAATCCTATTTTAGACCTCAAAATTTATTTAATGCTTCCTTATATTTTTGTGAGGGTAGTTAGGAGTTATAGGTTTAATGGTGCAAAGAATGTCCTCATAGGGAATTCATTTAGTTGAATTAAAATGATTAAAACATTTTAGCATGAGCCTTAGAACTAAATATTCAAAGAGAAGATACTGATAATGGTTGAAAAGAGGGAACTTTTAAGAAATTAAGGGGTGACAATATTGGAAGGAGAGTTAGAATCTATAATGGGAGGGCTAGAGGAATGGAAAAATATTGGGAAATTTAGATTAGAATAAAAATAAATGTTGGTAGGATTAATTGGATGAAGTTTAGATAGAGAGGAGTTATAAAAGGAATGTGAAGGGAAGAAGTAGAAAATGGTATGAATTTGGTGGTTACCATGATATGAACAAGATAAGGGAAGCACAGTAGAGTTGGAGGTAGGATTGAGGTTAGGGTTCCCATGAGAATGGATCAGAAAAAAAACTTTGTTTGACGAATTTGAATTTCGATCTAACGAACTAGAATTCCAAAGAATTATGCTATTCAAGTTATATAAATAAGTATTAAGGGTTTATTCCAAACTAGGTTTTTTACCACTTATGGAGGAAAACTCCATTAGAATAGGAGAAGATGGAGATACATTGTTAGATGTAGTCTAAGAAGGGATTGAATCGCATTAGAAGGAAAGGATAATGTATGCTTGTGCAAAATAGGCTATAGATCAGTTGAGGATCTAGGTTTTAAGGGGAAGTTAGGGGAGTTTCCTAGGGGTTTACACGATGAATGTCCATAAGTATGAGAGGGGGAATATTGGGTTTCATATGGAAAAACTACAATGTTCGATATGCATCGAGAAGGAATCTCAGCTGAACTAGAGAATTTATAATGTGAGAGATCATGTTGGAGGTGGTTGTCCATGAAGTTGAGGAGCGAGAGGATGTAGGTTGATGGTTTCCAAAGATAGGATTGGGGATCCATAATCAACCATAGTTGACAAACTCATAAGCTTCTTGATTTGTATTGAATACGAATATTCAAATATATGGGAAGAAGAGATGAAAGATCTACGTTTAATAATTTCCATAATATCATATACAATAAGAGAAGAAAGATTAATATGCATATTATAAAAATTTAGAGACAAATGTGATAATTCACATATAAAATGCTAGTGTTTAAAAGAATCATATTTTGATTATGTCATTGATGAAGATGATGAACTTATCTAAATTGAGGGAGGATGGAAGAATCACGACCCTATTAGAATAAAATTCTCACATAGACCAGTGTCACCCTCCTTTGAGAAGCAATTAATTTTATCAGGTTGAAATTATCACATTTGTCTCTAAAATTTTGTAAGTTACATATTAATATTTCTTATATTATTGTATATTATATTTGGAAAATCATTGAAAAAAGGGATTTCATATTTTCTTCAAATATATTTGAATCTTCTTGTTCAAGAAAAATTAGTAAATCTATGAATTTATTTCTTTTGGATTGTCATGGTTTCCCCCATATTTTATTTGGAATCCATCAATCCACATCATCCAACTCCTCAACTTCATGGAGAACCCCCACTAGTTGAATCCTTTAATATTTTGGTTCTCTAGCTCAACCAAGAGTTCTTGGTGCATATCCAATGTCATGGTTGTTCCATTTGATATCCATTGTTCCCCATTTCATAATAGTTAACATTCACTATCTTCTCTTATATGCAACCACTAGGACACTCCCATCACTTACCTTTCAAACTAAAATCATTAATTGATGTCCGCCCATGAGTTACCGTAATGATGCATTATCACTTCTTTGAAATGTGAATCAACCTCCCTCATATTACATCTAAAAATGTATCTCCCTGATCATCACTTCCTTCAAATGTGAGTCAACATCCCTCATATTCCATATAAAAATATATCTCCATGATCTCCTACACTAATGGATTTTTCCTCCATAAGTGGTAGAAACCCTCGCTTGGACCACATCCATGATAATGCTTCACACAACCTAAATTAATTAACCCTCTACAATGCAGGTTCAATAGACTGAAATATTACATCGCCAGGTCATGTATTTTCTTTGCCCCATTCTCACTAGAACCCTTACATTGATTTTCTGTTGATATCCACTATGCTAACCCTTTTTTGTTCCTATTGTCTTAATAAAGAAAGTCATATCCTTTTCTACTTTTCCCTTTCCCATTTATTTTTTAACTCCTTTATAACCTTTGAATGCTTAATCTTTCTAATGTTTGTTTTCCATCATATATAAATTCCTCAATTCATGCTCATTACCCTATCCGTTCCATCATATATTCTGAATATCCATCTACTATTATCACCCCTTCATTTTGGAGCACTTCCATATTTTTCCCATCATCAATATATCCCCTTCAAACCTGAACCCTTATCTCTAACCCTCGTAAAAAACGGTTCTCATTTTTCTATTATACCTTAATCCATTCACTATGAGGACATTCTTTGTGCCATAAAACATGTTGGGCCTCCAAAATTTCATCCACTTTTAACCACATTTCCATCATTTTATTCTCATTATGTAATTTCATAGCTACATAACCCTACATTAAGTAACAATTTTCATGATCATACGGGTTTAGCATTATATTTTCAAAAGTAATTTATTTTATGTATTTTAGGTGAATTTTTTTATTAAATATTAGGAAATTAGCATATTTTCGTATAGGTCTAAAACTGTTATGAGTTTTGTGATATTTAGGCCTACTTGGAGATTCTAGAAGGGTCCTACTTGGCCTCCTAACTACAAATTCGATTTTCAAATTCCAACTCATGAGGGTTTGTAGAATATTTGAAGAAGATATGGATCATTAAGCTAAGCATATTCAAAGGAGAAGAATCATGGATAAGAGAACTTTGAGAGGATATGTATCTTACATTTTTAGGAGATTGGTTGTAACTGCAAGAGATAAATGTGGATTTAGGAGAGATTTGAGGATTTATATTTATTGTATAGTTATCCTTAATTTTTGTATAAATAGGAGTGCACCCTTCATACAAAGGGTTGTAAAATGTAGGTTGTGTAGTCATTTGTTAATTGTTAGTTGTTAGAGGTTAGAGGTAGCTAGTTTCTAGTTGATAGTTGGAGGTTCCAAGTTCCATTCAAGATGTGATTTGTAAAGTGAGGAGAGAGAATTCTTGTAATATATTGTAACTTAATTTTATGAAATATATACTGCCACTTTGATCTCCAAGATGTGTTAGTTGTTCAGTGTGCTTGCTGAGGTAAGGAGGGCCCCCATCAACCACAATTTACACATCTTTTTACATATTGGTAACCTATTATATTTTTGTTATTTCATTTCCCTTCATAAAGTGTGTTTTTATGTTATGCAAGTGTGCTTTTCCTTTCAGCGGTGTGATTTCAATTATTCAAGCATGGTGTGTTTTCAATTATGCAAGTGTTATCTTCCTTTAAGCATGGTGTAATTTCAATTATGCAAGTGTGGTGTGATTTTATTTATGCAAGTGTGGTGTGATTTCAATTTTGCAAGAGTGATTTCAATTTTATGCAACTATGATTTCAATTTCTTTATATTTGGTTTGATTTGGTTCAAATTAGATTGATTTTTTTTGTAATTAGTTTTAATTGCATTAGATTAATATAATCAAAAATATAACCACCTAGTACATATAGTACGAGTATACCTGGCCATTTTACGAAACCCCAGGTTAACAATTAAATGAGAAGGATTTAACTCATGATTAAATCACCCAACATTTTGGCGCCATTGCTGGGGAGGTATACAGAGGTGTTTATTTTGAATTTTATAAAATCATTATAGTTGCATTCATTTTTAAATGCATAGTTACAATTATATTAAAATAATTTTGCATATTAAATTTTAAAAAAAAAATTCAAAAATTGTACTAATCTATGTGTGGAATGGGAATTATCAACCAGTTGGAGTAATTCACATGTAATTAAGGGTTTGAAGAATGTTCTTCCTTCTTTAATCCTTGATTGCATTATCTAAACACTTGATATTTCATGCTTTGTTTATTTTTAATGCATATTTTTCAAATCTAAGCATGAATATCTTTTTAATCCTGTTATGCACATGGTTATGCTAGAAATATGCATACACTTGATTAATTCTTCTATTTTAGTATAGTAGAGTAGGTAATGAATAAAATCAATTTTTGTGATTTTTTCATTTTAATTGAAATTTTATTTATTGGTGGTGCAATAAGAGCCACCCAACTCACTAATCATTTGTAGGAAGATGTAGAAAGAGAAGGAATATTTGAGAAGAAGGAGAATAAATAAGAGTTTTGAGAACTACAATATGAATTTAGGGATTAAATCATTGTGTTTTATATTTTAATTTCACATTCCAAATGAATAAAGAGTTTCAATATTGTTGAGTATGCTCCCTTCTTACGCTCTTTACGACTTGAAAGATCAGAAAAGATAATTGAACAAAATTAGTTTTAAAACTTTGCAATAAAAACTGGATAAGAGATCTAAATCCATAATCAAAAGTATAATTACAATATTTTAGAAAGCTCAAACATTAAAAAAAATGTCTCCAATGGATCCATAATTGTCTAAAACCCTTGTTTTGACTCTTTTTACACCTCATTTGGCCAAACATTGAGTAAAATATGATTGTTTCAAGTTTTTTCCTAATTTTGTTGTTAATAAGCCTACAATTTGACCCAAACCCAACCAGTACGCCCATAAAACGGGAATAGTGCGTGAATATGGCCTTCCCGACCAGGGGGCGAAGTTGTAAGACAGTTAAAATTTCCCCTAGGTCCTCCACGCTGGGTCAAATGGGGAGTCATACGGCCAGTGGCTAGGGATTAGCCCCAGTCCCCTTCTCCAAATATGCACCCATTAAACCTTAAATAGAGATTTTGGGACTCTAATTAACAAGATGCAACATAGCCCAATTGGTAGAGTGCTTTGATTGTTGACATGAGGTCTTGAGTTCAATTCCTGTGGAGGGTAGTTTGATCGTCACACAAATTTTGGCCTTAATTAGGAGGCCATGTGGTAGCCATTGGTTGGTCCATGTGGAACTCCCTCATTGGGCCGCAAGAGCAGCCTGTGAACCAATCAGAAAAAACCACGTGTCAAACAATAAACCAGTAAAAAGTGTCAATAATGCATTGGGCAATGATGGACCAGTGTGTGCGTACGGACTGCTGACTAGGCATTCCTACAATCCAAAATTCATTTTTTACTTGCTTCCTAAAACGATCAAAACTTGATTCCAGGAGCATCTGAAATCTGATTTCAGTGAAGTGAATTGTGTTGGATTCAGAATGATGAGATATATGCTTTAGCATTGGTTTAAATCTAATCCAATAATTTTGAATTTTGAGCATTTTCTTGATCCCTGGGATCATGGACAAGCGTGGAGCGCTAAGTAAAAAAGAAAAACGTAGTTACAGGCTTAGACATGCATAAAAACCTTGCAAACCAATTGTGATAATAAAAAAAACCACCATCTAAGTCTAATTTCAGGTTGTAAAGTGGTAAGGCAATGGAACGATCGATGTTTTTGGTAGCTATAGAATTGACATAGTTGTAGAATCAACATAATCCATTAGCTTATAAATATTTGGTTAATGATCTATTGATGAAGCACTAAGTGTATGGAGAAGAGGTCTCAAGCTCCAAATTGGTAAGAAATAGGTAAAAGTGCATTTAATTCTTCTTGAATTTTTTTTAATAGTACTATTTCTCAGTTTTGTGTGTATATAGCAGATGAAGAGTGATTGATCACCTATCTCTCTCTATACTCTTACATTTTATTGCAGAAAAGTGCTAAGTTTTTGTTGGTTCATGACACAATGAAATAAAATCACTATGTGCAAGAGTACCTTTTTAAAGACCAAGTTTCTTTCAAAAGGGCATGATAATTTTATGCCAAATCAGATCCATTACACCATTTCTATTATCCAGATATGAATTTTACCATTGCTACTCATTCTAAGCCTGCAGTCGATCCATAACTTTCCATCTCCCTACTAACAAAAAACTCATTTCCCTTCGCAATTTTCATACTTCCATGCATCATTTTCAGTCACCCTTTCAAAAAATAAAGTCATTCACCTCCCTTACAAAGTTGATTCACCCCATTTTCCTTTTCCTTCCTATCGAATAAATCTTGCTTCAATCCAATTTTCATCTGTAGTCCTTCAAATTATTATTGTATACTCGTGTTATATGATGGAGGATTCATTAAGGTCTCACTTCTAATAGGTTTTGACCCATCGACTCTGAAACATCATCTGGGATCAAGACTAGAGATATTTAAAGTACCTTGAGGCTTTCATGCCTTAATGACAAGTTCTCTCGCCAATAAAAAATGGGAATACATCAATGTCCCCTGTTAGTCGAATCTTCTAGGTGACTCGACTTCGACATATCTATTCGTACCTAGTAAGATCTACTTAGGCATCTTGACTCTCATTGACATCAATGGTGAGTAGTCTCATGTTGGTTAATGTCATTCATTAAAGGCCAATAATCCAACAATTTATCTTCTATATTCAACATCGACACATCTATTCACACAAATACGAATTATGCCATTAAGTGGGAACCTTTGACGACTACGTGATTTCAGCAGTTTGCACCAAGACTCAATTCAACAGCCATAGAAATAAAGATTCCAATCTCATCCTCAATTCATACAACCAAGATAAAGAAGAAGCAAATCATATCCTTTTACTTAATATTCCATGATCCAACAACAACATCCACACTCTTCTTGATATAAATATCTTGTCCATTTTTCAGGTAAGTGAAGGTATGTTCTTTTCTAATATTTAATCATGTAATTCCTTAAATGCTAAAATTTTGATTTTGGAAAATCCCTCACCACATTCATATTCAATTTCTCATTTGCAAGAAAATTGGAAACACCTTAAGTTGGGGGGAAGGGATATTCATATTTGATGACACATGTCACATTTAATTTTATCCTAACCAACATATTTTTTCCCAAATAAAGTATTATTTCATTTTCATTCCAAAATTTTAATTTTTTTGCAATGATTGATTGATGATCACATTAAATGGCTCATTATGCGGCCTTAAAAAGGAATTCTCAACGTTTTCAAGTATTTTGATGCAACAAAAATAAGAGAAGTATTGTTACACAAGAACCAATACTCAAATTTTGGTTGTCACACAATAACCAACCATAAAAATATGTTGTAGTCAAATTATTTCAAAGTACACTTTTCAAAAAGAATAAATTTATGAAATGATATGATAATGCAAAGTAAAAGGAGAATCAATACAAAGCAAAAGCTCATACAAAAATCAAAACTTTTCAAGAATATTAACTTATGACTAAGGGAATCAATGCAATAGTTGCACGATGACATGCAACATATTTCGTTGGGGGTTATGTTGGGCCCCAAAAATGTCATCCACTTTTACCCACATTTCTGTCATTTCACCCTCATTCCGTAGCTACATGAACCTACATTGAGTAACCATTTTCATGATCATATGGGTTTAGAATTATATTTTCCAAAGTCATTTATTTTAAGTATTTTAAGTGAATTTGTGATTAAATATTAAGAAATTAAAATGTTTTCATATATATCTAAAGTGTTATGTGTTTTGTGATATTGTAGGTTTACTTGGAGATTCTATAAGGGTCCTACTTAGCCTCCTAGCTACAAATTCGAATTTCAAATTCCAAATCATGAGGATTTGTAGAATATTTGAAGAAGATATGGATCATCATACCTAAGCACATTTAAAGGAGAATAATCATGGATAAGAGAACTTTCAGAGGATATGTATCTTACATTTCTAGGATATTGGTTTCAACCACAAGAGATAAATGTGGATTTAGGAGAGATTTGAGGATTTTTATTTATTGTATAGTTATCCTTAATTTTTGTATAGATAGGAGTGTGCCCTTCATAGGAAGGGTTGTAGTATGTAGGTTATGTAGTCAGATGTTAATTATTAGTTGTTAGAGGTTAGAGGTAGCTAGTGGCTAGTTGATAGTTGGAGGTTCCAAGTTCCATTCATGATGTGATTTGTAAAGTAAGGAGAGAGAATTATTGTAATATCTTGTAACTTCATTTTATGAAATATATTCTGCCACTTTGGTCTCTAATATGGGATAGTTGTTTAGTGTTCTTGCTGAGGAATGGAGGGCCCCCATAAACCACAGTTTGAACATATTTGTACATATTGGTAACATAGTATAGTTTTGTTATTTCATTTCTTTTCAACAAGTGTGTTTTTATTTCATGCAAGTGTGCTTTTCCTTTCAGCAGTAGTAGTGTGATTTCAATTATGCAAGAATGGTGTGTTTTCAATTATGCAAGTGTACTTTTCCTTTAAGCGTGGTGTGATTTCAATCATGCAACTGTGGATTTATTTCAATTATGAAAGTGTAGTTTGATTATGAAAGTGTGGTGTGATTTTATTTTTGCAAGTGTGGTGTGATTTCAATTCTGCAAGAGTGATTTCAGTTTCATGCAAGTGTGATTTCCATTATGCATGTGTGATTACAATTTCATTATATTTATTTTGATTTGGTTCGAATTAGATTGATTTGTTTTTTAATTAGTTTTAATTGCATTATATTAATCTAATCTGAAAGATAACCACCTAGTACATATAGTACATGTATACCTCGTCAGTTTACAAAACCCCGGGTTGACAATTAAATGACAGGGATTTAACTTCTAATCAAATCACCCAACAAAACTAAAACTTCCAAACTCCCCTCATATAATGTCTATAAATTTCACCAAGAATGTGGAAGGATTCTCTATGCATCTTCGCTTCCTAAGAAAATCTTTTAAGGAAAGAATTCCATGCCATCTGCACATTGAAAAAAAATCTTGACTTCATTATTTTGAAAGTAGATAAGGAATAGGAAAGTTTGTTTATTGATACTTCATATTATGATTATAAAATTCTAACCTCCTATATTATTCCTCTTGCAAACCCCTTGCTAATAAATCACTAACTTTGATCTATAATATTGTTACTAAAGGTATTTTTTCCACATTCCTAGGTCCCTCTATTCATGTTGCACTGAAAATTGTCACCTTGACATTTCGTTATCCGTATGAGCTCATTATCACTCATAATTTCCTCCTTTGCAAGTATAAAAACATCAGTTCCTCATTTCAAGCCTTAGAAATAAGAGAAAATCTCTCAAAAGTCTCTAAAACTCTGGTATCGCACTTTCGCTTTGTCTTACCTGCGGTCCCACACCTAATGGTCATGTCTCCTGCGTACCTGACCACACTTTCTCTGTGTTAAGGGTGCGGACCCCTACGAAAGATTAAAAGGGTGCAAGTAAACTCAAAAATCTCACTTTCAGTCATTTTTAGAAGCTTCTGGAAGAAATCTTGCGTTGGCAAGACCGCTCTTTTTAGATTCATGTATCCCATGCATTAAGGAGCTAACCCCTTGATGTGAGGAGCTTATCCCTTTGAAGGAGGATTCTATCCCTTCATAGGTGGAACTATAACCTCCTCTTTCGCACTATAAAAAGAGGCATTGGGTAGCCTCAAATGGATTTCAAGCTTTAGTGTTATTTGAGGTAAAGTGCCGTTGGAACTTAGACTCCTTTAGCTGAGATTTTATGAGGAAAGATTACGTACCTGTATGTATCTCGGTTGGAAGAGTGCAAGGCTTATTAGAGTAAAGGAACTTCTTGCTTCGGACCCCAGGAATACCTGTTCAACATCAGGGATGAAAAGGTTGTAAGGTTCTTCTACTATTTCAAAGTTAATATAAATAAGTTTATTTTTCTCAATAAGCTATCAACTGATTGTTTATTTTATGGATTCCCTGATCACCATAATTGATATGATTTATGAATATATGCTATGCAGGTGGCATTTGATGTTTGATTGTTTGTGATTGTAGATCTTCGAAGATAAGTCTTTTGGGCGACTGAAGGATGACTACTACAAACAAGCGTTGGATCAAGGTAGGATCGTAACACCTTTGTAGAATTTACTTATAAATCGTGATATATCTAGAGAAATATAGATTTAATTGTCTGTTTGTTACTAGAATATCTTCTGATACTAGGGAGACCGGTCTTGTTCGCAATATCGATTTATCCGGCCAACAAATTGGTGACTCCACTGGGGAAAGAATTTGATTTTTGGTTTTTCTTTTATTTTGACTTGAGAAAATGGTTTTTTCTGGTTTTTTATTGATGTATACTGGCTTGGGTAGCTTAGTTTTACTTTGCTTTCAAAAATTTTAAGAAATTTTTTGTTTTCCTTGAAGTTTTCTGGGGACCGCACTTTGTCTTCACACACAGTGCGGGCATCTCTGCACTTTCATTGGGTAACCAGTGCGGGACCGCACCTGTTTGCTCTGGAGCCTGCGGACCCTGTCAAATTTTTGAAAAACTTAAGATTTCTCCTCCCAGTTTGAGTTTTGATTTAATTTAGGATTCTTAGCATCTACCCAGATCTGTATTTTTCTGTCAAAAATCCTTGTTTATGAGTTTCTTTCGGAAAATTGTTTATCTCATCAATCTCCGTTAAGTTAATTGGGTGTTTTGAGTCTCTTTTTTGAGAAATTCTTAATTTGATTTCCTTTGGTCATTACTGTGAGGTTTGTCTCAATTTTTTCACAATTTTGCTAAATTGTGTATGAGTGTTAATCGCCTTTGAGTATTTTTATTTTTGATCTTTGGAACTCTCACCCAATTTTCTTTACTTACACTTGATTGGTTCTTAGATTACATTAGAATCATCTTGTGTTTGAGAATTCTCTTGCATATATCACATTTGCATAATTAGAATTCTCATTTTCATAATATGAATGAAAAATGTGCATAGATTACATTTGCATACTTTTCAAGTGAATTGTGCATAGATTACAATTTTATAGTTTACATTCTGAAAAATCAATTGTAGATTTAGTTTGTTTTCTTTGATTTGAATTTACATGTTTTTACGCTTGTTTTAAAAATACAAAAATAAAAAAAAATATGGAATTGATTAGCATTATTTCTTCTTGATGAAATTAGTGCATTAGAGAATTTGTTATATTTTCTCTTATTTATCAATTTTTTCATTGTTGGAAGTGAATGGAAACTCTCTCCCTACTTTAATTAGGATTCATCAAATTGAAAAGATTACATTATCATATTATATTGCATTCAGTTTTGGGTCGGGTCATAACACCATTGGTTTCATATCCATTTACCCTTTGAGTAATAACAACCCAAAGAACACAGCGCTTAATTAAAATTCATCTAGTAATTTTTACACTTTTAGGGCTCTTTCCACCAATCTAGCTCAAGATTAGTGTTTTGGAATAGGTTGTTGTTAACTTTCCAAAGCAACTAAAACAAAAAAGTAGTCGATCTTGCGGTAGGAAAAATTCCAATTGTTGCATGTATGCTCTGGGAAGCTCCTCTTAAAGGAGTCAAGCACGAGATCATATATGAACCAGTGAGGTAATCAATCCTTCCTCACTGGGAACGATAGAAGATATACACGTATTAACAACGGTAAACCTCAGATTGACCATTTTCAAGGAGCCTGGGGTCACTTGTCGATAAACCTTGGGTTATGTCAAGGAGCCTTCAAGGGGATTGAGCTTTGTTACTCTACCCTTGCATGTGTGTCGGATCGTAGACTATTCCCCAAGGTATATTTGTTTCTGTTGGTAACCTTAGTGGCTATAAACTTTAGGATTATTTCCCAAGGTGACGGTGGAGGGAAGATCCCACTGTACCTGCATCAGATGTCGGCTAGACTCACTTGGACTCTCCAGAAAGTTATCTTCACTCGAGATGGCATAGTGGAGAAACATGCACCGGTCTGTTTCATTAAGTAGGTTGTCGGGGTAACTGTTCCAACTGCCATTTTTGCATTAAAATTCTATGATGTTGGATTTCATCACCAACTAGTGTTTTTGATGTCTTCCAGAATCTACGACTGTGTGGTTTGACTCTAGATTTGATAGCGCGTGTTTATTTGTTTGTTTTTACTTTTAGAGACCACAGGTGTGAATTTTTAATTGTTAATTTTAGTTTTAAATTGTTAATAAAATTCACTGAAGTTGAATATAATGGCAACTGTTCTGGAATTTACCAACCAAGGAACCCCTCTTAACGAGAATCCTAGTACTTTTCATTGCTTTGGAAATGTTGGTCCTCCTTATATGGCTACATTTTCATTACTTGGATTTACAATAGCTTTACTGATATGGTTATTTTCAACTTCGTTGGCCCCGAATACTCCAATTGTTCCACCTCAACCAGATGCTTCACCTCAATAGAGTTCACCATCTCAACATCACCAATCTTCTATTGACCCTTTAAATTCTTCGCCCAATATGTCTTCCTCCCTTTCTTCCTCTTCTCTTGGTAAAATCCTTCACGCTAGTAACCAGGTGACTAAGAAGAAGAAGAAGGGAAAGAAGAAGAATAAGAAGAAGCAAGATAAGAAAGAGGTCAACCAACCAACCATGGCTGTAAATGTTAGTAGTGTTGAGGAAACCTCCAACATGCATCGTAAACCCAAATACCCTTGCAGGCTTTGTAAGGGTGACCACTTCCTTGCCAATTGTCCTGGTATTCCAAAGGTCTTGGAAGTATGGTCAGAAAAATCTCATCAACTTACTGTTGATCTATCAACCAGTGATAGTTAGGTTCCTGGGAAAAAGGGTAAAGTTAGGTTTCCTTGTAAGTTGTGCAAAGGGAGTCATCAAACTCACATTTTCCCTCACATGGATGAAGCCTCAAAATTGTTGGAAAACCTTATTGTTCCACAGCAAGGACTTCCAACTGGTTACCATCAACTTTCTCCCAGCCTACCGTCAACTGACGGAGTGATTGATCTAATTCCAAGTACAGTCAATCCCACTCTTCCATTGGAGAGTGAAACTCATATCACTCAGGTTGATGATCCATTAGTTGATCAAGTGGTCGACTCAATTTCCCATTTGGTCGATCCCACTCTCCCTAAAGAGAGTGAACTTCATACCGCTTAGGTTCTTCTTGTTACATCAGATTCTTCTACGCCAAGGGGCATTTCACCTGTTTCTACAGAACCCCCTCCAAGTACTGAGGTCTTTTCCTATGATTGGAATAGACTGACAAAACCTCGTCTTCCTTCCTCCATCCCTTTCTTGAATCATTGTGAAGGCTGGTGGTAGGAGCATATTCCGCACACATGTAGATGAAGGTGCTTTTGTTAGTATTTTATCCTCAACTGCTTGGAAAGCTTTGGGTTCCCCTCAGCTTGTGCCTATCATGCAGAATTTGAAAGCTTTTAATAGAACCATTGGTGAACCTTTAGGGATCCTTCCTAATTTTTCTATTACTTTGGAAGGTAAAACTGTCTATATTGATCTTATGGTAGTTCGAGGCCCCTTGGATTTCAATTTACTCCTTGGGTGAGACTATTTCTATGCAATGAAAGTTGTCGTATCGACACTCTTTTGCGTGATGTCTTTCCTTCACAATGGAAATATTGTGACTATAGACCAACTTTCATTCCCTAGTCTTGATTCAACTACCAATAATCCGACACCCCTAAATGCTCCTTATAATAAAGTGGTATCTACCCCACCACGGGTTAATTTTGTGGCAACCAGTCCCATGTTTTCAGTTACCGATGCAAGCGAGCCTCTCAATGTTTGCTCATTTTCCTTTGACTTAGATCCGCTAATTGACATGGAAAACTATATGGGATTATTTTAACGCGATGTTCTTATCCCTTTTGAGTCCCTTTACATGTGTTTCTTCTATTTGGAAGTCATGACAAGGTCCACGAGGATAGTTCCTTTTACTGTGTCAACCTCGTTAAAAAATGAATCAGTAGCCTGTGAGGAGAGTTCCTTTTACTGTGTCAACCTCGTTAAAAAATGAATCAGTGAGTGTGAGGATAGTTCCTTTTACTGTTTCAACCTCATTAAAAAATGAATCAGTTAGTCGAGAGAATAGTTCCTTTTCTTGTGTCAAGCTCGTTAAATAAAATGAAACAAGCTTCTAAGAGGAAAGTTCTTTTCCTATGTCAACCTCATTAAAAAATGAAACAGATTCTTGCGAGGATAGTTCCTTTTACTGTGTAAACCTCATTAAAAAATTAATCAGTTGGTCAAAGGATAGTTCCTGTTACTGAGTTAACCTCGTCAAAAAATGAATCAGGTATGAGGACAACTATTTTCCTATGTCAACCTCATTAAAAAATGAATCAGTAGGTAGATTGTAGAGAGTAGATTGATAGATTAGAAATAAGTAGTTTCTGAGGATGGTTCCTGTTACTGAGTCAACCTCGTAAAAAAAGAATCAGGTATGAGGAAAGTTCCTTTTACTGTGTCAACCTCGTTAAAAATGAATCAGTGGATCATGAGGAAAGTTCCTTTTACTGTGTCAACCTCATTAAGAAATGAAACACATTGCCATGAGCATAGTTCTTTTCCTGTGTCAAGCTCATTAAAAAATGAAACAAATCCTCCCCTAATGGAGTCGAGTCTTTGAATAGATCTCGTAAATGTTAAGTCATATATTTAGGTTAGTTATTTCAGTTATTTCATATTTTTCTTACAGTTTTAGGTCGAGTCCTTCATATGATCTCGTAAATGAACCTTCATTCCATCCAGCTTTTAGTAACCAATAGTCTATTTAGTTGAATGAAATGAAGCTGGGGGGGCATGTTCTCTAGCAAGTTATGCTTGGGGGGCATTGAAACTTATCTCAAGCATAGTTTCCCTATGTTTCAAGCTTGTGTAAAAATGAAACCATTTTCAAGCATAGTTTCCCTACATTTCAAGCTTGTGTAAAATTGAAACCACTCTGAAGCATAGTTTTTCTCTGTTTCAAGCTTTTGTAAAAATGAAACTTATCTCGAGTCCATTTCGGTTATTATTTTCAAGACTCGTTAAACTCATGAAAATCCCGTTATTCTTTTTCTATCTTTCATTCTCGTAAAACACATGAAAATGCCGAGTTCTTTTCGTCTTTTCCTGCTCGTAAATTAAATTGAAATTCGTCCATATGAGGACATTTTATCACTTTTTTTGAACTTGTTAAAATTTATAGAAAAATCGAAACTACTGAGTATACTTTTATCACTTTTTCGGACTCTTGAAAATTATGAAAAAGAGAAACCCTGGAGTTCTCTTTTGAGCCCTTTTCAAACTCTCTAAACATGAAAATATTTCCGAGTAATTGACTATTCGAACTCGTTAAAGGAAATGAACAGTTGTCCCTTCAGTATAAGTTTACCCCTTTTACGGACTGAAATGGACTATTTACGAAAAAGGTATGCGTTGACTAATTATGGTCAATAGAGTTCTCTCCCACATTATTTTATCCCTTTTTGGGCTAGAGAGACTAAATTTACGAAAAAGTACACCCATGGAGTTTTATTAAGTTTTTTCTTCTGACTCCCTAAAAATGAAAAACACCGAGTTTCTCCTATACTGGACTCGTTAAAATTTAACAGTAAAGGACATGTTCAATTTTAAGCAGGAATGAACCACTCCTTCTTAGGGTTCAAATTTTAAACTAGGTTGGACTCATCCGAAGGATGAGCTTATAAACAAGAAAATGTTATCCTCCTCAAACTTGTCAAAAATAAAGAGGTACTTGCCAGAAATGGTGGGGGAAAAGAGAGAAAAACGAACCTGTTTGTTACATTTTTATTTTCGGAAAGCTGTTAACCACTCTTGAACATAACACTTTTGTTCACCTGGGTTGGGAAAATCCTTTGCCTAACAGTTAATCAAACCATATTGAAAGTCTTCAGCCAGTTTCTGGGTATTAGCTTTGGGTCAATTGTCACCAAGCCATTTGCAGTGTCGTTATGTGTTCAAGAGGATAGTTTAAACAAACCATTCATCTGCAAAGTATTTGTCTTCCATTTTGACCATCCTTGAGTCAGTCCTTGCCAATATATTTCTTCAAAACTTGATCTATGATTTCGTGTTGTGGCCTTGCCTACGACGGATCACTTTCTATCGACGATAGCTCATTATCTAGGAAGTCGATCTAGAAATCGTCAATACCTTGAAATCTACATGCCTCAATGACAGGTTTCTCGCCTTCGATGACAGGTTGCATCATTGACCTTCGATCGAATGATTCTGTGACATGTTCGACTTCAACTCATTCATTCACATTTCATGGATTGTACTGAGTACTTTGAGGGCCATTGACATTACTGGTGGTTACTCTCACACTTGTTAACAATTTACATTATTGACTGGTAATCAAGTGGTTTCTACCATGTTCGACTTCGACACATTCATTCACATGGATAGAATCGTACTAGTTCGGGAAGCGGAAATCAAGACCCTGGATCTAGTTTCTACCATCCAGGCTACGAGGAATTTTGTTATTCATTTATACAGTGGAATATTCATAAACGGATGGTTGCATCCATACTGTGTCTACACATGTCTATATTGTTGATGTATTGAAAAATCATTCCTGTATCAGAATAGTTTAAGCCAGTTTTCTAGTTAGTTTTGATCTGAGTATGGGAATGCCTACCTCAGCGATGATATGTCTATATATATATATATATTGCATTGAATGTTTTTACAGGTTCCGACTGGGGTGTCCACAGGATGATCCTTGAAATTATAAAGTACTTCACTCTTCATACATGACAGACTCTATCTTCATCTATTACAGACTTCACACTTTAGGGGGCAATCTGTTGCACTGAAAATTGTCACCTTGAAATTTCGTTATCTGTATGAGCTCATTATCACTCATACTTTCCTCCTTTGCAATTCTAAAAACATCAGTTCCTCATGTCAAGCCTTAAAAATAAGAGAAAAGCTCTCAAAAGACTCTAAAACTTTGGTATCGCACTTTTGCTTTGTCTTACCTGCGGTCCCGCACCTAATGGTCATGTCTCCTGCGTACCTGACTGTACTTTCTCTATGTTAAGGGTGCGGACCCTTGTAAAAGATTAAAAGGGCACAAATAAACTCAAAAATTTCACTTTCAGTCATTTTTAGAAGCTTCTGGAAGAAATCTTGCAGTGGCAAGACCGCTCTTTTTAGATTCATGTATCCCATGCCTTAAGGAGCTAACCCCTTGATGTGAGGAGCTTATCCCTTTGAAGGAGGATTATATCCCTTCATAGGTGGAACTTTAACCTCCTCTTTTGCACTATAAAAAGAGGCATTGGGCAGCCCCAAATGGAGTTCAAGCTTTAGTGTTATTTGAGGTAAAGTGTTGTTGGAACTTAGACTCCTTTAGCTGAGATTTTATGAGGAAAGATTACATACTTGTATGTATCTCGGTTGGAAGAGTGCAAGGCTTGTCCGAGTAAAGGAAATTCCTGCTTCGGACCCCAGGAAGACCTATTCAACATCAAGGCTGAAAAGGTTGTAAGGTTCTTCTACTATTTCAAAGTTAATACAAATAATTTTGTTTTTCTCAATAAGCTGTCAACTGATTGTTTATTTTATGGATTCCTTGATCACCATAATAGATATGATTTATGAATATATTCTATGTGGGTGCTATTTGATTTTTTTTATTTGTGATTGCAGATCTTTGAAGATAACTCTTTTGGGCGACTGAAGGACGACTACTACAAACAAGCGTTGGATCAAGGTAGGATCGTAACACCTTTGTAGCATTTACTTATAAATCGTGATATATCTAGAGAAAGATAGATTTCATTGTCTGTTTGTTGCTAGAATATCTTCTGATACTAGGGAGATTGATCTTGTCTGCAAGATCAATTCATCCAACCAACAATTCAAAAATCACAACTTCCTCATTATCCTTGGACCCCCATAATCTACAAGCAACCCAAAATTCATAAAAAATTATTCCCCTAGACCCATTGTTAGTGTCATTGGTTTGTCAACCCATGTTATTTCTTGATTTATTTCCCAAAAGCATAGAATGATTATTGATCACACCTAATACTTTATCAAGTAATCCTCAAACCTCATCCAAAAAATGAGACAGTTCCACCAAAATTAACATTAAATCATGGCGAGTTTCAATGTGATCTCTTTATTTACCAAAACCTCGGTCTTTGAAACCAACAAACATATCTTATGTTTAGTTGATTCTGAGACCCTTAATATTATTGACATTTTCCTTTCCTCCACCTTTTTTCATCTTCAAAAGTATATGTTATGAAAAAACCAAAGGCGCGGTCATGGTATCTTCATTATCTCCTATTGTTGCCAACATTTGTATGGAACATTTTGAAGCTAAATCCTTGAGAAGCTTCTATTTAATTCCCAAATGTTGGTTTAAGTTTGTTTATGATGTCTTTGTAATTCATCACCACGGGATACCTACCTTAGAGTCCTTTTCATTCCACCTTGACAGAATCTCCCCGTAAAACTCGTTTACCATGGAAATATTACAATGTAACTATATAAATTATGGTGTAGATTTGAAACTGCTCATGAAATTTACTAAATTACAAGACTCAAACCTACTCTACTTCTCTACAAAATTCAATTCAAAATCTAGAATACAAATCATAAACATGAAATAAGAAATAACACACATAAACAAATATTTATCTAGGGGAAAGAAACTCCTCAATAGCCCTCCTATCTATATTTCATAAATCAAAGAATAGAGATGTAACACATATGCTTGCTCTATCTTGAGGACAAACTGCAAGTTTATAGTCTATCTCTTTTCCTGACTAACTGACTAATTGAATCTGACCCTCCAAGCCCCTATCCCCTTGTGTTTTTCCTTGAGGAATTAACCCCTATTATTTAGGGATTTTTTCCACAATTGATTGTGAAATCGATAAGGTTGTATCTCTAGTTTCACACACTACCTATACAGATTAGAATACTCTACAACTAATAATACACTGCCTTGGAATCTCCATATCAACTGGGCAACTCGAATTATCTGAATGCATTAGATAATTTGGGTTGATTGATCATTTAACTGGATGATCACTGAGTTTGACTGAAGTCACACTACTCAACTAACCTTCCACTAGTTCCTCCAACAATTAGAACTAGTTTAACTAAACACAACTTAATATAACTGAATTATATTCCTACAAATTATAAATAAATCATGTTGAACTGAACTCAAGCTTCCCCAAATTGAATAAATTGAGTTAACTGAGTGAAAAGTGCCATGTCACCTCAGTTAACTATCTCCAAGATTTTTGCTGATGTGGAAATTGGAATTTTCTTTAGTTTGACCAAGGAAAAGTCAAACTGAGATTTATTTGTTGCATTTTCAACACTTCATCTCAACAAGAAAGGGATTATCAACCACCCCTATCCTACCTCTATGGAACTTGAACTTCCCTCTTGACAAGTCCTTTGTAAAAATGTCAACATCTTGTTCCTCTATCGAAATGTAATCTAGTAACATTATCTTGTCCCTCTGCACATAGTCCGGTAAATGGTGATAACGAATATTTATATGCTTGGATCGATCATGAAATACAAGATTCTCAGAGATTTTAATGCAACTATTATTATCAAAGAAGATAATATTTGGATCCATCAACTTACCAAATAGTCCCACATGTATATTTATCATCGATATCACCTCACATGCTACTTGACTTGCAACCATGTATTTTTCTTCTACTGATCTAAGCACCACATATATTTGCTTCCTATTGTACTAGGAAACAACTACGGACTCAAAACTGAAAATTCCACATGATGTACTCTTTCAGTCTGATGCACTCCCTCCCCAATCTGCATATATGAAGCCACATAGATTCACTCCATCTATCCATTTGTGCCATAGTCCAAACTAGGTACTGCCCTTGAGGTACCGTAGAACATGCTTAGTTTCCTTCCAAAATAATTTGGTTGGCCTAACCATAGCTTGACTCAAATAGTCGATTGCATAGCACATATATGGTTGTGTGTTCACAAGATACATTAGTGAACGCAAAATTTGCCGATAAATGGTAGCCTCCACTTTGTCACTTGAAGTGGCATCCTATTTCCTTTGACTGGTTGCTAGAGGAGTCTCCATGGGTTTTATATTTTCCATGTGGAACTTCTTTAGTATATCATTTGCTTACTTTCCTTGAGAGACAAACAACTCCCCATCTCCTTGCCATACTTCCAAACCAAGGAAGTAGTGCATGAATCCCATGCGCTTCATTTCAAATCCTCTTGTAAAGGTCCTCCTTGCAAGATCTGATCAAATTCTGATCACCTGTTAAAATAAAATCATCAACATATCAGACAATAATAATAAATTTACCTTGTGTGACAATATGATAAAGGTTTTCATCTGCTTCAAATTTGGTGAAGCCAAACCTAGTGAGATAGTTGTTGATCCTAGTGTACCAAGCACAAGGTGCTTCCTTGATACCATAAAATGCTCTCTTGAGTTTGCACACCTATGATTCTCGATCAAAGGTCTCAAAACATTTTGATTTATCAATGTACACCTTCTACTCAATAACTCCATTAAGGATTTCTATTTTCACATCCATTTGGTGGATCTTCCACTCCATATTCGCAGCCAGTGCAATAATTGATCTAATGGATGAGTACCTTGCTACTGGATAAAAGGTATCGTCATAATCAATTCGCTCAACTTGAGAGAATCCCTTAGACATAGATATGACCTTATACTTCTCTATGATTTTTTCTAATGCATGCTTTACCTTAAAGATCCATCTTGAACCCTTAACTGATTTATCGACTCTTGGCCTTGGGACCAATTCCCAAGCATTGTTATTGATAATGGATTTGTATTCCTCCACCATTTAATCAACCCATAAAGGTTTCTCTACTTCTTCCTCCCTCGAAAGAGGATGGTTCAATCTATACAATCTCATTCATTAGAGCCAAGTAGAGAGGGTACCGATCAGGTGACCTTCTCTGCTATGTTGTGAAGGGGGTGCTCCCACATTCTCTCTAGCATCATGAAATAATATCTCAACTTCCCTAGTTATTTTTCTACCTTCTTTTGATGGTTCTGCCTCAGTGGATGTCTCCACTCTTTTTTCCTCGATTTGTGGTTGCTTAAAATCTTCCTAAGGTTCTTTCTTTTGATATAAAATATCATGCTCTTATTTCAAATGAATCTCCCTCTTAATAGAGCATCTAATTTCTTTCTCCTCATCAAAATTTACATCCCTTCACACAATTTTCATTCTATGGGATGGTAGGTACACATGGTATTTGTGAGGAGTTTCTCTATAATCTTCAAATACCCCCCACTCTGTTGTTGGATAATGATTCTTCCTTAATTCTTTGGAGACATGGAAGGAAACAAAGGCTCCGAAAATAATGAAGTGTGACACATCCGAATTCCTCCTCGAGAAATATTCCTCCAGTGTACTCATGCTAGGAATCCGATGGACTCTTGTTCTGCAAATAGATTGGTGTTTTTCATGCTTCAACCGATAAATGCAGAGGTAGGCCTTGGTCATGAACATCTCCCTTGCTACTCCAACAATGCTACGATTCTTCCTCTCATCCACTCCATTATGTTGTGGGTTGTTGGGTGTTTTAAACTCCCATCGAATGCCTTATTTTTCACATAAAATTTTAAACTCACTCAACACATATTCACCTCCATTATCGCTCCTGAAAGCCTTCACCTTATTATCAGTTTATTTCTCAACTAGTGACTTAAATTCAATGAACTGGGAGAATGTATCATCGTTCTTCTGCATGAAGAAGATCCAACACTTTCGTGGGAAATAATCTACAAAGATAACATAATATTTATGTCTCGTAGTGGAAGTAGTCGAGAAAGTTCCACAATCATTAGAATGGATCCTTTCAAAGACTGCATGTGATTTTCTATCCTGATCATGGAATGTGGATTTTGTGTACTTCTCTAAGGTACACCCTTTGCATGTATCATGTTTCTCAAGTTCTCGTTTGGGTAGGCCTTTGGTTATATGATGCATAATATTCAGGGCGCCATGATGAAAACGACCAAGTATTCTATGGAAAATATCACTGACATTGTAGCTCTGCACCTTCTTTGCCTTCGTTCTTAATGCAATAGTATTCCAAATATATCTTATACAGGTTCTTCACATGAACCTCGATCTTCTTCACCTGTCCTGTGGCTATGTGTCTGAGGAATTATTTCCCTTTGTTGAAGATCACATCGTAACCATGTCCTTCCAAAACTGCAACAAATTTTATATTTTTCTTTAGGTTCGGAAGAAACATGACATCCTTGAGTCTAAGAGGGGAGCAAGATTCACTTTGAAAGGTGAAGATAAAAATCTTGATTGCATTGTAGCTTCTATCGTCCCACATCTGGATGCTCATCTACAAATATATCTCCTCCAGGTCACTGAAAAAATCTCTATTCCCCATGACGTGGAATGAGGCACCACTGTCCAAGTACCACACACTCCCAATCACTATGCTCACCATTCATGTGATAAGAGTGAAGTAAATCTCGAACTCTGAAGCCAAAGCTTCACCTTCCTCTCCTGCTAAGGTCTTCTTTCTTAACTTTTTGTGTGGAAACTTTATGGCATAATGCCCAAATTCATGAAAATTGAAGAATTTAATTTTCGACAAGTATTTATTCTTTCCCCCTTGGTTGAATTCTGGTTTGGATTGAGATTTATTCCCTTTTCCCTTCTGTCCCTTTCAAAAAAATGCATAGTTTTCTTCATCCTCTCCCTTGGATGGAATACCATCTCTGGTATTCTGCCTTATTTCCTCCTGTACCAAATTGGACTATAAGCGTTCCCAATTTGGTAGTTTATCCATCCCATTCACCAAATCTCAGTAGCTATGATAGCTCTTGGGAAGGACTAGAAGGGATAGGATTACCAAATCATCATCTAAAACTATACCACCAACTCCTATAAGTTCACCACAACATTGTACGAATCTTATTTCTACTTTTGAATAGAGTCATTCGTCTACTTATTGATATTTCAAATTTTATCATTGAGTGCTAGTTTATTGATCCAGGTGGATATCGGTGGCCTCCCACCTATTCCATTTGGATCCGCAGCATCAATTCTTTCAGTTTTCTAGCTTCAGCACAACTTACTATTTATAGCAGGTTTTCGGGTCCTGCACACCCGGAGCCGTTTTGGGGCATTAATAATCCAGGTGGATATTGTTGGCCACCCATCGAGTCCATTTGAACCGCCACCATCAGTTATTTCAGTTTGTAAGTTTCGGCACAACTTACTAATTTTAGCAGTTTTTCGGGTCTTAAACTTCTAGAGCCGTTTTGAGGCCCTAAACGACGTTTTTTGGGAAAATGGAGAGCAACATGGGTCCATGGACCGATGTTGCTCATTCAAAAGTTGTACTCCTCGGATAGATCTTTCTAACGAGCTATTGAGTGCGTCAAACGAAGATCGGATGCCAAAGTTACGTCCCAAGAGTAAATTCACCAATTTTAAACGTGGCCACCAGGTTTCAGGCGCCATCTCCTACAGTTGGGGTTTTGGAGCGTTTCGAATTCTACATTGTTTCTCAACAATAAATAGGCCCTCAAGCCTCATTGTAAGACAGTTCAGGGGGCTGGGAGCCAATACATCTCTTCTCAGAGATAAGCGCTACTAGTGCCCTAGCTTGCCACATCTCCATCATGTCTGCATTGTAACACAGTTCAAGGGCTGGTAGCTGCCACATCTCTTCTCAGGGATACGCTGCCAGTACCATAGCTCTTTTATTTCCATTATGTCTGTAATAGGCCTACGAGCCTTAATGTAACACAGTTCAGAGGCCTGCTTACGCCACATCTCTTCTCAGAGATACGCTACTAGCGCCCTAGCTTGTTTCCATTATGTTTGTAAGCTTATTGCAGTCATTATTTTATTAATAAAATGAAGCATTATTTCCTCTGCATCTCTGTATCTATGGTTATATCTGTATTCTGTTGCGTTCCTGCATAAAATCCGGATCAGTGGTATCAGAGCGGGTCTGCTCTTTCTCTGTTTTTCTCTTCATGTCCCCAATGCGGCCAGGGTATAAGGAGTTCAACCTCGCAACCCTGACGACCCCCCATGGCGGAAGGAAAGAAAGACGAGGGAGCAGGAGATCCTGTCAAAATCTTGCTCGAGGATGCCCTCGAGAAACGAGAGAACGTGATGATGGACGGTGCACCGGATCCTTCGATGGCTGCCGGTGGCACGTCGTCAACACCCGGAGGAAGTTGACAAAATTCCCCTCCCATAGAGAACTTAACATGACATTTCCTTTGCTTCTAAGAGAAGCACCAATCCAGGTGGATATCGGTGACACTCCACCTGTTGTTGGACATATCAATTCTTCCGTTTCGACTTCGACACAACTTGCTGTTTATAGCGAGTTTTCGAATCTGCCGAACCGTTTTGGGGCATTAATAATCTAGGTGGATATTGGTGGCCACCCATCGAGTCCATTTGAACCCCCACCATCAGTTATTTCAGTTTGTAAGTTTCGGCACAACTTGCTATTTTTAGTAGTTTTTCGGGTCTTAAACTTCTGAAGCCGTTTTGAGGCCCTAAACGACGTTTTTTGGGAAAATGGAGAGCAACATGGGTCCATGGACCAATTTTTCTCGTTCAAAAGTTGTACTCCTCGGACAGATCTTTCTAACGAGCTATTGAGCGCGTCAAACGGAGATCGGATGCCAAAGTTACGCCCCCGAGAAGTTGAACCACCAATTTACCCAAACGGGCGCCCACAGTTTTGGCGCCTCATCTCCTACGGTTAGGTTTTTGGACGTTTCGGATTCTACATTGTTTCTCAATAATAAATAGGCCCTCGAGCCTCATTGTAAAACCGGATTCGAGGGGGCCGGGAGCCGATACATCTCTTCTCGAATACTTTTCTGCAGTGCCTAGCTATACATCTCCATCATCTTTTCGCATTGTAACACATTTCAAGGGTTGGTGGCCATACATCTTCTGAGAGATATGCGCGATGCCATAGCTCTTTTGTTCCGTATATACCTTATTGAGCACTGCCGAGCACTCAATACTTAACACGGTTTGCAGAGGCATGTAGCGACTTCATCTCTTCTCAGAGATACGCTACCAACGCCCTAGCTTATTTCCATTATGTTTGTAAGATTATTGCAGTCATTCTTTTATTAATAAAATGAAGCATTATTTCCACTGCATCTCTGTATCTATGGTTATATTTGTATTATGTTGCGTTCCTGCATAAAATCCGGATAATTTATTGTGGTAGATTCTACTCTGGAACAGATCTATCAGTTTCTGACACAATACATAAGGATTTCGTTCCCATGGAGATTGGTGACAACGTGGTCACATACACCCTCCAATATTATTCTCCTCACCTTGGCTACACACTTCTTCCATTATGTTGGATTTTGGGCATCATTTGATCCTGGTTTTGGGATATCATTATCAAAAAATTCCTTCAATCCATTATCTTCCAACATTGCCTCATGCAGTCCTTTCAAGAGAAAAAATTTGAGCTTCCCTCAAGGGAATACTCGAGTCTTAGTACATAGAAATAAATCCTTATAGCTCTGAAGAATTTTTGCTACACTAAGTCTGCGAATTCGATTTTCCTGATAAACAAATTCAAATTTTTTTCTCTAATGTGAATCCTACTCTAATACCATGTAGAAATTATGGTGTAGATTTTAAACTTCTCATGAAATTTACTAAATCACAAGACTCAAACATACTCTACTGCTATTCAAAATTCAATTCACAATATAGATCACAAATCATAAAAATGCAATAAAAAATAACACACATAAACAAATCTTTATCTAGGGGAAATAAAATACTCAAAATCCCTCCTATCTGTATTGCATTAATCAAAGAATAGAGATCTAATACATATGCTTGCTCAAGTCTGATCACAACCGAGAATTGTATAGTTTATCTCTCTTCTTGAATGACTAAATCAGGGCAACATCTAGCCAAATTTAAATCCCTCCAATTCCCTATTTCCTTGCGCCATTACTTGAGTAATTAACCCTATTGTTTAGGGATTTTTGCGTCAATTGATTGTGCAATTCATAAGGTTGGATCTATGATTTCATGCACCACCTCTACACATTGGAATAATATACAATTGAGAGTACAATGCTTTGGAATCTCCATCTCAGCTGGGTATTTTGAATTCTTTGGATGCATTAGCTCATTTAGGTTGATTGATCAGTTAACTAGGTGATCACTGAGTTTGGATGCAGTCACACTACTCAACTAACCTTCCACTAGTTCCTCCAACAGTTAGAACTAGTTTAACTGAACACAACTTAACATAAATGAATTAGATTAATACAAATTAGAAATAAATCATGTTGAACTAAACTCAAGCTTCCCCAACTCGAATTAACTGAGTTACAAGTCACATGCCACCTCACTTAATTACCTCTAAGATTTCTATTGATGTGGAAATTCAAATTTTATCTAGTTAGACTAATGCAAAGTCAAACTGAGATTTTGTTGTTGCATTTTCAACACTAATTCACTCCCCTTTCTAGATGTTCTCATTTCACACCAGCTTAATGAGACCCTTTTTCACCAAGTATATAGAAACAAATCACATTGATTGGTATCATCATGCCAATTCTCAGGACAACACTTAGCCAAGATTTGGCTATTCTCAACACTCTAGCCATTTGATCCTTTCAAAGCTTAGCCTCCCAATTCCTTGAAATTTCAAAAACCCACCTAACCATTGCCATATTAGTGAATGGTTACTCTCTCTCCCAAATAAAAAGATTCCCTTGTTTAGTTAGCCATCCTAATTCAAAAAAATGTCCTTTTAACCCTATAACAAGGGCCCTCCCTTTCATCTAAGGTATCACTAATCACATCTCTAATTTTGTTACTAAAAGAGTATCAAAACTCTATTTCAACCCCAAAATAACTTTAAGAAACTATTTATACATGTCATAGATAAGTTGGATTCTATTATTAGCATAGGAATCTATCAAATCCCCTACTCCTTTAGAGAAGAATACATAAGAAAAAAAGCATATCATATAAGGCTTGACTTAAAAAGTATATAACTGACAATCAACATAACTATATCCCAAAATTAGTTTTGCTAAGAATTCCTAGAATTCTAAACACCTCATCGAGATTGATGATTTCAATATTTTGGCATCATCTCCCTTGTACCCCCATCCTATCATTGAAGAAGCCCTCCTCCATTTTCTTTAATATTGTCACCTATCTCTTTAAACTTAAAATTATTCACCCTCTTTTCCCCTATTTATCAAACTCTACCCCCTAAGTCCTTTTACCATTCTTTCTAGTTTTATGATCCTTAACCTTTAGCAATTTATATCCTCCTTCGTTGTTGATTCATGTTCCCCCTTTCTTCCTCTAAATCATTTTCTATCTTCTATTTTTATACTATAACCCCAATTCTTAACTTATTCTTCTTTAGTCATTTCTTTTGAATTTGAACCTTATTGTGCCAAGAGGTTGCAATGTAATGTCCTCCTAAACATTTTGACTTAGTAAAATTACATAAAAGTAAAAATAAAATAAAATAAAAAATTAATAATTATGTTTGTATTTATAATTATAATTAAATAAACCGAGATCCATCTTGACTCCGGATCTACCAAGCATCGATATGGATCAAATCTCTTGAGATGCAAACCTCTTTTAGAGTGAAAATATATTTGATCACTCTTGGAACTTGGTATATCCGAAGTTAAGATGGACATAATTTGGTAACACTAATATACTACACATATCTGCCAAACCTAAGTTTTCCCTATCACTTCTTCTTGTTAGAATAGTTTCTATCTAATTACATAATACCAAATTTCATATTATTATGCTTTACCATGATTTCTTCTCAAATTTATGTTTGATTTGATAGCTATATCTTTATGACATCATTCCCACTGAGACATATATATATATATATCCCTCTTAGTATAATTTTTTTTTTTTTTTTAAAATACATTATTATATTATTATTATTATTAAATTATTATAACATTATTTAACAGTTGTTATAGTAATATTTTTAATCATTATATTAATTTATATTTTTTTCCTTTAACCTCACAATTAATTAAATAATTTATAATAAATTATCATTTATATAATCATAATTTTATAATAACTGCATAGTCTAATTAATAGATGAAATGACTTATTTTTTAGAGCACATTATTTGGTTAAATTTTTTCAAAATATGGTAGATATTTTTAAGAATCATATGTTTAAATTTTTTAATGTACAAAGATTGAGTGCCTCATGGATTATCCATTTATTCATTTAAAATTACATTAACCATTTCCTCTATTAGTTAAACATGCCCTATAATAATATTATTTGTCCTTTAAATTTTCTCCTCATCGCTATATTTCTTATTCTCCTATTAATAATTATTAATTAATTGATATCATTATGAACCTCGAAGATTAGTGACGACTATGTCCATGGAATACTTGTGCCAGGAAAATCTGCTAGAAGGGATCACTTCATGTTGACCAATATAGGGGCAACAAGTGCAGGTGATTCTCTTGCTTGATAACTACTTGTGATATATTTTTACTTCACTTAGTTAAATTCTTCTTTTTCTTGATTATTATTAGTGTTCTTTATCATCAAACAACTATCAAAATCATAAATAACAATGAAACAAAGGATAGAGTCCACCCCTCTTGGGCTACATCTCCTTGGTCCATCTTCATAGTGTGGGCCTTTGTATTAGCTTCAAGTGTGATAAAATTGCTATTACAAGCTTCAAAACCTCTTGGAACCTCTTCCAATGAGTTGAAAACATCATAATATCCCAAAAATGACTATTTGTTTTCTAAATTTGGACTCTGGATGCTCTGAAATAACCCCAACACTTGGTGGCCCTGGCCTTCAAAAATCTTCAAATGCACAAAAGACCTGTAGATGACCTTTTATACCTCTGCAAGCTGCTCCATTTATTTCCCAGCATGCCAAAATGCCTATAATGACTTTTACTGAGCTCAATTTGGTCGAAAATTGAGTGAGTTATGATCAAAACCAATTTTGTCCCAATTTCTCCTCTAAAACTAGAGGAACTGCCAGTTAACTTTCCAAATTTAGAAACCTGCCAAAAATGGTGCACCATCCATAATTTCTGCCAACATAAACTCCGGAATAATTAGCGCTAAGCGCATTTTATGGGCGGATAAACATGTTTTAAAGATAAGCACGTTTTATGCACTAATGACGGTTTAATGTGTGTTAAACACGTTTAATCGTTAATTAAAATACATTTAATTTGCTGTCAGTTCATCGGTCTTAGCACCCAGATTTCGGGCTCTGGCCACATGGGGAGGGAGCTGGCCGGCAGGGCTAGCCCCCTCCAACCCCCAATGGTCAGGAAATAAAAATTTAAATTTGTGCGGAGTTGTTAAGGGTTAATATGCACCCAGTAGGAGAGATGGTAGAGGCATGCGGTGGTAGGCATTTGGTCAGGGGTTCAACCCCCCACTCCTTCATAAAATTTTACTTGGTGCTATAATTTAACTTTTCCTCCATACTTGTCGATTCGGCTAGGCTTGGGCCTCCGCTATATGCAAATAGGAGCTCTTCCAAATATAGTTGAGTCTGTCGTGTTTGGTGGGTTTAAAAACATTGTAATATATATATATATATATATATATATATATATAATAATTCCACCATATATACTGATGTATAAACAAATAATTCAACCCCCATAGGTTAGGAGATGGCACACCAGAGAGGACACATGGCGCCCTCTGGTTGGGTTATACTCCAACCCTTAAAACAATTTCAAATTCCAACTTAGGAAGAATTGGAGGTTATTGGACAATTTCTCTCTTCACTTAATCCACATGGAAAATTGGAAGACGAAACTTGTCACAGTGTCACTGACTGCAATCTGGAGAATATTCCCTCAATGCTGACTGTACCTGTGACATCATCACTGTACCTGTTCTGCTCTTTTTTTCCTGTTTTAGAAAGCGAACAATAGACAATAACTTCGTCATATGAACTCAGATTTTGATGAAACAAGTTGCATCGAAATCCTAGCGATGAACTCTATTCGGTCATTTGGGTTCAAAGTAATTTTGAGAACTTTGAAATTTTAGCTAATTTTAGGCCCTGATCCAAATTATGATCACACCTTCCCACTGACGGGATTTTGGAGCCACAAAAGCTGATAATTATCTTCTTGAGCTTCAACACTCTTCTGATTTCAAGTTATATCAACTTATTTTACTTGACAATTACCTTGACATGCCTTGCATCAAAACTGGTTATGTCTCTCAACCACTACTCTCTGGTTGTTGTTGAACCACTTCAGCATTGCTGACTGTCGTTGACTAATACATACCATGTTGTACCAAATCGATCTCTATGTGCTTGGAAAATTTTTAGCCTTCCCACTGACAATGAAGTCCCTCTTGCAACAAATGCATACAAGCTTCTTCGTGGAAATCCTCTTATCCAAATTAAACTTGCAATATGAGTGAACTCTTGGCTTCAACACAAAATACCAGCTTGTTCTGAAATGGCTGCAAAACACTTTGCATCTTGTCCACTTCTCACTGAATGGACATCAAAACTTCCTACGACTTCTTGTAACGAGAACACACAATCAATATTGAAAAGAAAACACTATGCAAGAATTGAAATGATGACCACCTCGTTTTTGCTCCTTCAAAAAATGACTGTCACCTCCTATAACATCATGTACATGGTGATATTCTTACACATTTGTGTATCAAATATCGACTCACAATCGAAAAACACCATCGACTAAAACATAAGTCAATCATCATAATTGACAAAAAGCATGCGACATCATCAACACAAGTTGACATGAAAGGTTCAACACAATCAACATAAATAGATATGAAATGTGTGCGACACAATCGACACAAGTTGATAAACATATGTACAGCACAATCGACACAAATCGATATAAAATGTGTGTGTCACAATTGACACAAGTTGATAAGAAATATGCAACAAAATTGACATAAATCGATATGAAATGTGTGCAACACAATCAACACAAGTCGATAAGAAATAATACATATTGACAACACTCATGCATGTATCTATGTACAATGAACCTATTACAATTTCTCTATTTACATATACAAAATCTCATGCATATGTACACTTTTCAACTCTCTTTCAAGTACAAAAAAGTACATAAACCCAAAACATATGAGTGACCATAAGAGTTGAACTGAATGATAAATTGTTGCAACATAAATGAGTGAGATACCCATCTTTTACACCATCTTGGTGAAATTTTGCAACAAATAAAATGCCTTCAACTGAACAAATTTCACATGCAATATTGCATCATACAAGTTGTAATAATCTACTGGAACTTGTCATACTTTCAACAGAAATTCATGCATACATAAGGCTGAAATTTGCATCTATGTACAAAGGAAATGCATGCCTTACTTGGTCAATAAATCGAGCCATTTCTTACCAAACCACTTCAATGGTGATTTTTCCTGTTGAACATCCTCTTCTTGTGAATCATCTTGACTCACATCGATGATGGAATCTCTTGTTCCATTCTCGCCATTATTTTTATCCACTTGCTTCAAATGCATTGGATGGGTGATTGGGTGGAGTGTACAACATTGGCCAATGAGATCTCCCTTCTTCTGAAAATAAGTGAAAATATTTTTCATCTTCTGTTCAAGTCACCTTTAATTTGACCGTTTCGTGTATGCTATCATTCTCTTCCAACATCTTGAAACTGGATGGTTATACAACCACAATATGAACAACAAATTTTTCTCCCATTCATGCATGCAGATTTGTCATGCTTAACATAATCATAAAAAATAGGATTATAGGAAGAATTATATGTTGAATGATTCTTTGAATGTTTGTCTTTATCACCTTCTTGAGGAGATGAACTTGAAGAGGTTCCAGTTCTCTTTTGAAGACCAAAAACAATGTTCATGTTCTTAGAGCTGTCACAACTCTCTTGTTTGCCATAAGCTACATGTCTACAAGCATCTTACTGCAACATGGGTTTCAAAAAATTTCATTCATCTTGATTGAAAAATTTACATGTTTGAGGTTTCGAACCTGCAACAAAAGTCCTTCTTGGAACTGTTTCAAGTGCCTTCATGGCTTTAGAACCTTCTCCATAAAATTTTCCATAGCCAAGACCCAAATACTTAGGCCTTTCCTCAACCATAATTGGCTCAACTATGCCTTTTGCATGTTTTCCTAATCCTTTACCTTCATAGCCCATTTTGATCATCAATTTGGACCCTATTCCTCTAGCATGTTTTTCAAATAACCTACACATTTATCTTGAGAGTAAATTGAAGACAAACTTGAATTATTTACCTCTTCTTCAAGAACATGATTGGCTAAGGCTTCTTTGGCATCATGGAGCTAAATCTCTATCTCATGCATCTTTTGAAGAAGTTCTTGCTTCTCTTTCTTCATAGCAACAATTGCTCTTGAAGTTTAGTGCTCTTCCTTACATCTTCATATAGTTTTTGCACCATATCATTCATGATGTATATGTCCTGCACCATTTATTTATCAAAGAGTCTTGCAAAGGAGGATGGTTCAAAATCACCACTTAATGAAATTTCCATCACAATTTAATGAATTAAAGAGCTTTACAAAAATTCAAAAAGCTTCATACATAACTTTCACCATCCTTTGCATTTCTTTGAATTCCCTCTTGACATCCTCTTCTTTAGAATGTTCATGAGTTCCTTCATGGCCTAACATTTTGGTTGTAGATTCAAGCTCAATCTTTGCAACTTGTATCTCTTCAATCACCTTAGCCTCTTATGCAATTAATTCCTCTTGTGCTTCAAGTGTTGCCTTGAGTGGTCCTTTGGGTGAGGATGATGCCTTCTCAGCCTTCTTCCTTCTTGTCCTAACTTCAGGACTAGCTACCAGTAGCTTCCATTATCCTCCTTGAAATCTCAATATTGTAAGCATCAGTAAATTTGCACTATCAAAAACCTTCAAGTAAAACAAGCAAGAAACCTTGTGCTCTGATACCAACTTGATCTGAAAATGGATGCTAGTTATTGTTGTGCTAGTTTCATATCAGATATAAACTTTTATTTGATTTGTTTTACTTATCCTTCATATTTTTGTTCATGGGAATGTGATTGTAAAATCATTGAACTTGGTGAAACTATGAGTTTTTCATAAGCTTAAAAATAATAATTTAAATGACAGAATAGAAGCAATATTAAACACATCAAACACACATAACAGATCTTAACACATAGAATTTTGATAAAGGAGTTCACCCCTCCTAAGCTACATCTCCTTGGTCCAAATTCATAGTGTGGGCCTTTGTATTAGCTTCAAGTGTGCTAACATTTCTGTTGCAAGCTTCATAACCTCTTGGAACCTGTTCCAATGAGTTTAAAACATCATAATATCCCAAAAATGACTATTTTTTTGCTGAATTTGGACTCTGGATGCTCTGGAAATGACCCCAACACCTGGTGGACCTTGCCTTCAAAAATATTCAAATGCACAAAAACACCCGTAGATGACATTTTCTGCCTCTGCAACCTACTCCATTGTGTTCCCATCAGGCAAAAATGACTAGAATGACTTTTATTGAGCTTAATTTGGTTGAAAATTGAGTGAGTTATGACCAAAAACAAATTTGCCCCAATTTCTCCTCTAAAACTGGAGGAACTACTAGTTAACTTTCCAAATTTAGAAACCCGCCAAAAATGGTGCGCCCTCTATAATTTCGGCCAACATAAACTCCGGATTAATTAGTGCTAAATGCATGTTATGGGAAGATAAGCAAGGTTTAATGATAAGCATGTTTTATGATCTAATGACGGTTTAATGTGGGTTAACCACGTTTAACCGTTAATTAAACTCCATTTAATTTGTCGCTGGTTCATCGGTCTTAGCACCCAAAATTTGAGCTCTTGCCACATGGGGAGGGGGTTGCCCCCCTCCAACCCCCAACGGTCGGGCCATAAAAATTTAAATTTGTGTGGAGTTCTTAAGGGTTAAGATCCACCCAGTAGGAGAGACGGTAGAGGTGTGCGGCAATAGGCGTGTGGTCAAGGGTTCGAACCCCCACTCCGCCATAAAATTTTACTTCGCGCTATAATTGAACTTTTCTGCCATACTTGTTGATTCATTTAGGTTTGGGCCTCCGCCATATGTAGATAGGAGCTCTTCCAAATATAGTTGAGTCCGACGTGTTTGGTGGGTTTAAAAACATTGTAATATATATATATATATATATATATATATATATATATATATATATATATAATAATAATAATAATAATAATAATAATAATTCCACCATATAGAATAATGTCTAAACAAATAATTTGACCCCCACAGGTTAGGAGATGGCCCATCAGAGAGGACACATGGCACCATCTGGTTGGGTTATACTCCAAACCTTAAAAAAAAAATCAAATTCCAACTTAGGAAGAATTGGAGGTCATTGGAAAATTTCTCTCTTCACTTAGCCCATCTAGTGAATCTGAAGACGACACTTGTCACAGTGTCACTGGCTGCAATCTAGAGAATATTCCCTGCAATGCTGACTATACTTGCCACATCATCACTGTACTTCTTCTTTTCCTTTTTTTCCTATTTTGGAAAACGAACAAGAGACGATAACTCAGTCATACGAACTTAGATTTTTTTGAAACAAGATGCACAGGTATCCTAGCGACGAACTCTATCTGGTCATTTAGGTTCAAAGGAATTTCAAGAACTTTGAAATTTTAGCTAATTTTAGGCCCTGATCCAAATTCTGATCAGTTATTTCGCTGACGTGTCTTCACTCCTTTGAGATGACTGCACTTTGGATTTTCTCTAGTGAGGTAATCCCTAGTCCCCTCGCATGTGTGAATAAAAAATGGCCCAAAACAAATCCAAAACTATTCGGTCTTTTGTCTTCTCTTCTTTGCTTATCCAAGAAAATTCCTATTCACACTTTGGTCCTTGAGTTGCTTGCTTGAATGAATTATGTCTTGAGTGAGACCGATTTCTTCTATATATAGGCTTCTCTCTCATGGCTTGATGTTGAATTGACTTCATCTCTAGTCTGACATGATATTTTGATAGTCCGACTTGATAGAATCCATTGACAAGGTCTTGGAGGGTCCCTTGACATGAATTTTACTGAAATAATTTTTCTTACAATATGTAACATTCCCAGATGGGTCTTTTATACATGAAAATAAACGTAATTAATTTTAGACTCAAATGACAAGTCTTAAGAACTCACAATGGGAACTTGACCTAAAAATATATTTCCTTGAGCCTGAATCCCATGCCTCAATGTCAACAATAATAAAATTATTTTTATCATTTCATTAAATACATAAAATTGTGATTACCTATGTCATTATGAAGGCTAAACCTAGTTACATATTTCAACACTCCCTCTTAACTAGAGAGGTATTCATAATTCATACAAGGTACTTGTGCATTGCCAATCTAAAGAATTCTCATAAGAAGAGTCAAATTTGTAACCCATTTGTATAACATCGTATCATCCAATATTTTCACATAGAAAGGCCTTGAATAATATCTATATATCTCCACAAGATCATAATATAATGCTTATGAGACCAATGATTTATAAACACCTTCATCATTGTCTCTCAAGGAACATACCCCACTTGGGTGTTCACTGGGTATGTCCTTATATGAATATTCTTATCTTGGATTCCTAGTCCTCAAATAATATCACTCCTCTATGACTAATCTTATCTTGGATTGCCTACCACATCCTCAAAGAGTATCAAATTAAAAATTCATACCCAATCCTCCATACTTTTCTTCCCTAATGAAGACAAGAATAGGCCTTCTACACAGCAAAGAAGAAGGTCTGGAATCTTACAATTCAGAGCAGAGCAGAAGGCCCAGAATCTTATGAAGTTCTATCACTATACAAAATATGACATAAAACACTAAAATATTGAAGTTTAGGTCCATGGTTCATGATTATGTTATGCAATATGGTCATTCTAGATTACTCAAACAATCTAGGTTTTTTGATTGGTTTATCCCAACTCTAGACTTTGAGTGCTAGTTTGTAGTATAAGAAATATCTAAATAGATAGTAAACATCATCATGCAATGGTCATAATGTAAAATTTCTAAGATCATCTTCTTTCTGCATCAATTTTATAATCAACATTGAGTCTCCAAATATTTGTGATTGGGTTACACCAAATAGTAGCGCTACTAGTTTCAAGATAACCATAAAGCCATAATTTCAAAGAAATTATTAGTTTCTTGAACAATTTATCTTCCAAAAAAATACTATGATTTGAAGATAGATATGATATACCTTTTTAATCTCCATTAAAGAGATTCCTTTATGAAGCACCATAAAAAATCCAATTTTTATTTATTTATTTATATTCATTTCATCATGCTTATAAGGGGTAGTTTTTTCCTAGGTTAGCCATAATTGTTGCCAAATAGTGGTAATTTCCTACCTTGCAAATTATTCGAGCTTAATTAATTTTTGTTTCTTAATTCATGAATCATCTCACGTGGGTGTTTCTTCTTACCTTTTCTTCTTAGCCAAGGTCAATATTGATTTGTAATTTACCCCCTTTTCAATTTGAGAAATTAACTAGATCCCAACTAGATGGAAAGCCTAGATAATTTAGCACTTTATATTATTGAGAATTTATTTTGTTGTTTAAAAGGACTTCTGATCCAATACACTATTAATTAGGAGATATATAATTAGGTCTTGTTACTTGGGGACACATACCTATTCTTTGAATTAGCCTCTACACTTGTTTTTCAATAAAGGCCTTTAAAAATAGAAACAAGTTTTTAACCCCCATCCTCCAAGGCTTTTGATAATGCTAAAATTTTCCATGAGTTCATAAACAAAGATTTCTCTAATTAGTCTCTAAACCATATAAACTTGTAGAAAATTATCCTAATGCATATTTCGAGAACATATTTTGGGACCCAAGCACGCAATATCTAATACGATAGAATTGCATCTGAAAGCACTTTTACCAAAACTAGAGGACCTCAACCCCTAGGGAAAAAATTATTGCACAAGGTAATTATTTTCTTCTCCACTTTATTTATTATCCATTGCTAATCACATTTTTTATATTGGTTTGGCGTCAAATATAATCCCATATAAGACAATTACATTAAAGGGAAATAGCTAACTAATAATTTAAATTTCCTATTGAGATGTGTCCCATAATATCATTCACTATTTTCCCATATTAATGGCTATTCTATTTTTCTTACATAATAAATCAATGATACCCTTAAATTTCTTATTGACCCTTCTAATACCTTGAAAAAAATATAGTATATCATTTGCAAACAATAGATGTGTGATATTGCGTGAAACTTCTTTAAAAATCCCATTTTGAACCCTAGGATTATTGTAATTGATTATGTTATTGTAAATTGTAGGGACATTTAAATGTCATTGCTACGACAAAAAAAATTGAAAAATAAAATATGATGTGTATGTAAATATTCATCTAGTAATTAAAAACGTTGAGCAATCGATTTAAAATACAAGTTGATATAGAATATGATATCATGAGTGGGAAATGGAGGGGGGATTATGAGAAATTATCCATGCCCATTATTTCCCAAAAACCTCACCCAAAATATCTATGTCAAAATTTGAATTCAAATTTGTAGTTTTTTTCTTCCCACCAACCCCTAACTCAATGAGTGAAGCATTAGGTAGTTGAAACAACCGCCTATCACTTTTATGGAACCTAAATGGTGGTTTTGGAGTACACTAAAAGTTTTAAGGTCCACATAAACAAGTTCCCATATTATATTTAGAGAGTTGACCCATGAATTGTGTGCTAAAATGGGAGAAAAACATGTGGAGAAGACTTTCACAGAGACATTAAATCCAAAGAGAGTAGAGACATGAGAACCTAAAGCAACATAAATGTGAGTATAATGCTACCATTTTCAACTGTAAATATTTTTGTGGAAATTTGAGTGATTACACTAATTTTTGGGTGCCTAAATATGCACAAATCATGGATTGAAACAATGATGGTGTGTTTTGAGTTCTTTAAAATTGAATTTTTCATGCCAAATACTCATTGGCGAGCTCTAAAACCTAGCTGAGAAATAGGACTCATGAATTGATGCATGTTGGGGAAACATGAGAAATAATGGGCAAGTAATTCACCGAAAAACTATAGAGCAATAAAGGTCTCCTTGTAGTCACTTCCCTCCACCTGAGAGAACCCATTGGCCACACATATGGCCTTGTCTTTCTTGATTCTTATGTTTGCTACTTTATTCACCTTCTAGATCCATCTGGAACCTACCATTGATTTTTCCTCTAGCCTTGGGACCACTTCCCAGACACATAAACCTTGAAGAGAGATTATAACATAACAACAGTGCAAGCAGATAAAAAAACCATATCACAAAAATTTCACCATTATCTCATTCCTTTTTCCATTCTTTGTAGACCCTAGGTCAAAATCCCATCATATTTATTACCATGTTGGACATTTTACATTATGACCATTTTATGGTGATGTTTACTATCTATTCACATCTTTCTTATATTACAAACTAGCTCTCAAAGTCTAGAGTTGGGCTAGACCAATAAAAAAAACTTGGATTGTTTGAGTAATCTAGAATGGACATATTGTAGAACATAGTCATGAACCATGGACCTAAACTTCAATATTTTTAGTGTTTTATGTCATATTTTATACAATGATGGACCTTCATAATTAATTAGATGACTAGTTAATCTACTAGTGTGAATCAATTTTTCTTTAGTGATAATGGATAAGACATAAGAATGCTATGTAAAGGGTTCAACAACACTTTATTGTATTTTAAGCACAAGCACAATATTTAGTTGTGCAAAAAAAATTACACTAGCAATTGCATAACAAGAAACAAGAGAGAATGAAATTGCATTGAAAAACACCAAGTAACTCAAGAGATCAATTTCAATTAATTCATAGCAGTTGTTTGCATTATTTATTGACATGAATACATATTTATAATACTCCTTGAGAGGGGGAAAATGTACACTAGGTTGGGGTTCCATAGTGCATGAACACTAGAAAATAAAAAATAATTTACCCTCATTAGCTAGTAGCTTGGAATTAGAGGACCTGCCGCTAAAATAGAGTGAAAATATAAAATAGAGACAACTAAATGTAAGTGGTCTAAAAAGTAAGCTAGAACTAAAGTGTAGACTCCCTCGTGAAAATATAAAATAGAGACAACTAAATGTAAGCGGAATAAAAAATAAGCTAGAACTAAAGTGTAGACTCCCTCATGCAACTCCAAGCTCAAAAACAAAGAAAAAAAAATACTAAAAATGAAAGGATAAATTTGATCTTAAACGTATAAGGTTTAGGATAGGGTAATCTCCCAAGATAAGAAAGGAAATGTGCATTTATGAATGGGAAGGTGAGAGAATATGAAATTCTTACTAGTTGATAGGAAATAGCCATATCACTACCTATTCAACACCCAATAATTTCCACATATCATCTTAAGTGCCACTCGTAGTTAAAAATGGACTTATTAAAAACAGAAAAATGTCAAAAATAGAATATGATCCCAAATAATAGGGAATATCTTCTAGTAAAATAAAGGTGGTGATATATATGGAAGAGGGTCAAATGAAGTCCTAAATGAGGTTCTCACTTTGGATGTACCCTACAACACTTATACATGTCATAGATATGTGACTATATATTTTTTTATATCAATAAAATTGTATTTGTTTCATTGAAAAAAAGCAACTTTTTATAAGAAATTTCTATTTATTTAATTAGAAAAATTATGAAGAATTTTTTTTTAATAAATACAAATATGTTAAAATATATATGTTTAATTGATAAACATTTTATTCTTCCATAATAGAGATCCATGTACTTTCCCATTTTATTTTTCATTTTACTTTTTATATAGAAAAAAATTTCATTTAATTTCTATATGGAAAAGTTTATAACATAGAGTTTACATACATATCAAATTAAAATTTTAAATATTTGTCACATCAATAACCTTTTTAACCTTTAAACTCGACAAAACTATGATGGTATTGGAACATTTTTTTTAATGTTTTTATAATATAATAAAACTCTACAAAATTCCAAATAATATCATACTTTTAAGTTTCATAAACCATTTTAAAATTAATCATCACCATTATCATTAAAAATGTATATTGATTTATTTTTTAGGAAAGAAACATTTCTAAGTAAAAAATAACTACAAAATTGTTATTAAAAAATGAATTTTTTAATAATATTTATCATCATTATATTTTTAATAATATTTATCACCATTTTCATTAAAAATATATATTGGTTTTATTAAAGGAAAAAACATTTCTAATTAAAAAATAACTACAAATTTCTCATTAAAAAATAAAAAATTTAATGAAAAAGTTAAAATTCTTACCCATTTTACAATTACACCAAAAATATGTAAAGTTAAAATATTTTTTCCATATTACTTCACTACTAATAATATTATTTTTTCATTTCACCTTTAAAACAAATATCTCTCCTTGCCCCTGAGTTCCCGAATTTACTCATCCTCTCTAATTTTGACGAGGGTAAAGCTTAAATATATTCATTTTTTTTACTCTCCAAACCAATTAAATAATTTCAAAATGAAAGCATACAAATTTAGAAACAATTAAATCCCTCCATCAATTAAATAACTTCAAAACTAAACCATACAAACTTATTGTCATTTATAAAGATTTTGGGAGAAATTCCAAAAAATACAAAATCCCTCTCCAAACCAATTAAATAATTTCAAAATGAAAGCGTACAAATTTAGAAACAATTAAATCCTTCTATCAATTAAATAACTTCAAAACTAAACCATACAAACTTATTGTCATTTATAAATATTTTGGGAGAAATTCCAAAAAATACAAAATCCCATAGGGTACCATAGTCTTTGAGTTGTTGCTTTCAAAGATGCCCAAAAAACACCAGAGTTACAATGACTCTAAAATGATTACAAATACAAAGAAAAATACATGCTTGTACATCACATTCTCCACGGTTTCTATTAAATCTCAGGAAATTACTACAGACCTACATGACCTTTAATGCACACCAGAATATAAGGCCCAGAATCTTACGAAAATTGGAGCCCAGAGAAATTACCAAAATAGTCAAGGCTAGAGGAAAATTCATGGCATTCGTCGAAATTATTTACAGAAAAAATATTGTTCATTGATGCCACAAAGAACTCCAACTTTGTGCCCCTCTGTATAACTTCAGATATGCTGAAATATAAGATCCACATCTTAACACTGACACCATCAAGATCTCAGGATAAGGGTGTTGATCTTACATGTTAGAGTTGGCCTACCAAATCGCTGGAGTCGAAGGAATCGAAAATGCTCGAGTGCAATGGAAACATACACCACTAGAGCTTGCTGAATTACTTGAGCCCAATGCTGAAATGTTGCTGAAATGTCGAAATATGAATTGAGTGCCGATTCAATTCAAATTTTGAACGTGGAAGAATTCAAAATTTGAACCTGGAAGAATTAATGTAGTGGAGGAGGGTTGATGGGACTGGGGTTCATGGGTAGGGGTGGGCGGCTGGGCAAAGGAGGAGGGTGGCAAATGGTGGTGGGCAAGAGGATGGGGTGACTAGAGGGAGAAAAACGGAACAACGACGGAGAGGGTTGGGCTGGAGTGGGGTGATCAGCCAGAAGGGGATGACCAGAAGTGTCAAATAACCTTCTGGTTTGTCCCAGGTTTAGCCTCTTCCATTTTCTATCGTCTGGGGATCATAAAGTACCATTTGATATGCCACTCGTACTTTATTTTGTGGGGTATATGTGAAAATTTATATAGTGTATTTTGTGCTGACATCTTCCATCTTGGATTGTTTTTACACGTGATTTCATGTGTTGAGATGTCTATCAGAGAGTTGGGGTTTTTTTTCCCTTTTCTAATGATGATTTTGTGACTTTTGGCATAGTACCTTTCCTTGATTTCCTTAGTATAACCACGTAATATTACTTTTTAGACTGCGAGGGACATTGTTTTCTTTGTCCATGTCATTTGTGTTGTTTCCCTAGTGTGATTCATCACCTAGTTTGGAAGAGTTGATCGAGGTCAATATCTTAGTAGAAGATAGATATATAGGTATTTTTTGTCCTCATTTAGTCAACGTGCCATCGATCCATAGAATGGAGGAGGATAAAATCAATGGTGTTGATCTACATAAAGGCTTATATTATTTTAGTGGTCGCGCGATTGGTAGCTAAAAGTCATCGAGGAGGAAGAAGGCCATAAAATCCTTTGAAAATGTATAGAGCCTGATAATGGGGGTTGATATATTTTACGATAAATTGGAAGGGATGAAACAATGAAACCTTAATTGGTAGATGAGAGTTTAATAATATCTTAGGGCATCAGATGAAATCATGGGTGGAAAAAAATTGGTTATATATCCTAAAATATAAGCGAAAGATATTTCATTTTATTTCCTCAGAAGACGCAACATTTTGTGGGTCAATGGCAAGGGTTTCCTTTTGTTACAGTGTTGGCTTACCAGATTCGATCCTATGAAGGAAATCATAAAGTGGAATAGTATCTAGGATAAATTTCTTGGATTACCACTGGAACTGTGGAAAAAAAAAGCCATTATGACAGTTGCTAAACTGTAATATTCCCAAAAGGGATTTCTTAGCAAGACATGCCTGAAAAACACATTTTTCAGAGATGTGTTCTTTAGCTATCACAAAATGTGTTTAAAAAAACTTAGCAACCAATTCAAAGTACTGCAGCAACCTTTACTCAGCTTTTATTCTAAAAAAGGTGAGGAAAAGCAACTTTTCATGCCCTAAAATGATTGTATTCAGAAATATGCATACAAATAAGGGTCATGGCCCTAGGATATGTTAGATTAGGTCAAGAGGGATTCACATGCCTAATTTCAGCAAAATAAAATGCTTTTCTCTATGTTAAACAGATCCTCCATTCCCTACTAGGCTTACAATTGCTAATTTCCCATGACTTGGAGCATGCAGAAATTTGCTGGAGCATAGAGAGCATATTTTCTAAAGGTTTTGGTGATTTTATGTATATATAACAGTATTAAAAGCTGAGAATATGATTCAAAGATCTTGCATTAGAAAATACAAGTCTATACTTGAAGAAAAGGCCTCAAAACCAAGCTTTATGACACAAGAAGTAGAGGATGAACCAGAAAGCGTAATTTTCAGAAATATGAAGCAATTTTTCATTAATTTTCAGATATATAACATATCAGAGTACAAAAATATAGATCTAAATGGGATCTATATGCAAAAGTGACTTTTAAGTACATTCCCTTTGGGGATCTCAGCTGATAATGAAGGACACTGAATATATCTGAGATCTACACCATGGATTTGACGTAAACTTCAGAAATTTCTGAAGAATATATCACACAGTAGATCAGATATGAAATAGGACATGGATTGGTTGGCCAATCCATGGATCACCTCAGTGAAGGAAATGAACCCTTTCACCGGAGATCTCTCCTCCAAACTGCTAGCAAATAAACACTACCACTCTGCCTGCAAAATAATGTAGTTTCTGAAGCTTACTACATAGATGAAGTGATGCACACCTTGGCTTCATGCCAAGATAATAATCTGAAGCTAAAAACAGCTATTTCACTCCTGCTAATAGTTTAGATGACTTCCCCACTGAGAAGATGCAATAGAACTCTTCAGATCTGAATAGATTTGATTCCACTTGCTGCAGCTCTCTAAACAGTGAATCCCTAATCAGGAATTACTATGTCAAGGGAGGTGAAGCTTGGCCAATGCCAGATAGTGGACCAATGCAGCACAATCTCCTCCAAGAGACCCTCAAGGAAGGAAGACGAATTCCTAAACAGGAAATTCCTCTCTCTTAGCTAAACAACCAAGAGAGTTTGAGTTGCTCAAGAAATCTCAAAATCGAATTATCATCAACAACCTTTTCCTTGAGCCTTCTCCTTCCTTTTATAAGATGAGGATGTGCCAAACCCAAAACCACCTTGAATCACTTAACCCTTTTCACATGTGGTCCTCCTTCTAGAACTGCGTTGTCCCTTTAGGAGATACATTGAACCTAGACAGTGTTGTAGATTTGGTCCTGTTGACCCAGTCAAATAGCTCAAACCTGTTTCACACACAAATGGATTTTATGTAACTGGCTCAGATATAGCTTTGGTCACATTGAGCATTGATTTATTCATTGATCTAAGGAGTTTTACATGTCCTCCATTAGTCATTTATTCACAAATGGAAAATAAAATAAAATTTAAATATTCCTATTAGCTTGGGATAATTAGAAATATTACAGTCCTCCCCTCCCAAATTTTGCTTGTCCTCAAGCAAGTGCAAGGATATAATTTAAGGATGTCCCCTCTTCCTACTGTAGCATCCACATATGATGATCTCCCCCAAATAATGAGATGTTGTGTCAACAATGAATCTCCATATTGCCTCTCCCAAGCATGCAAATTCGCTGAATAGATATCATCATGAATAAGTAGAGTACTCAAGAAGGCAATAAGGTGCTGCCTAGAGGCTCCCTTGAGGTATGGGATCTGAAATGTATTGGGAAACAAAATTCCCATGTGGATCCTCCATCCCCAAGCAATCATCCACACAAAATGAGTCACCTCCCAACATGGCAACTCCTGAAAATGTTCCTCCACATTGAGCTCCTGCAAAATAGGTGGGCTGAAAATATGCACATGGTAGATAAGATAGCCTACCCCACGTTGTTCTCCTCTCCACTTAAGATAAGTGTAGAGTGGAAAATGATCTTGGGCTGCAAGTATATTTCCCTCAAGTGGCATCATGAATATTAGATTTGCAAAGATCCTTCCTCCAACGCTGTAAAACTAGTTAGCCCAAAATGTTCCATATGTGATGGAAAGAAGGGTATCATCATAAGGTACTCCATCACACACATGGCCCACCTCCAAGAGAAACAAGTGCTTTTTCATGGTGGCCACAACTCTTCCCATGTTCCCATTAGAACATGTACTGCAGAAAATGTGGGAACCTACTTCGCAAAAGGACACATCCAAACCATGTGCCTCACTCAACATCATGTCTCCCATCAAGATAAAAGCAATATCAGCAATTGAGAACATGATTATCATCATCATGAAGGAAATACTGAACGTCCTATGTGATGCAAGAGAGTACCAATAGTTCCCCAAGTCTTCACAGCACAGTTTTACAAACTGCTGCTTCAGAAGAATACATGGAAAATTGTTTCTTGATACATGGTTAATCATATGAATCAAATGAACATACATGTAAGAAAAACATCTTTGCCCAAGGCCACATAAGAGATGGCTGTCTCCATCATATAATTTTTCCCATTGTAGATCATGGAGCTCAAGGAATAGCTTGCCCTCTTGTGGAGCAATGCACTGCCAAAATATGGTAAGAGGATGCAAGAAAAAGCCCTCACCATATTTTGGAAGAAAGAAGATACATGGACCCATGAATGAATCCTCAATAATAGTTTGGCACACTCCCATGAAGGGGAATGAACCAAGTGTTGCATGAGAGTCCTTTTCCTCAGGCTTGGAAACCCAAGTCAAGAAAAGCCCACCACAGTAATAGATGTCTCCATCTACCAATTCATCTTATTCACCTCCTCTTTGCTCACCAAGTGCATCGAATGAGAAGTGATCCTAGGAATAATCCATCAATAAATCCCAGCTCCAAAGTGACAATGCTATTGGCCTATGCAAATAGGCTCCCATCAACACATAGCTCCAATATTTGACATGCAGAATGTCAAAGGCATCTCCCATAATGCTGCTACATATGAGAAGTCCTTCCCATGAAGAAATTCCTTCTTGAACATCTAAGGCCAAGGATTAACCCCTTTGCACTATGATAATGCCATCTTCTACCCCTGCAACATCATGAAAACTGTGAGAGAAAATCTGCCCTTGCTCTCTCAAGAACATCCCAAGCAACAAAATCTTTTGCTGCCTCCTCATACTTCCATCATCCAAATCATGTAGTGACAACATGGTGTTTGACATGAATAATTTTATGCCAACACAATGTGCCCATACTCTTTGCTGCCCCATGATGCAAGTATTCTACCACATACCCTTAGAAATAGAGTGATGACCAAACTCTTTCAAGAGAAACCAATGCAGCCAAGCCTCCTGTTGCCCAGTGTCATAGATCTGTAAGTAGCTTTCCAGCTTCTTTCTCTCCATCCACATCCACTCAACCAATTGTGGATGTCTCCTTCCACCCTTCATCCTGGTACTCCTCCCATGAGGGCTACCATCATCCCAAATCAAATTCCTGCATTTCATGGGATCTTGAAATGCAATCTTCCCAAGGATCAATTTGACCCTATGAGGACCCAAATAGGTGGTAGGCAAAAACCTCCCATCATGATGTTCATGGCTCAAGAAATGTCCAACACAGTCATGAGAGATGTTATCCATCCAAAGATGTCCTCCATCTACTATCTGCTCCTAGGAGAAGGGAAGATCCTCCTAAAACTGTTGAAGAACTTTGCACTCCATGATGTGCTGAAGTGCACCTCCAATGAATTCTTCCCATGAGGTCTTCTCCTCATGCATGGTCTTCAAAAACCAAAGGGGCCTTGGATTTCCTGCAAGTAGAAGTTTCTCTTTGAGCAGGGGTGTGCTCATTGAGAAAGGGTCATCTAGAAGGGAGAAAGGGTTTCTCACTTCAAGATGTCTACCATCCATCATTTCACTCTTTATTGCTTCATGAATGAAGCTTCCATGTGAATGCTCTACTGAGGAATGGTTCCTCTCTTCTTCCTCACGGCCTTTTCATATCACAGTGCAACTTTTTTTCTCTAAATCAACAGCATGCAAAGATGTAGATCCCTTCATACGATGTGCTGAAATGACAATAGATGGATTTTTAATCATACCTTGGTGAGATGTGGAAGCAAGAGCTTCTTTTGTAACTATGTAGTCTTCCTCTATTACTTAAGGTTGCTCCTCCAAGTTTTTTCCAGCTCTGGTAAAAGGATCCACCCTCTCAATCTCCTTGAGATATTCTTCAATACCCTTCAGGGTCTGGAAAAGGAGCAGGGAGATCTCCTCTTTTGTCATTCTTCTAAGTGGTGGAGCCATGCTCTTGTTTCTTCTGTAAAATGCATTTTCTTTGTGAGGGTAGGAAGTGCATGGGTCTTCCTCTCCTTCTTGAAACCTTCCATAGGTCTCACTGCAACTTTCTTCTCCTTGAAACCCTCTAGGAGTCTCGGTGCATCTTCTTTCTCTCTTTTGATTTACCTCTTTGGATAGGCCCTTATTAGATCTGAACACTGATGAGATTAATCTCATCCTCTCCATCATTCTGATCTCTATTTATTCTCTTCACTTTTCTGATAGCTTGATCTCACAAGCTGGGCCAGAGATCATGCTCTAATACCACTGTAATATTCCCAAAAGGGATTGCTTAGCAAGACATGCCTGAAAAACGAATTTTTCAGGGATGTCTACTTCAGCTATCATAAAATGTGTTTAAAAACACTTAGAAACCAATTCAAAGTACTATAGAAACATTTACTCAGCTTTTATTCTCAAAAAGGTGAGGAAAAGCATCTTTTCATGCCCTAAAATGACTGTATTCAAAAATATGCATAAAAATAAGGGTCATGGCTCTGGGATATGTTAGCTTAGGTCAAGAGGGATTCACATGCCAAATTTCAGCCAAAAAAATGTGTTTTTCTATGTTAAATAGATCCTCCATTCCCAAATAGGCTTAAAATTGTTGATTTCCCATGACTTGGAGTATGCAGAAATTTTCTGGAGCATAGAGAGAGTATTTTCTGAAGGTTTTGGTGATTTTATGCATATATAAAAATATGACAAGCTAAGAATATGATTCAAAGATCTTGCATTAGAAAATACATGTCTATACTTGAAGAAAAGGCCTCAAAACCAAGCTTTATGACACAAGAAGTAGAGGATGAACCAGATAGCGTAATTTTCAGAAATATGAAGCATTTTTTCATTAATTTTCAGATCTATAACATATCAGAGTACAAAAAGATAGATCTAAATGGGATCTATATGAAAAAATTACTTTTAAGTACATTCCTCTTGGGGATCTCAACTGATAATGAAGGACATTGAATAGATCTTAGATCTACACCATGGATCTACAGTAAAATTTAGAAATTTATGAAGAATATATCACACATCAGATCATATCTGAAATACGACATGGGTTGGTTGGCCAATCCACTGAGCACCTCAGTGAAGGAAAATAACCCTTTCACCGCAGATCTCTCCTCCAAACTCCTAGCAAATAAACACTACCACTCTGCCTGCAAAATAACATAGTTTCTGAAGCTAAATATGCAGATGAAGTGATGCACACCTTGGCCTCATTCCAAGATAAGAATCTGAAGCTCAAAACAGCTATTGCACTCCTACCAATGGTTTAGATGACTTCCCCACTAAGAAGATGCAATAGAACTCTTCAGATCATTTGAATAGATCTGATTCCACTTGTTGTAGCTCTCTAAATAGTGAAGCCCTAATTAGGATTTACGCTGTCAAGGGAGGTGAAGCTTGGCCAATGCCAGATAGTGGACCAATGCAGCACAATCTCCTCCAAGAGACCCTCAAGGAAGGAAGAGGAATTCCTAAATAGGAAATTCCTCTCTCTTAGCTAAACAACCAAGAGAGTTTGAGTTGCTCAAGCAATCTCAAAATTGAATTATCATCAACAACCTTTTCCTTGAGCCTTCTCCTTCCTTTTATAAGATGAGGATGTGCCAAACCCTAAACCACCTTGAATCACTTAACCCTTTTCACATGTGGTCCTCCTTCTAGAACTGCGGTGTCCCTTTAGGAGATACATTGAACCTAGACAACGTTGTAGATTTGGTCCTATTGACCCAGTCAAATAGCTCAAACCTGCTTCACACACAAGTGGATTTTATGTAACTGGCTCAGATATAGCTTTGTTCACATTGAGCATTTATTTATTCATTGATCTAAGGAGTTTTACATGTCCTCCATTAGTCATTTATTCACAAATGGAAAATAAAATAAAATTTAAATATTCCTATTAGCTTGGGCTAATTAGGAATATTACATAAAAAAATTGGAAATTTCTACTTTGTGGAGGAAGGGAACTTGCGCTTCCTAAATAAAAGGATTTCCTAATTCATCATGGAGATGGATATGACATGGGAGTTGGCACCTGAAATTGATGTTTTATGGGGAAATTTCTCTACCCACCAATTCATTGATTACTGGGGGATTCCATTCAAATGCCTTTGATTTCATTTGATTGGTCATCTCTTGCACAATTTCCTCAGATATATAAAATTCATTGAATTCGGGGTACTCATCATTTTGGTTGTGGTAGGAGATTTTATGATTACTCGAGACAAGAGTCTTTGCAAAATCCAACAGAGAATGGTCCTTCAACCCCCAATAATAACATGATCGTCCCTTATCTTGATAATGTTTCCAATTCCTTGAATCATGATGTTTCCAGGATGATCCTGGAGTCAATCCTCCTCTCCCTATAAATCATATTAATATGGTTATCGAGGTTGGTAATAAGGGATCCATGCTTTATCTATCTTCTCTTACTAAGCCCGATAATCCATTTGAAAAGTTGGCTCGTGATTGTATTTTGTCCTCTCTTGTTTCCTTGGAATGGGATAGGGAGGCAGTGATTCACTCTTCTCGGGAGGCTTACTTTTCATCTCCTATCAAATTTGGTGCTCCTTTGGGATATACTAATCATTCAGATAAGCCAACTTGTGATAATTATGTCTCTCCTCCTATTTCTCTAGATCAGGCTCAGTAGGGTGTGGTACACTTTACAAAGGAGGTTTAATTCTCATCCCTAGTCAAACAGAGGGCTCCATCGGATAATATATTTTCTCCAATCTTAGAGGATGTGAAGCCATAGTCTTTGGCTCGAAATGAGTCATTTAGACTAGTTCCTCTTTCGATTAAAAAATATTTTTTCATTGAAAATGAAGTGTTTTCCAGCCTCTTCTCAAGGAAAAACATTACCACAAGATCAAAAAGGGTACAAAGTATAAGAAAATCACATATTGCTCTATAATTCCATCTGACTCATGTCATCTTTTCATGATTGTCTGGAGAACAATCATCTTCCTGGTTTTGATCCACCTAGCCAATTGAATGAGCTTTTGGAGGCTACACATTTTGATTCGGGAGTTCTTAGAGGGATTGCACCCACAAATATGCCATTAGAACGATAATTATATCATTCCATGTGAGGGGATTGGGACATTTCCCTAAAAGAAGATTCGTTAGAAACATCATTCGGAGATTTAAGCCTTTGATTGTTCTCATCTAGGAGACTATGATAGACATGGATAAGACTTTGGATTTTCTATTGAATATTTTTCCTTTTTGGCATGTGTGTGCAACCAGTGATTTTAACCTATGAAGTGGCCTAGCTGCTATGTGGGATCCTAAAATAATTAATCTTTGAGCATTTGATTATGTTTCAGGGATCATCTTATCAGGTTTCAAAGGGAGAATAAGGTTTGTTTGCATATACTTAACTTATTTGGATAGAATAAGCTTTTGGGACTGGATATAATCCTTCATATTTTTGGAACTGAGTTCATTGATTATAGCAGAAGATCTTAATTTTACTATAAAAAAGGAGGAATTTTGGGGTTCCAAGGAAAGGTGGACAAGCTGGGGGTATATTTTTGCAACGTTTTTGCTTAGAAGGCATTGATTGACGTTAATCCTAATCCTATCTATCTGATGCATAGATTCTTCTAGAAAGCAGATCCTAGCATATAAAACTCATTGCTTCACTCAAATATGAAAATGCTCAATTTTTTTCTCAAATAAAACCATAAAAATATTCAGCTTAAAAATTCACATGAAAGAGAAAGAGCTATTAAATCATCTACAGATATAAAATATAAAAATTCTTTGGCCATATATTACAATGGAGAGCTTCTCTCAGCTCTTGGCCCTTTACAAAAGTTCACCAACCATTCCTCACATCACACTCTCTCTTAGCTTCTATTCTTCCTTACACAAATCCCTTATTTATACATAAATATGGATTTAATCCATTCCAAAAATCTCTCCTCACAAATCTCAACTAGATCTAAATTAGATTCATTCTAGGTGTAGACTCAACAAAATCTCGTACATAGAATTTCTACTCCCTAAATTTTCTACCTAATTCTATTTCACTCATATCCTTTTTAATTATTAAAAGAATATATATACAATAATCCTCACCTTTACATTTTTCTCTCTTAAATTATTAAAATGAATAAATTAATTAATAAAATAATTAAAAATCCTCACCCCCTATTTTACACAAATAAATAATAACAATTGAGCTTGATGCTCCTGCATCAGACTCCCAAGGTTGAAATTAATCATGATCGCCTGATCATGTGTTTCAGATCTTTGTCTTCCTGGATCCCATATCTTGTGCTGAAATTATCCATTTCTTGTTGCTTCTGTCTGTTGTTCTTCTCCAGGTCTCCACACTTTATGCTGCATTGCCCCACTGGCTATGCTTTCATAATCTTCTGCAGTTTTCCTCTTGCTGCTTCTTCTTTTTTTTACTGTTGTTGGCTTCTTCTGGGATACTTTCATCATTATCCACCTTATCAGTCTAATTTCTCTGTCCAATAGATTTTCTCTAGCATCTGCAATAAAACCTGTACTCACAAAACAATTATTAAAATAAAAAATATAAGGCCTCAGTGCCTCTTTCTCTTATGGCAACATTTCAGTATGCTGCTCGGAAATTTCTTCTTCCATCAGCACATCAGTATGCTAATTTAACTTCTCCATGAGACTGTCAACTATTCCCTCCTACATATCATCTGTTTCAAGAATGTCTTCCTGTTCTGGTTCAGAATAATGAACCTCTTCGAATTTCTGAATCATTCCTACCTCCTTACTCTATGTTTCCTGATTATCATTCTGAACAATTTCTTTGTCTTTCTCTTTCAGCAACTCACCCTGAGTATAGATCCTCTGCTTTTGCAACTCTCTTATCTGAAGATCTAACTTCCTATATAACTTAAAAATCTCAATTGGGGTAGAACTTGGAAACTTTACACTACTTTCCATACCTTAATTTGTTGTTGACCAATCATCAAATGGTCCTTCTTCCCCTGCTTCAATATTCTGCTGAATATTTCCATGAGACCCCTCTATATTCATTTCTTTCTGAGATCTTGCTATCTCAGCATCATTCTAAATAGATTTTAGGTTCAACTCTTCTTCTTTAACAGACTTCAAAGTTTGTTCAACACCATGTGATGTACCTCCTTGGAATTTTTCTTCGGCATTTCCACTTTGTTCCTGTTCCATAACAGCTTCGACTTGCTGTCGTACCCCAAATAAGAATTCATTTATGATTTCTTCCTGTTGTAACCAATCAACACTTTCCTTCTCTGAAAGGAATTCTCTACCAGACTTTACCTCAAGAGTTTCATTCTTGTTTGTGACAGTTCCATCAACTTGCTCATCGTCTTTCGCACATCCTGCAAACATACATAAATTGTGAGAAAAAATGTAAGGCTTCATGGCCTCATCTGTTCCTCTCGCCAACACATCTTCAGATGCTTCTAAACTATTCCAATAGTTCATGAGATCTTCCTCACTGATCTCTTCACCCAGAATTGCACCATGTTCTGGGCCACAAATGGAAACATCCATTTTTAACTTAGGCACCTCTCTGAGTTCTTCACAACTCAACATCTTCTCGAGTTTCCTCAGCTCTTCCATCAACTGTAAGTTTACCTGATTTTCCCTTTTTTCATGTAGCTTCTGCCACTTCACCTTCTTTCTCATGGTCCAACCATGTGTCTAGTTTTCCACATTTTCCTGCAACAACTTCATTAACAATTCAAGGTGAATTGTTATCTCAGCCTTCTCTCGCTCATACTCTTCATCCGTAAACTGTTCACATATGCCACATATCTTGGCATTTTCCTTCTTCTCCCCTCTGCTGTGGTTTTCATCAGATCTTCGGAAATGAATATCAACAGTCATCTTCCCCTTGTTTGTGAACTGCATCTGTTCACATGTGGACTTCATTTAATCCACTTCTCAGCAATCCTTCACACTTGCCATTCATCAAAATACAACTTCTCCTCCCGCACTTCACTTCTCTTGGTTCTATCTCTTGGAGCCAATCTCTGGCAACCCTCTTGCTGCAAACAACACTTTAGTAACTCATGTGTTACAATAACCAATTCTTTGGGTGTCGGGCTCTACCGATCATGCACCCATTACATTCAGACTTTGGACCTATCTTACGACTCTTTGACTTTAGACTTACACCAATTTTTCATTTTGGATGAAAATACTCAATCTCAATTCAAACTATCCAAACTTTCAGTTGAATCTAACATTTGTTTTCACTTCAAGCTTTGTCCCAATAAAAATGATAGTGGATATTTTGACTTAATTGAAGTTATACAATTCTTCAATAAACATACACCCCTAATACATTTAGGATGTAAATCTTCACCCTCTTTCATACTTCATTCTTATGAAAAATCATCAATTTTCCTTATCATTTCACATGATACTGAAGTCTTTAGTTGAATTGTAATTTAGGTTTTCCAAGATTTATTTTAAGGTGAAAATAAATAAACCATTCAATCTTCAATATTTAAAAATACCTTCCTGAATTATCATACTTCATGCTCCTGTTAAGGTTATTAATAAACCTTTTTCTCTGCATACTCAACCCTCTGGTTTCCATTCTTCTATGCCATCTTTGTCACTGTCAATAGTTGCATGCTCACAAGTTCGTCATCTTAATGAAAACATTTCCCTACACTTATATACACCATGCAACATCGATTCACATCTCTTCACCTGTGTACAGAGAACAAGCAACTTCTTCGATGAATGATGTACAATTCATACATCATGTTCATCCTGAATATCACCTCCTTAAATGTCGCCACATGATGGTAAAAACAAAGGTTTACAACATCAAGCAATTATATTTCCCATCACCAATCAAAAGAATTCTTCTTTTTCCAACTACAAGCTTTGTCCAAAATAACTTAACCAAAATTGTGAAGAATCCACATTATGCATAATAAATCATCACACTATGCATAATAAACCTCCTCGAATAAACATGCATATTTCTCTTTATGTCATCCAGGATTAGCACATTTTCATTCATTTTCCATTCAATTTTACATTAGCATCTGCAACAGTAGTCTTCCCTGCTGCCACTTACCTCACCAATCCTCTCTTTGGACTTGGTCTTTGGCAAGCACCGGTTCTCTTATTCTCTGGAACCTCTTTGAGCATCCTCCCTGCTCCCTCTAGGCTTCAACTCACCTTGTACACAATTTTCCTTCTTATCCAATCTTTGTTGGAAATCTTCAAGGTTATGCTCCACACTTTGCTTTCATTTAGAAACTATTTCTAGTCTCTTTCATCAGTACTATTAAAACTGTAATCTTTATTTGCTGAGATCTGTAACCTGTATTCTACAAATATTATCTTCAAAACCAGAGTTAAAATAAAATATATCAGCTCACCTTCAAGATCTCTGTGTGATCTTGTTCCATCTCTCATCTGCACTATATCTCCATGTGCGATCATCTTGTCGGATTCAAAGTCCGATCCCCATTTAATTTTTTCATCAAACATGCATGTTCTACAATTCTAAAAAAAAATTGAATCTTAAAAAAGAACTATTTCCATTCACCCAACTCCACACAAATGCCATCCATGAAAATGTCAAAACCCGCACATTATGATGTAGGAAAATTAAATAATCCTACACTTACACTTTCAATTCAACAAACTTTTCCTTTTTGTAAAAGTCTGGGCTTATTTTCTTCACAAAGGTGTAATTGATTTACAACTAGCTGGCGACACTACAAGATCCTTGTTAAGCTATCCATAATTGTATATATTGCAAATCTCACCATACTTATTAATTCAAAACAAAGTAATGAACTCTAACACAGAAATAGAGTTGCATCCCCTATGTTGGTTCATACATCCATTTAATAAACATGCAACAATTAACTCACAAAAACAAAATTCTATGCAGACATTGCAATATCCATTGGTGGAATCTCAATGGTCAGTCTCTCGAACTATATAGGATGGATGGCATTCTAATGTCAATGAAAAATCACATTACTTCAAAAAGTGCGTTGTTTACCCTCCACTACAGCATTCCATTCACATTACATTGATGGTAAAATGTATAGATTAGGATTTAAGTCCTTGAGCTTCAGTTGAAGCCTTTGCATACATCATCGATTGAAATATAATGCAGTACCGTATCATGCAACAGACATTTGTTTAAGGCGTTGATCATCATACACCCTTAGCGTTCCAAACGCTACCATACCTTCACGGTGGTAGCGTTCTACCTGTCTCACGACTCCTACAACACTGGTGGCCATCGCTTACACAACATTGGTGTCTCCTAATTCGAACATCACGGATGTAATTCTGCTTCAAAAGAAAAAATGCAATTTCATTTGTTCTGATTTGTTTACCTCATGCCTCGCAAATTGAATGGGTGACTATTGCTTTGACTGGTTAATTCCCTTCGGCTTTGCAAGAATACACCTCAAACCCACATGCCTGAAGCTTCACAGCTTGACATTCCACATGTCTACATTTACCTGCGGTTTTCCTCCATGTCTACTCTCAAGCACTATACCTAATGTATATTGTCCCTCTCTTGCATCCACTTGCCACTCTGCATACGTGGTGACTTACAACTCTGCATAACCTTGTTTGCTACGCTTATTCTACATTCAATCTCAAACAAATGTGCTGCGTCTTTTCACAATAGCTTTAACGCTCCTTCCAACGTTGCTTCAAGGACCAATCGCACTCCTCTCCGTGCATCAACTTTGTTAATCGGACATGGTTTGGGACTTAGTTCCCATACATTTTCAACGCTCGGTGGTTGTCTTCAACACAACTATAACTCCCTTCAACGAGCTCTTAAGCTATGTTCTTTACTCCGCCTAGATTACTTCGCGTGGACTACTCCACATTGGATGTCACTGGTCCAAAGCGCCTCTATCAATACATTCAACGCTATTGAGAAATTCCTCCCTTTGCCATTAATTCCTGTGTTCACAAATTCATACATATTCTATGCATATATAGATTTGCAGATTCAAAACAGACATCTTAACAAGCTCTGATACCAAATGATGCATGGATTCTGCTAGAAAGAAGATCCTAGTATATAAAACTCACTGCTTCGCTCAAATATGAAAATGCTCAATTTTTTTCTCAAATAAAACCATAAAAATATTCAACTTAAAAATTCACATGAAGGAGAAAGAGCTATTAAGTCATCTACAGATATAAAATATAAAAATTCTCTGGCCATATATTACAATGGAGAGCTTCTCTCAGCTCTTGGCCCTTTACAAAAGTTCACCAACCATTCCTCACATCACACTCTCTCTTAGCTTCTATTCTTCCTTGCACAACTCCCTTATTTATACATAAATATGGATTTAATCCATTCCAAAAATCTCTCCACACAAATCTCAACTAGACCTAAATTTGATTCATTCTAGGTGTAGACTCAACAAAGTCCCATACATCGAATTCCTACTCCCTAAATTTGCTACCTAATTCTATTTCAGTCATATCCTTTTTAATTATTAAAAGAATATATATACAATAATCCTCACCTTTAAATTTTTCTCTCTTAAATTATTAAAATGAATAAATTAATTAATAAATTAATTAAAAAGCCTCACCCCCTATTTTACACAAATAAATAATAAAAATTGAGCTTGATGCTCTTACATCACTATCGCACACGGAGGAATGGTTTCTCAGGTTCCGAGGGAATTTCAAAGTGACTTGACCATTTTTTTGTTCAGTCACTCTAGCTGGAAATATGAGTCAGTTGAAATCATGGACCCATTCCTCATTTATCTTGGATCACTTTCCGATATTCTTGGCATGGCCTAGAGATTTTGTGAAGCATGCATATCCTTTTAAATTTAAACATTTTTGGCTAAAGGAGAAAGACTTTGAGGATCTTATTTGGTACACCTCGCATAAAACTATTCCAAGTATTGGATTATTTTGTATGGAATCCACCAGCTTCAAACTTAAATATTTGAATAAAGAGGTTTAGATATGGATCGGGGACAAGAAAATGTCTATGGAAAGGGAATGAATTGTGATTGATAGACAAATTAAAACCTTCACTCACTTGTTTGCACATGCTTATTTTTCTTTTCAATCTAAAAAGAAGATATTAGATTTAAAAGATAGAAAGAATAAGATTTTGTTGGCACAAGAAGAGGAGTGGCGCCTTAAGAGCACGGTAACATGGGTTTCTTAAAGTGATAATAAAACTTGATTTTTTCATAATCATTCATCTTTTAGGAAAAGTAAAAATCTTATTTGGTATGTCATAGATGGAGAGGTAACTATTGTTTATTCTGAGAAGGAAATACAAAATGAAGTTGTTCGCTATTTCAGGTAAATTATATAGAGCAAGAGATGGTGATCATTTTCAGAATCAGGTGGAGCTTTTAAACCTCTATCCACCTATGTTTTGTGAGAAGAATAATGAGAAAATGGGGATGATGATATCTAATGATGAAATCATTGTGGTCTTAAAATATTTGGAAAGGGAGAAGAGTCCAAGAATATATGAATGACCAGTGGAGCTCTTCTTTCACTACTAGGATATAATTCTAGAGGAGCTAACTGTGATGGCCAAGGAATCTCAATGTCACTTCTTGATCATGGGATTGGTAAATGATATGTTCTTAGAATTAATCCTTAAGGTGGCACAACCTACATATTTTTCTGACTATCTCCTTATTTCTCTTTGTAACTCTATCTATAAGTTGATTTTAAAAGTCATATCCAACAAGATTAAACTCATTCTATCAAAGCATATCTCTTCTAAGAAATTTGGGATTTTGGACCAAAGACAGAACCATGATGTAGTTGATATTGCACAAAAATGTGTTCATTCAATTAATACTTGTCAGATGGAGGCACGTCTCATGAATATTGATCTGAATAAAGTTTATTTTTATGTCGATTGGGAATTATTGTGGTTGATTCTACATAAGATTGGCTTTGGGGATAATCTAGTTGGTTGGATAATGGGGTGTATATCGATTGTTAACTTCACGATCATCATGAATGGGTTACCAACAACTTTATCCAAGGCCTTTATAGGCCTCAGATATGGATGTGTATCTCCCATGTTGTTTCTTATTGTTATTTATCGTTTAAGTAGAAAGATAATTGAGGTTCAATCTAGGGGTACTATTTCTGGATGTAGGATGTCAAGAAGCATATCCCAAACACATTTGATGTTCGTAGATTATTTACTTTTGGTGGGTAAAGAAACTAGATCTAAATGGATTGTCTTCCATTAGATTCTTTCAAGCTTTGGATAAACCTCAAGACTAATCATGAGAAAAGGAGATTCAACCTTGATTTCTTCCAATCATGAGGATGCAACATTTTTGGATATTTCTAAAATATTTGAAGTTCAATCGATCTCATTGGATTCACATTTTAAATATATTTGTTTCTTTCTAAATTTTAATAATTACGAGACAAACGAGTGGGATTGGATCGTGAAGAAGTTCGAAAAAAAGTTGTCTCAGTGGTCCTATAAATGGTTAACAACGACTGGGGGGAATTTTCTTTAAATTCGGTTCTTGAGAGCATCTCTATTTACTAATTGTTGAGATTTTTAATTTTATTAAAATAGTCAAAAATCTCAGTAGGTGACAAAAATTAGGAATTTGTTGCTAGATTAGCTCCAGGTTGTTGGGAGGGAGTTAATGCATCCTAAATTTGAGTTGAGAGGATTTATGAGGCAGTTAGATTCTCCTTGCTATAAAACAGGTATCCATACGGATTGTTTTGAGTGTGAGAGTTTGTAATCTCCTGTTTGATAATAAAGATTGCCGATGCCTATGTAGGTGGACGTAGCCCAGACTGGTTGGGTGAACCACGTAAAATCACTGTGTCATTTGTGTATGCTTTATGTCTTGTGTTTGTCTTTTTTATATTCTGTGCACTGCTGTTAGTCTAACAATTGGTATCGGGCATGTTGGGGAGGCTTACCCCGCGGCGGCGGAGGGATGCATTAATATGTATTTGTGTGTGGCTGACCCGAAAGCGCGTATTGTTTGCCAGTGCGTTAAACGGATCGCCTACTGCGTTGTTAATTCTTGGTGTATTGAACCTTTCTTACAAATGTTTGAATGATGAAGTGTCTCCAACCCCTGCCGTGGATACTGAAAACTCAAATTCTCTAGGTTTAGTGGAAGATTTTTGAGTTCATGTAACCACAGATCTGGGTTGGAGACATGAGTCTCTGTTTTTTTTTGTAGAGAATGGTGAAAAGCATTGTCGAAAAAACAAACCTTCTTCTGGTAGAAGGATGAATGAATGGGTCGGATGCTTGAGCTCTGAGCGCAATTCGGTTATGTCTGGCGGATGACGTTCTGTTCAACATTGTGTCAGAGAAGACCGCCGCAGGTTTGTGGTCGAAGCTTGAGAAGCTCTACATGACGAAATCCTTGACAAATCGGATTCTCCTGAAGCGACAGCTTTATGGTTTGCGGATGAAAGAAGGTACCTCGATTACTGACCATCTGAATGTTTTCAATACTCTATTGGTACAATTACAAAGTCTAGATGTAAAATTTGATTCGGAGGATAAGGCAATAACTCTATTGTGTTCATTGCCCAAATCGTGGGATCACTTTGTTACTTCCATAAGCTTTAGTACTGCAGACATCCTTGAGTTTGACGATGTGGTTGGAGCTTTGTTGTCCGAGGAGACCAGGAAGCGGTCGAATGCTGACACCTCTACATCAGAGGCAATGATGGCTAGAGGTCGTTCTAGAGAAAGACGCTCTGGTAAGCACAGCGATTCGCGTTCAAAGTCGAAAGGGAAGAAGAGCAAAGTAAAGTGCTGGTTTTGTGGCAAATCGGGGCATTTAAAGAAGGACTGCTGGAAGCGACAGCAGCAAACTTCTAAAGCAGATTCTTCGACAGAGAAGAAGGAGGCAAATACGACAGATACAGGTTCGGCATCTGGTTCAGGTATGAGCGACGAAGTGTTATCAGTTAATGTGTCAAATCATGATCAACATTGGTTGTTAGATTCCGGTGCATCAAACCGCATGTGTATCCATAAAGAATGGTTTAAGACATATAAATCAATTAATGATGGAATTGTGTACATGGGTAATGATGTAACATGTAATATTGTGGGGATTGGGAGCATACAACTACAAATGTTTGATGGGACAACTAGAATATTAACTGATGTGAGGCATGTACCAGATTTAAGGAAAATTTTGATTTCTTTAGGAGCATTGGATACGAATGGATATAAAACTGTAATTCAAGGTGGAGTTATGAAAATTTATAAAGGTATTTTACTAGTTATGAAAGCTAAGAAAGTAGGAAATCTATTTCAGTTAGAAGGAGGTACAGGGTCAGATTTTGTGTCTACTGTGTCTGAACATGACAGTAGTTCCATTCACTTATGGCATCAAATATTGGGGCATATGAGTGAAAGAGGGTTGAAAATTTTGGCTGATCGCAAGTTACTTCCAAATCTGAAGTCTGGAAAGTTAGATTTCTGTAAGCATTGTCTGTTTGGAAAACAAAGTAAACAAAAGTTTAAAACAGGCAAACATACTAGTAAAGGCATACTTGATTATATTCATTCAGATGTTTGGGGTCCAGCCCCTACAACCTCATCTGGTGGCTCGTCATATTTTGTATCGTTTATTGATGACTTTTCTAGGAAGGTGTGGGTCTACATGTTGAAAAGAAAGTCTGATGTTTTTTCAGTTTTCAAGCAGTTTAGAGCATTGGTAGAAAACAGCACTGGTAGAACAATAAAATGTTTAAGAACTGACAATGGTGGTGAGTTTACTTCGAAGGAGTTTGACAGCTATTGCAAGGATGCAGGGATCGAGAGACATAAGACCACGGTTTATACTCCTCAGCAAAATGGAGTTGCTGAACGCATGAACAGGACTCTTCTAGAGAGAGCAAGGAGTATGCTGAGTAACGCCGGGTTGCAAAAGGAGTTGTGGACGGAAGCGGTGGCAATAGCTTGTTATGTGATAAACCGATCTCCATCGACGGCGATAGACTGCAAGATTCCGCAAGAGGTATGGAAAGGACATCCTTGTGACTATTCTAAACTCAGAGTGTTTGGTTGTGATGCATATGCTCTGGTGCCTAAACATCAGCGAACTAAATTCGATCCAAAGTCTAAAAGGTATATCTTTGTTGGGTATGGTGTTGGAACAAAGGGATATAGATTGTGGGATCCTACTACCCGCAAAATCATCATCAACAGAGATGTAAAGTTTAATGAATCCTCTCTTGTACAGTTAGATGTAGATAGTAAATTGAAACAGGATGATGTATTTGATTTTCAGCACATTCAGTTTGACAGCACTTCTAATGGTAGTCATGATGACCATAGTTCAGATACTAGTCATGAACAGGTTTCAGAATCAGAACATGAACAGGGTTCAGGTTTAGATCATGAACAGGTCTCAGATACTGATCGGCAAGAAGTTCCTACAGATGGTAGTCAACCAGAAACATCCTTAAGGAGGTCTACAAGAATCAAACGGCCACCGAGAAGGTATGATGATTATGTTACTTCAGTTGCATTTACTGCTAATGACGATGAACCTCTGTGCTATCAGGAAGCAATAGAAGGTTCGAAAAGTGATAAGTGGAAAGCAGCTATGAAGGAAGAAATGATGGCCTTAGGTAAGAATGGCACATGGGATCTGGTTGAGCTTCCGAAAGACAGAAAAACTGTGGGGTGTAAATGGGTTTTCAAGCTGAAACGGGGTGTGAATGATACGGAGGACAGGTACAAAGCGCAACTGGTTGCAAAAGGGTTTTCTCAGAAAGCAGGCATAGATTTTCATGAGATTTTTTCACCAGCTGTTAAAATAGTTTCAATCATAATTGTGTTAGCGTTAGTTGCTTTGCTTGATTTAGAATTACAGCAACTAGATGTTAAGACTGCATTTCTACATGGAGACTTAGATGAGGAAATATATATGGAACAACCGGAAGGGTTTGCTCAGCATCGCAATAATAAATTTTTCTGCATGCTCAAGAAGTCATTATATGGCCTGAAGCAATCGCCTCGGCAGTGGTATAAGAAGTTTGATTCTTTCATGTTGAGTCAAAATATATAAGAAGTGAATATGATCATTGTGTTTACTTTAAGCAAAGAAGTAATGGCATGTTCATTATCTTAGTGTTGTATGTTGACGATATGCTTTTAGAAAGCAAAAGCATTGAAGAAATCAACAAAGTTGAAGACTCAGATGGCAAGGACATTCGATATGAAAGATCTAGGAGCAGCAAGACAGATTTTGGGCATCGAGATTTTCAGAGACAGGAGCAATGGTAAGATGTGGCTATCACAACAGAAGTATGTTGAGAAGATACTCTTGAGGTTTGGTATGAACAATGTGAAGCCTGTTTCAGTCCCTTTTGCTTCGCATTTTAAGCTTTCTTCCAGTTTATGTCCTAATACAGATGAAGAAAAGGATTATATGTCTCGAATTCCATATGCCAATATAGTAGGGTGTTTAATGTATGCGATGGTTTGTACTCGACCAGATATTTCACATGCAGTTGGGGTTGTCAGCAGGTACATGGAAAATCCGGGTAAAGAACACTGGTCAGCATTGAAATGGGTGCTTCGGTATTTGAGAGGCACAAGTAGTTATTGTATCACTTACAATAAGAGTAGTGAATTTGTTTGCGGGTATGTTGATTCTGATTTTGCAGGTGATTTGGATAAGAGAAGGTCAACTTCAGGGTATGTCTTTACTCTTGCAGGTGGAGCTATTAGCTAGATGTCAAAGCTACAGAACATTGCTGCTTTATCCACTACAGAAGCAGAATACATAGCTGCTTCACATGCTTGCAAAGAAGCGGTTTGGTTGAAAGGTTTGTTTGGTGAGTTTGGTAGGTTGTAGGACAACATCAAGTTATTTTGTGATAGTCAAAGTGCAATTCATTTGGCTAAAAATCCGGCCTATAAGCAAGAATCAAAGCATATTCCAACAGCATCATTTTGTAAGACAAAGTTATCACTGAAAGGGGAGTCTCTCTTGAAAAGGTGCATACAAAGGAGAATTGTGCAGACATGTTCACGAAACCAGTTTTGTTAGAGAAGCTACGCTAGTGTTTGGCTTCTCTTGGCTTGCAGAAAAGATAAAATAATAAACAAACAGGGCATCAGGCTAATTGTTGTCAAGGTGGAGATTGTTGAGATTTTCTGTTTTTCATTAAAATAGGCAAAAATCTCAGTAGGTGACAAAAATTAGGAATTAGTTCCTAGATTAGCTCCAGGTTGTTGGGAGGGAGTTAATGCATCCTAAATTTGAGTTGAGAGGATTTATGAGGCAGTTAGATTCTCCTTGCTATATAACAGGTATCCATACGGATTGTTTGAGAGTGTGAGAGTTTGTAATCTCCTGTTTGATTAATAAAGATTGCCGATGCCTATGTTGTGTGGACGTAGCCCAGATTGGTTGGGTGAACCACGTTAATTGCTGTGTCATTTGTGTATGCTTTTATGTGCTGTGTTTGTCTTTTATATTCTGCTGCGCACTGTTAGTCTAACACTAATGCACATTTACATGCTGCCAAAATAGATAATTGAAATAATCCATTCAATCATGGATTAATTTTTATGGGATAGTTCAGGTAATGCATAAAAAATTGACATAGTTCATTTTGAGGTTCTTGCTAGACAGTTGGAAGTTGGTGGATGGGATATTAAGGATTTATAGCGCTTCAATTCAGCTCTTCTAGTCAAGAATATTTGGAGGGATTTGAATGGAGAAGACATTTAGGGACAAATAATCATGGCAAAATACCTGAAGAATAATCAGATGTTAATATGGATCAACGAAGGGAAAAAGAAAAAAAAGTGGCGTCTCTCACTTGGAGAAGTATGATGAGAGTAAAAAATTCGTTGTTAGGTAATTTGAGATGGGAGGTGGGAACATGATCAAGAGTGGAGATTGGTATGGATTCTATTAAAGGATTTAATGGCTCACATACTATGTTTGTCCCATTACTTAATCATTTACATAATTATGGATTATACTTTCTGAGTCATATATGTGTGGATCATAATTCTTATTCAATTTCGTTGTATTGGGTGTAGAGTCTGATTATCTTCCTAATGCTTCAGAGGTTGTTGTTTCAACTGTGGTTGGATTCTAGTCCGTGATGAGTGTTGGGGGGATTGTACCCCCACCCTCCCCCTAGCAGGGTTCTGAGGCAGTGCCCTGGAGGAAAAATTAGATAAAAATTTTCCTTGTAAAATATTGCAATTTCGTATTCAATCTGGGTTGTTCATTAGGCAAAAGATATGATGGTAGAAGTTATTGTAATTTAGGGTTTTTTTCCCTTGATGGAAACCCTCAGTTTATATGAGGGAATTTTATTGTGGTTTTGTATTATTCTGTGGCTGAAGAAAAAATGAGAGATTGCCTGCGAACGAAGAGGAAATTACAACATATTTTTTCTAGGTTGCATCTCTTCATTTTTCTATATATTATAAAATGAAGGACTGGTTGTTTCTCCGTGGACATAGCCCGCATTGGATGGACCATATATATCTATATCTCTCTTATTTATGCCTTTATTTACTTGCGTTTCTGTAATATTTTATTTGTTTCATTTCTCTGTTATTTAATTTCTAACCAATCTTCTTGGCTGGATGCTAGGGATATCACCCTGTCGTGATCGTTAGCAACATAATGGCATGAATACACTTCAGCTATGTCTAGCTAGAATTTTTATGTCGAAGAGGGGGATATTTTGGCATGGAATGGTTGTTATAAAAATGGTTAGCTACAGGTCAAAGATGTTTACACCTTCATTTCAAAGGGGATAAGTCAAATTTGTAATGCCACTTGTTTCATAAATCTTGGAAATGGGATATCCCTTTAAACTTCAAGTGCTTCATCTGATTGGCGGCCCATAATAAGATTTTAACTTGGGATATTTTGTTAAAAAAAAGTATTATGTGGACCTGGGTGATGTTGTTTACGCTGTAATAACTCTAAAGATGTGACTCACCCCTTTATTGCATGTCCTTATGCAGTCTTATTCTAGACAAAGGTCCTACGATAGTTTAATATTAAAGTCAATTAGGACTAATCCAACATAGGGGACTGCCTCTATCAGTGATTTAAGGATTTTTATGATTACAGAGATTTACCATTCAATGTAATATGGGGTATTTGGAGATCGCAAAACGCTTGGATATTTGATCATGACATGCCAAATTCGAGGGGTACTTGTCTGAAGGTTGCTGCATATTTATGGGAGATTAGCCCTGATAAGACAAAGAAATCTTGTCATCGTTATCGGTTGAAGGATGTGTGGGTTAATTATCCTATTGTTTTTTATTATAGGGATTCATTATTCAATACTTGTGGTAGCGGGGCGATCATAGCTTTGAAGTCTGGAGAGATCTTCCAGTTTTTTTGGTTCAGTGGAGTGGGAACAAACAACAAAGTTGAGCTATTAGCACTATGCGAAGTATTATATTGTGCCAAATGGATAGCTATTGAGGGTTTTTCCATCTTTGGAAATTCTAAACTGATCATTGACTGGGTTAATTTGAAATCATAATTTAAGTCTCCAATGTTCACAAATTGGATGAAGAGGATGAGAAGGTTGATTAGTTATTTCAAGACATCTTCCTTCTCTCACTTTTACAGAGAGAAAAATATAAGAGGGATGCAACTCCGTCCCAGGCTCGATCAAATATTGTATTATGGAACATGGCTCCCTCCTTCATTTTGGTTATATAAAAATATGATATTTCAATTGGTCAACTATTCTTGTGCTTTCTGTTTCTTTTGTGTCTATGTTGAAGATCAATGATCTGTAGACCCATATAGCTACCCTGATTATTTTTGTATATTTTGAAGAAAAATGAACTACAAAAACATATATTTGAGATAGGAACAAATAGATAAACATGTAATGTATTTTTGTTAAAATAAGTATGTATTGTATCTATGATAGGTAGGGAAGAAATTTTGTATGATGATAACATAAAGAAATGATGATTCCATAGAATGTATAATTGGACATCAAAAACTCATGAAATGTAACTTCTTTTGTTATTAATGAAAGAAAGTGTGTTTTTTCTTCTTGCAAAATAGACAAGATTCAAAGTTAGGAAGCGGATTTTACTAACAATTTGGTAGAGCAAAACCCCGTAATCTTGTCATCTGAGTAGGAAAGGTATTCTGATATACCATATTTTTGGAGCAGTTGCAATTTTTTTTTAATTAAACCTTAAGGTGTTCCCATTTGGGAAGAACTCCGCCAATTGCCACTTTGCATTCTTCTACACCATCAAATCTATTTTTAGATGATTGACAATTCTTCCACCCTAAGATCCCATTGTTTTAACTGTCAACCAAATATTGATTTGTGTAACCCTTCAACTTGTTGATCTTTAAAATAATTATAACCTATCGAGGAATTTTGTTGGGAGTTGTGAATGATGATAGCTATGTTCATATCATGCCACCTTTTCCGCGGAAAGAAGATAAATGGTGGTTTCCTACTCCAAAAGTCCCTACAAACGACCTGTCTAGTGGTGCAAGGAAGCAATCACAACATCATTGAGAATTTATTTTTAAAGTTATTCAAGTATGATAGTTTTCTTGTAGATGTTTGGACATCCAATGATCAATTATTTTTCCCTATAATATTGTAGAATGGAAAAGAAAACCTTGGGGATATCATTTATGTTGAAATAATTGTTTAATTTATAGAACTAAATTGTTTATGTTGAAATAATTGTTTAATTCATAGAACTAAATTGTATATATTCTCCTCACATTTAGCCGTACTTCCCAGCAATTACAATTTTCCATGAACCAAATAAAACCTAGGAGCACCAAACCAGACATGTACGGTGAAATTTGAAATATATGGGGAACTTTAATTGCAGGGCGTTATATAATTACAATTTGATAGTGATCACCCAAAATATATCTAGGAGAAGACTATGGAGGGGCGGGCCAATGTTTATCGAGAACAAATTTCTTTCTGATGCATGATTTTCACTAACATTTAGTGGCCAATCGCTGCTCCAATTTGTGAAATGATCGACTGACACTTCACAACTATTTGGCATCATCAAGAACTCAAAACCGTGTGCTTTTTCAAATTCTTGCTGAATTTTTGTGTGCTTGGGAGCAATTAAGATTTTTGGAACTTCCCTTTGGTCTTTGGGGTAAACATTAATTGCCAATATATTATGGGTTGGGATATTGAATAAATTAAAGTATGATAAGAAGCATGTGGACGACTGATCCAACTATTCAACCTTTAGCACTCTGTCTAGAGCGTAAATTCTTTCACTATTCCACATATATTCATTACTCATTAGTATTACTTTAAGCATTATGTTCCCAATATTCAACCTTTATTGATGTATTATATGTTCAACGTTTATTATCTTATAGTTATATGGAGATAGGAAATGGATAAATCATTGAACTTTGTAATTAGTTTATATTTTTAACTTGTAAGGTTAGGGTGGTTTGATAATTATTTCACATAAAAAAATATGTGCAAATTTACTTTTTTACCTTACTTTAAATAACACATTTTTAGAGAGTGATGATTTTGTTACGATTTATTTTACTCCACAAAGAGAACATATGGATAATTGAAGCTTGATTATTGATTATAGAATTAGTTTAGCATCAAAACTAAAGATACTTAGATTCTCTCTCAACTTTGTCCAACACATAGTTTAGAGGGATTTTTCATGGAAAGAAATAGGGAAGGGAAACGATTGATGTGGACAAAATATACCCCTCTTTGCATGAGCATAAAATTTGGATTTTCATTAATTATTATCAATAAAATATTTACATTTCGATTTATATTGAAATATTTGCTATTTTGAGAATTTATATTGATTTTGTATTTTTATACAATTTTTAATATTAATTTTATATTCCTAATGTTATTATATATTTTTTATCAAATTTATTGGAGTCATTTACAATATATTGTGAATGTTTAATGTATCAAGAGTGCATTTTCTCAAATTTATAAGTTTAAATGTATTTATAACTTTTCCATAAAATTAATAATGTGAGAACAGACTTTGTCATTGAAACTATAGGAAAAGAAATATCTATAAAGTATAGAAAAAAAACTCAACATAAAAAACCAACTCAACACAACTAGACACAAATTACATATTTTCTATATTCTGATTTTTTTTGTTACAACATAAGTTTCACAACCATAATAATGTACAACTTTATATTATTTGAGCATAAAATTTAGTTTTGCATTTATACCCTAGGTTTATTAAGCTTTAATGACTTTCACTTTTAAATTTAAATAATTTCAAACATTCTCATACACATTGATAGTATTATTAATGTATTTCTAAAGCATTCTCATTGTAAATATTTACATTTTTAAAGCATTTAGGTTTTTAATATCAACATTTGAATTGAAAAAAATTGGATTTATATTTACATTTAGGTTTAGAATACTTATGTTTTCCAAGAAAAAATTATAATTTTTTTATAATAAAACATTTACATAGATGGTTTAGATAGGTTATATTGAAAAATTGTTTAAATTTAAGTTTTCCAATAAAAAATTATAATTTTTTTATAATGAAACATTTACATAGATGTTTTACATAGTTTATATTAAAAAATAGTTTAAATTTAAATTTACCTAGTTGATATGTTCAAATTTTAACTTTATATAATTTATATTAAAATATTTACATTTAAGTTTACTATTTAAATTGAAATGTTTATATTTAAGCTTACATTGAAACATGTTTATACAAACTAATGTCAATGAGAAATTACATTGAAAAAATTACATTTATATTTACATTTAAATGTTCACATTAAGTTTCACATTTCTTCAACTCATTTTCATAAATTTTTTATTCTATTTAGTTTTGTTCAATTTTTGCAATCATTTTTTAATTCATGTTTGTTCAATTTATAAATTCATGTTTTAATTTATGTTTTCAATTAAAACATTTCCATTATTTAAATTAAAACATTTACATTTAAATTTGCATTAACATATTTAAAAATATGTTTAAAAGATTATATCAACCAATGAAAATTTACACTTTATTTCATTACCCTTTACAAGCATAAGGAGATTGGTCACTTGAATTTTCTTTAGAAAAAGAGAAAATAGTTTCATTCTGGTATCCAAAACATCATTAGAATTTTTATTAGAACACTTTATTGTCTATCTCAACTATTATATGTATTCATATTACAATTAATTTTTTTACATTAATTTAGTTTATACACTTAATGTCTATAAATGTACATATTATATATATACATAAAAATTCTTGTATCCATAGTAGTCTTTGTCAATTAATTTTGAATATAAAATTTTTTAAATGCATAAAAATTCTTGTATCCATAGTAGGCTTTGTCAATTAACTTTGAATATATATATTTTTTAAATGCATATTAATAATTTGAGGATATTTATGATTTATTGTAAAATGCAGTTATTAAGCAAAAAAATATTATATTAAAAATATATGTGTTTTTATTTTGAAAATTAAAGTATTAGGACGTGTATAGTTTTTTTTCTGCATTTTTTTATGAAAGGAGATCATATATTTCCTCTTTAGTATATTTTAAGTTGGATTGGTTAACTTATGATCACGTTAAGAATTGTCCAATAATTTCTTCATACAAATATTAAATGAGTTTATAACAACTATCTCCAAATTATTAAAAAAAATGCAACTAATAATGAAATCTATAAAAATAAAATAGAAATGTAAATAATATCTTCAAATACTAATACTAATTGAATTCATAATATCTGGAAGAATTCATAAGATTTGGAAAAAAAAATAATAATGCTAACTATTATCTCCATACAAATACTTAAAAGTAAATTTCTCCCAGCAAATACTTAAAAATAATTATCTCCAAACAAATACTTAAAAAAGAATCATCTCAATAAGTATTATTTTAAAATATCAAAAAATAAATAAATAAAAACTATGGTTAAAAAAGGAATTATTTTCGGCCGAGTTTTGAACGATCTTGATTCCTCTGAATTTGCACATTTAAAATTATATCATAACTACAATAAGCATAATATAATCATAGATAATATCATCATTTGAGAAATTTCCTCATAATGAATTGAAACTCTTTAAATTCCATTACTTATAAGCTTTCATTCATGCACTATGCATGTATTACCAAAGGATGAAGACATTGAAACACAAACAAATTAATATAATTCATGATTGCCATAGGATGAAGACAATGGAACACAACAAATAACTGAACCAAAACCTAAAACTCAATTATCATTAAGGACTTTCCTCTATGTTGTCAATCACTTGGAAGCTTACATGAACTCGTCTGTTTCAAGAACTTTACATTGAGATATCTATATTTGTTAACAAGTCATTTGCATCAAATGGTTTTGTATGCAAAAAGTCCCAGATGATGGATTGGACCCCTATTTTTTTAACCAAATTCATTCATTGAGAACTTATGTTGCTTCAACTTTTATATACCAAAGGAAATTGGAGGGCATAAATGTTTTGATCACAGTTATATTTTCATTAACATTATTTTTTTCAATATATGGGCTTCATTATGCTTCTTGGGAACCCAATACATAATCTACTTAATTGTCTCAATTACTTAATTTAGCTCATGGATCCTCTTTAGTTTTCTAAAAGTCAACATATCCCCCCTTACAGTTTAATGGCACATGGAGGCTATACATTCCAACTGTGGAATTTGGATATGTCGAGCATCACATGAGGATTTGGAATATTGAAAAAATCAATAACATGATAAATATATGGAAAATTGAAATTGAAATGATAAACATATAGGACTTAGGCATTTGCAAGGAAATTTTTTTTAAGTGGATTTGGTACAATCTATCATTATATTTATTTAACTGCTAAAGGAGTCAATATAGAGTATAACACATTAACATAACAAATTTGCAAGGAAATTCTTGTAAGTGGATTTGGTAACAATCTGTCATTATATTTTATTTCACTAGCATATGAGCCAATATAGAGTATACCACATTGACATAATGTGTTACTTCACTGGTATTGTAGTCAAATGTGTCACTTGTTATAGAAGTTAAATAAAAAATATATGGACGCTACATAACATTACAATATTTTCCCCATATTGTTTTCTAGACTGCCTAGACTTGTCATTTGAACATCACACCTTGAATATTGCAAATCGCATTGAAACTACATTGCATTTGTGAAAGAAAAAAAATCATTCAAAACACATTTAGAAAAGATAGCGAACCTAACTACAAGTCTTCTTGGGCCAAGATGAAATACTTTGTAGGGGATGCAAAAGGGAGAGAACTTCTTACTGGTCGAACACATATTCTTCTATTAGCCTTGAGGCAGAGGTTTCCTGGCTTTCCATAAACCATTCTGGACATCAACAAGATCCAATACAAAATCCTTGACAGGTTCCTCATTCAAATGATTTTCTCAATCCTTAGACTATCTCACAACGGATCGTCTAATCATCTCCCCATTTCTCTTAGATCATCTATCAATTCAAATAAACATTCACAACCACTTCTTTTCAACCACTCTTTTTTTTCTAAACAGGATTTTAAAAATATGGTTGAGGACACATGGTCACACTTACATCCCTCATGCATGAACTCATATATGGCTCAATTTGCAAAAACATTTCCAAACTAAAATAGACCGTGAAAGGATGATCTCAACATCATAAAGAAAATTAATAAGCCTATTTAAATGAAGTGGAACATAAAATAAAATCTTTGTATCTTAATTCCAATTAGGTCTTCTCCAATGATGTACTAACCACTCTTAGAGAACTGAAACAAGAGAAATGTGATCTTCCTAACAAAGAAGATAATGAATGACACCTTAAAAGTAGGTATGTGTGGATTAATGAGGGTGAAAAAAAATACTAAGCTTTTCTATTGCATAAAACATGGTATTCTTTATGAAAAAAATATGACAAAAAGGTAGTTTAAAAGAATGTTACATAAATGGCAATAATACCCATCAGCATAAAAAAATTTGGCAGAAGTTTTTGTGACTGTTTCTTTAAAAGTTGTCATAAAGTCAAAATCAATCAGAGGTGATTATAAAATAAAATAAATAAAACTAACCCTATGTTAAATAAAAATAAAAATAAAATATATTTTTTTATCAATTTTTGTTTCGTAATTAAGGTAAATTTGAAATAAAAATAAAAATAAAAATAATCTTATGTTAAAATAAAAAAGTTGGGTTATTGGTTTTTTAAAATTAATTTTTGTTGAGTAGTTTTGAGTTGGTCAAGTTAGAGGTGGTTGGCGTTTATAGGAGTGTTTGAATAATCAATGTCTTCAACCATGTAGAGGGTTCTTCACCATGTAAGCTACTGAAATTATTTGTTGCAATTTTCAATATAAATGCATGCTATGTACAAGAAGTATAATACCGATTAGAATTTTGGGCACGAGGAGATGTAAACCCTCAAATGTTGAGGGGGAAATATAAAATACTAAAATAGTTTGTTGTTAGTGTCAGTGAAATTCAAACAATTTCAAAGATGATATTAGGAAACATTGGAGATATTGAACATCATCAACTGCACTGCACTAGAGTTTCCCATCAAGTTGTAGATTTTACACCAAAAGTTATGTATAATTTGGAGCTAATGTGTAGCTAATTTTCATCTAATAAGTGGTGGTGTCTAAAATGATGTGAATGTGATGCAAATTTAGATTTGAAAAGATAGGCATCATATTATTCATGTATTAATATTATTTTATTTAGCTTATCTCATGTGATTTAAGCTTGTATTTTTTCAAAATCTATCAAATATTTGCTATTGGAACTTGAAAGACCATTTTTTAAAATTAAAAGACAATCTATGTTGAAAAAGTTATAGAATCTCTCAATTTAGCATAATGTAATTGATTTCTTTTTATCTTGTAACTTTGAAAAGCATTTTGTTTACTAATTTTTTTGCATTATTTTTCTCGAATTTATGCATTATGGTGTTTACTTTGCTACATCTCCTGCCATTGCTACTTATCTATAACTTAGATTTAGATGGCTGACTTCAAAAATTGTTTTTGTGTGCACAATTTTTGTTTATGTAGAGAATTTGCATACTTTTTTTCAAGCATTAAAAACGCGTAGTATATAGTATATATTAATGTAGAGAATTTGCATACTTTCATACAGTTAACCGATATTAGTATCTTTCGGAAATTCCACGGTTCTTAGCTTCCTTGGAATGTGCGATGCACTGGCAATTTCTCAGTAGCGAGATTCAGTTATATTTTGTGTGGTTTGTTAGATGCGGTAGCAGGATTCAGTTATATATTTGTTTTTGAATATTTAGGGATGGTAACGAAACAAAAAAGACGTTTTTAATCGTTTGTGGCAGTTCACCTCTGTGGGCAAGATTAGGAGGTTATGAAAAGACTATTTTGTCAGATAAGTCGAAGAAAGTTGTGAGAGAATTGAGAAAAGAACTTACCAAGAAAGAGAGGGAACATGAAGTTTCTATCTCAGAGGCTGATACTCAATTGCAGGAAGCTGAGAACAAAATTCAGGCGATATCTGCAGAATCAGAGGCAACACGTAAATCTTGAACGGGAAAAGGGTGAGCTTTTAGCACAGATTGCAGCAGCAAGAAAAGAGATTGAGGCCATTACTGAGGAATTAGTCCCCAAAAATGAACAAGCCAGGGTAGCTCCAATGGCTAAGCCATGGCTTAACTATGCTTTCCAACCCTTGGATATGACTGCTCTTCCTGGATATCCCAATAAGGTGCTCGATAGATTTAATGAATGGCTGCCCAAATTTTCAGGAAATAAAGTAATCACAGCAGAAGAACATATAGATAAATTTTGCAATTATATGGGTGTCTTCAATATTGAGGGAGAGGACGTAGTCATGAGACTTTTTGCTCTTTCCTTGGAAGGAACTGCTTTCTCTTGGTTCAGAGTTTTACCTGATAAAGATATCAAAAGTTGGGACCAATTCCATGATTGTTTCATTAAAAGGTGGGCAACTAGGAAGAATGAGAAATTATTGCTCGCCCATTTTTATAAGATAAAAAAGAAGAATGTTGAAAATGTTCACGAATTTAATCAAAGATTTGATAATTTGGTCAAGATGATTCCCAGTGACCTTAAGCCTTCACAACATCATATTTTATTACGATATCTTAGTGCATTCGGTGGAGAGCTGGGCTTCGATCTAAGGACTAGAGGTCCTACAACTCTTGCTCAGGCTAGAGATTATGCTATTGAGAATGAAGAATTTATCTCGGAAAAAGGAGATTGAACCTCTATAGGAGAAGGGTTTATAGTACCCTGAACCTAGGTGAAACGCAGATGAAAAGAATTGAAAAAGGGATGGTTAGCGGTCAAGTAGAAAAATTGAAGAATTGCAGCAAACACGTCAGACTAGTTCAAGCAAAGGGAAGCAGCAGAGCGAACTTGGATCAATTCATGTGGACGGAAAGGTATCACACTGTCAGTTGTTTGACAGAAAAAGGAGAGAAGTGAAAATCACTGCACTGAGAGTGCACATTATTCCATGTACATTTGATCAAAACTAGTAATGCTACTTATTCGGGGATGCTTATCACTTGTTTCTTTGGTACATTTCGAAAATATATGTGGCTTAAGAATATGGTTTGATTGGGCAGAAAACCATCTGATACTGTTAAAGCATCAATATTATGCTGATACATTATTAAAAGAAAGTAGCTTTATGATTCTTGATATTTTATTTATTCTTGATATTTTTTTCTCATTTAAGTGTTCTTTTTCTCAATATTTTATTTCTTATTTAAGTGTTATATTTTATTTCTCATATAATAATTTTTTTTCTCACTTTTTTGGTTTTGGTTTAGAGGTACTTTCAAATCAAATATGGAAGAGATATTGTAGAGTTGTGTCATGTCTTGTTATGTCATATAAGTATATTTCTCATTTAAGTGTTTTTTTTCTCACCTAGGAAGTAGTTTTATGATTCTTTATATTTTATTTCTTATATAATAATTTGTTTTCTCACTTTTTATTATCATGAGAGAAGAGATACACACAGTAATTATTTTCTATATCATAATCAAATGAATACACACAGTAATTATTTTCTATATCATAATCAAATGAATATATTACAATTTTTATATTGTTGCTGAGATCTAACTAATTCCACAAAGTTGAGAGAATCTCTCAACATCCTCCAACACACCAAACCATGAGGCATTATCTCAAACACCCCCCTTTAATGCCTACATTACATAAATGAAGAACACATTAATTTAATACAAACATTTGTCTGCTCTGGTCTTCATTAACATTTGTACCCACTTTGAGATCTCATAGACAACGCTCTTTTCTCCACCATTTTCGAGTTACCATTCAACCCATTTAAAATACATTTGTTTCTGACCAGCAATGCTAAATTTGTAAGATCAAAGATTCTTGACACCCCCGAAGAAGAGTCTCGACACTGAACTATCATATGGAAATATTTCCATCTGTGAAATAACCCCGAAGAATAAATTTCAACAGTCTATAGGAAAATATTCTAGGTACAGAATATGATCAGCGATCAATCCTACAAAGTGACCTTTACACACAAGGATCTCATTGTATAACCTGTAACCGATGCTCTTGAAGCTTGAAGCACAACAAGATCCATCAGCATATAACAAATTCACACAATCAAATTAGCCAATTGTTCTCTCGGCACCGAAGAACGTCGAGAACGACTAATTTAAATAATGCTAATTTGTTCAATAATTGGTTCTACACTACACAAATCTCACAATAAAAATTCATAATTCTACATATTAACAAGCTACACACTCCACCAACACAATTTTTCTTCGCCTATAAACCGACTCGGGATGAACTCGTCTGCCCTATCGAAAATTTTGGGATCCCTTGTGGCTATAAATTCTTTTGTTTGTCTGTCAATTGCTGAGCGCAAACAACAATTGGAACATCTAGTGTTTGAAATAGAAGTGAAAGGATCAGAGGACAATTCATTGGAATACAAATTAACAGAAAAATTGGAATCCGTATCGCCGAAATAGTGGTCATCATCTTCATCGCAGGTCTGGATTCGAAATGAATAGGTGGCCGAAGGCAATCATGTTTGCGTGGCCTTTCAACATGGTTTCCATGCCACTTCGATTGAAGATGTGTTTGTTCCTGCAACAAACAAGTTTAGTAAAAGGGCCTTCATCTCATTATTCGTAAGCTTTATTTCTTCGTTATCCGCATCAGCCAAAAGAATACTCAGAAAATCGGCCTTACCTTTGTTCCGCAATGCAGTTTGGTGCTCCTTTATCATCTGATTTAAGAACTCGTGTGCAACTTCTTCATGTTGGTCCGTATGCCCTGCAGATCCATCCAAGCCAAGGACGGCACATAGTCCCCAATAAAAAACTTCTCAGCCAAATCCATTATCTCTGCCACCACTTTTGTGAACTGTCCCGCTTTTGATTGTGGAAACTACAATGCGCTCAAATGCACACAAGAGAAGTGCAGCCGCTGTGAAAATAGTAGTGGAATTTCATACATTACATGATCAGTGTTGCAAACTGCGTTAATTTTTTTCAAGATCCAACCAAAATAATGGTTGATAACCCTGAAACGGTTCCCTAATATGATAAACTCATTCAAATTGTGAGGCGTTCAGTTCGCCTCCAATGCATTTTCGTAGAGAGGAAAAAGGCAGCGAGGCATGAAAAATAGCGTGGGTCTGTCCACAGTTCGTCTGGCATCATCTTTCGCACGAAGACTTATGCAGTTCAATTTTTTTATGACCATTAGCTTGATCAGCGATAGAATTGAATCCGACACCTCTATATCATTGTTTACCCATGCAAATTTCTCTCTCAACAAAATCGCAAAAGCAACCTTCCAACGCCGTAGAGAATCAACACAGCAGCGATTCTCTCCAATACACAGTGGAATTAACACTCAAACATACACACATAAATTCACACAGTAATCTACACAGGAATCCTATTCCTATAGAATCAATTCTCACAATTTTATCTTCATCTTTCTGAGCACTCCTGTGAGGGATTAAGCTCAGCTAGGCTCTGATACCATATTAGAAATCACGAGAGAAGAGATACACACAATAATTATTTTCTATATCATAATCAAATGAATATATTACAATTTTTATAGTGCTGCTGAGATCTAACTAATTCCACTCTTGGAGGGAAAAGTTGAGAGAATCTCTCAACATCCTCCAACACACCATACCAATCCCTAATCTATAGTATGCATATTAAATGAGGTACTTTCTTCCATTATCAATCAACTGTAACAAGTAGGCCAATAGGCCAATATTTTTTTCGGTTATATAAAGCATATGTCTACATATTTGTTTTTAATTCTTTGACTTATGTTATGATGATTACCATTTATAGAGATTAAATTACATTATGATAATTACCATTTAGAGATCAAATTTGGAACAAAAATTCCTATTATCAATTTGTTTCAAAGGACTTTAGTCCTCTTCTCAACTTATACTCGAAAGAAATCCTCAATGGAAATTTCTAAGAAATAAGTGTTTCAAAGGACTTTAATTCTCTTTTCAACTTATACTTGAAAGAAAACCAATATTACACATTTGATGGCTCTTTTTGGATTAATTTCAATGTATCAATATATCTATATACTTCCCTAAGCCAAGAGGTTGCGGGTCGACATTATTTATCTACAAAACCTGATCAAAATTGTTGGAACACCTAATCCTACATGGGTAGGTGTGGAATGCGAAAAGTCACAATGGAGTCCAAGTGACCTTGGAATATGAAACCAAGAGTCACACCATTGTACTATAAATGTACATCTTTGTATAATGGAAAATAAGAAAGCCTCATGCTTATCTTTCATTCTTTGTTGAGTCTCTTGTGTGTGTGTGTTCATTTTCCTCATACACCATGTGTGTTTCAACATGGTGTTTAACATGATATCAGAGCGGGCGATTGCTGGCCCTGCTCCAAATTGAGAGAGCCATTGGTGTTTATGGCCTGTGCATTTCTGCAAAAATTATTGACATTTTTGTAGCACTCAGAGATTTCTGCAGCAGACATTTTGCCACATTCAGGAATTTGTTTTGAGAATAGCAGCAGTGTTTTGAAGAGGAGCAGCATTCAGTGATTTTGCAGCATTCATAAATTTTATCTTGGAGAAGAGCAGCATTCAAAATCTGTGGCAGCACTCAGAAATTGGGAGCAGCACTGCCCATCTGAATGTTTTCATTCTAAATTTTCTCTGCAATTTCTACTTATTAAAATCTGCAATTTGAAAAGCTGCTAGATACTATTTATATTGGGTTTCTGAAGAAGAAGTTTCTGGTTTTTAATGAAAAAGAATTCTGAGTTTTTCCATTGAAATTTTTTGCAATTCTAGGTTTCTCTGCTGCTGGAAAAATCATTTTTGCAAGTCTACAAGTTCCTACAAATTATTCTACTGTGTATCTAGAAAAATTCCGCTATATATTTGAAAGAAAAATTTTGTTGCTAGAGTTCTTACTCCTCTCTGCTGTTCTTTAAAAAAAAAAAAAAAAAAATTTCTGAACCCTCATCCGTTCAACCCACGGCCCATTCATCTCCCCCTTCTCTCATTGAAGCTCGCCCCCTGCAACACCAATCCTCTGTTGCAGACAACGCTCCCCTCGGCTCCATCAACAGCTCCCACCACGCGCTCGACACAACCCCCACCACGCGCTCCCCTTGACCCTCGCTTCACCCTGCAATAACCCCTGTCCACTGCAACGGCTCTCCCCTATCAAACGCTCCACGTACAACTCTCACTCCAACCTATCCCCTCCCCTACGCCCTCACTCCCACGGCTCCCCACGTGCTACTGCATCGAACAGACAACGCTACCCAACGCTTCCCAACCTGCGGCCTCCTTCAAATGCCATCCCATCCTCTCCACTCTACCCGCGGACCCCCTTCACACATTTATGCCTCTACCATTGCTCGCTCCTCCTCCCAATGCAGCCACACCCAGCACTTACACCCATCTGCGTTATCCTACCATCGGTCTCCCTCAGCACTCGCACGGCCCCTCCACTGTCCTACGCCTCCCTCATTCCATTCTCTGGCTTTTCATTTTTTAAATTTTAATACCACCCCTTTAATAACTCGACTTTCCATATTCGCTCTCCCTTTAAAATTACCTTATGTACATTCACGTCCATTTTAAAACCCCCCTTTCCCTTTTTAAATTAATTCCCCCATTATAAAATTCCGTTCCCTTTCTTTTTAAATTTATTTTAATATAATTTCCTCCCCTCCCTTTTTAAAGCTAAACCCCTCCCTTTTTTAATTTATTAAATTCCCTTTTATTTCTATTATAATCCCTTTTCCCATTTTTTAATTACTTCCATTTTTAATTATTAATTCCCTTCCCTTTTTAAAATTTATTTTAAGCCCCCTCCCATTTCAAATAAATTTCCCATCCTTTTTTAAATTCCCCCTCTTTTTAATTAATCCCCTTCCCCTCCAATTTTAATTATTCCCATTAATCTATAAAAAAAAAACAGCAGAGAGAGAGAGGAAAGAGAGAATATGAACAGTAGAAATGAAGAAAATGACATGTGATCGGATGGATTGTACACATAGAGAAGAAAAGTGAATTTACATTTTATGATTTGTGGCATAAAGGGTGATTTTTTGAAGAAATTTACATTTGAAGATAAGTTTGCTATCATTCAAAACAGCTCGTTGAAGGAAAATTCAGCTGCCTTAAAGGCCTTTTGCACAGTTGTTTTTGCTACACATTCATTTTGCAGAGATATTGACATTGTATTGTGAGTGGAATTTGCATCTTCATAGTTGCAATCAGTAAATTTGAGTTGTTGATGTAACTCATTGTTGATTGTCCTCCATCATTTGAGGAGCACACTTTTTACTTTGAGATTTCCATAGTTGGAAATTCTTTTGAGTCATTTGTATTTCGTGTTGCATCACATTGTAAACGGGTGCATTTTTGGTTGAAGCCGACACCCTTTCATTTTTTAGCCTAAGTTGTTGAAAATGGCTAAAATAAATGAGGCGTTAGAGTTGTTGAATAGCCTCATTCATTCAAATGTTGATGATATCAGAAAAATGAGAAAGAATGATCTTTGTAACATTCAAAGTTGTTTTCAAGATGCACAAGAAAAGATTGAGTTTTTGCAGTTGGAAACTCAGCTTCAGTGAGATGAAATTCAGCAAAAGAGTCACCATTCTGAACCTGTTTATGTTCAGAAGATTGAGAAAGACTCCCATCAGCAGCAAGTCAACAAAGTTTCAGTTGATTCCCATTCAATTCCTTGTACTAGAGCAGATGTACATGCAGATGCAACCACTCAGCCTGCACTTCCTAAGCCCATCATCAGACCTTGGGAAGAGCTTGTCCACAACAAGCACAGAACTGGTCTTGGATATGACAAGGATGTGTCTTTTCATATTCCAGACTACACAAAGCCCATCATATTTCAGAGTGCCGGATTCCTGTATGACAGTTCACCTACAGTTGTTCCAGATCCTGCTCCACAACAACAACAGCAGATTGTAAAATGCCAACACTGTGATAGAGTTGGCCATATGAAAGATCACTGTTTTGATCTTCATCCATGCAAGCATTGTGGTCGGCACACTCATTCTTCAGACAGATGCTTCAGACATAAGCCTCCTACAAGAACCAAGATTCATCTTGGATGGATCGCTTCTTGGCAATGGGAATCAACAGCCAAGAAGATGTTTAAGTTGCATGTCAGAACATGTTCACAGATATTGAGCAAACTTGCAGTTGAGTTTTCGCCATCATCTCACCTTGTCCCTGATAGGGGGGAAAATGGTGGTCATGTACAAGCTTCGATGATAGATCAAGCGAGCCTGAGCCACAATCTCTCATTCCATGTTCAGAGCTGTAGCCAGAGACACAGCAGTTCAAGCGAGCTTGAGCCACAATTCGTCATTCCAGATTCAGAGATGTAGCCAGAGACACGAATGCCCATGAGCATGCCTTCGGTTGGTGGACAACCTTAAACCATCATATTTGGTTGGTGGATAACCTAAAAACATAACAGGTAGTAGACCTCCCTTCTTTTAGGTCGAAGGTCTCCCTTTCATATATGAAGAACACATCCTCTAGCAGAAGCCTTCAGCTTAGCAGCTTTCATCTTCTTGCCAGCATTGGTTGAGTTCCAGGAAATGCTTCAATCATTCCAGAGTTGTTGGTCATCCTAAAACCATCACAGGTAGTAGACCTCCCTTCTTTTAGGTTGAAGGTCTCCCTTTTTATGAGGGACAATTCCTCTAGCAGAAGCCTTCAGCTTCTTGCCAATTTTGGAAGAGTTCCGGGAACTGCAACAAGTTTTGCGTTCCAGTGTTGGTGGTCATCCTTAAACCATCTCTTTTTTCCAACATTTCAGAGAGTTGATTCAACCGAAGTGCTGCCATGCATACTTTGCAGATTTGTATTACAACTCTTTTCTTGGACTCACACATACCCCTTCGGATTAAGGGGGGATGTTGGAACACCTAATCCTACATGGGTAGGTGTGGAATGCGAAAAGTCACAATGGAGTCAAAGTGACCTTGGAATATGAAACCAAGAGTCACACCATTGTACTATAAATGTAAATCTTTGTATAATGGAAAATAAGAAAGCCTCACGCTTATCTTTCATTCTTTGTTGAGTCTCTTGTGTGTGTGTGTTCATCTTCCTCATACACCATGTGTGTTTCAACATGGTGTTTAACAAAAATGGAGGAAACATGGGAATTGTTCATGTCTTTCTTTAGAATTACTATAAAGGTTGTGGGTTCAATTACAGTGGATTTTGACATAAATGGAAGCTACCAATTTTGACATTATTAATTTGACTAAAGTGGAGGCTACCCATTTTGACATTATTGATTGGATTGAAATGGAGGTTACCAATCATAGTGGAGAAAAATCACAGTGGAGAAAAGTAAGTGATTGAACCAAATTGTTTTCACATGATACCATCTTATGTTTTACTCTAATGTTATGATTATACAATACTACTTTTGGTTCTTTATTCTATTGTTATGATGATACCATATTATTTTGTGACTCTACTATTATGATGATACAATATTTATTTTGGGTTTCTTATGCATAAATGGATTACTTCAAAACATGAAATACATGAAGCAATTTTCTACAATAGGAGGAATTCCTCCTCAAATAATGTTTGGACTTTGAGTTTCTACAATAGGAGGACTTCCTCCTCAAATAATGTTAGGACTTTCCATGGCAGTAGAGCAGTACACAACTCCTTTTTCAACAAATAAGAACTTCCTCCTCAAATAATGTCAAGAATTTCCATGGCACGGGAGCAATACAAATCTCCATTTTCAACAACCTTATTTTGGCTTTCAACGTTTAGTTGCATGAATAGCGTAGATTTACACTTCGTGATGATAGTGTGTGTGTATTATATTGTTAAAAACCAACCTCAGTCTATCTTAACTCTAGATCTATCAAGAGCTTCAAATCTATGAAGGTGAAAATCCATCTTAGGGCTTGATAAATTCAAAGTTAGGATGTATCTAGATTAGTTATATTTGTATTGTTTGAGAAATATTAGAAATTTAAAATCATTTTATTAATTTTAAACATAGAAATACTTTAAAATTTATTAATTTAATATAACTTTATATATTATTGGTTTCTTTAAACAAGAAATAAAATATAATGTTAAATTTTGATAATTATGATGAATGTACTTAATAATGTAATTATTTAAATAGTCAATCTCTATTATTTTATTAAGTAAAATGTATTAAGAAAATTTTAACTATAAATTCAAGTCAAAGGGGTGGGGTATGTATACATCTTATTTTATTAAGTAATATGTATTAAGAAAAAATTAATTATAAATTAAAATCAAAGGGGTAGAGTATGTACACATCTATAAGTATCTGTAATAAAATATTTTGGTGGAGGGGAGTCTCAAAATTTTCTTTTTAAACTAGTTCATGGGTCCACATAACTTTTCATTAATTCTTTCTTTATTCTAAAATGTATAATATAATTGAATTGTGAATAATAAAAAATGAAAATATACTTTGGAAATCCACAAATAAACATACATGATCTATGCTAGAAAACCTACAAAGAGGCTAGAATGTGAAGTTTGTATGCTCTCTTTCTTCTAGTATGGAAATATGAAGCTACAAAGAAATAGGTACTCTTCTTGGACCTATTTGACACCTTATGGCTTCTAAGACTACAATAAACTCTTATCACCTCTTGTTTTCTCTCTAACTTCCAACACCTAGATTCTGTACTGAATTATAAATCGAACACAATAACAAAAAATAGAACCCCTCTCCTCTTAATGGCTTGGTATTTAACATTCCAGATAGCCTTGAATTTTATCTAGTCTCTTCTTAGCTACAGAGAAATAGATACTCTTATCAAAGTCATTTGACACCTATGGCTTGTAAGTCTACTATAAACTCTTATCACCTCTTGTTTTCTCTTAAAATTCCAAGGCCAAGATGATCTACTCACTATGAATCAAATATAATGACATAAAATGGAAACCCTCTCCTCCTAGTGGCCTGGTTTAATAGTCGTAAATAGCCATCTAGGGTTCATATGTTTATTTTTTTTCCATGATACTGGTATCTAGGAAAAAATCTTGAATCATTGACACTACCAAACCAAGTATCATAAAAAGTTTACTTTTCACAGTGAAATATAAACAATAGTAAATATAATAGTGCACAAAATATACACAACCTTTTACAAATTTATGCAATAACCAAACTTCATTATATTAATCCAAATGAATAATATAAATGTCTAGGGCTCGGATAATGGCTCTCAAATATCCATTATTACAAGATATACAACAATTAGGGCTTGGTGTCTTTCATGATGACCATCAATCTACCTTGAAAAAGATACTATGATCATCTAAATCATGTAGAGCTCCTCATAGCTACCTTGGTCTTACCTTATACACATCTTCTTGATCCTTCTACTCATGATCTGCAACACCTACATCTATCAATGCACCAAGTGAATCTAGCCACTGAATCTTGACTCTAATATACTCTCTAGTCGATCATTCATCCTTCAACATATCAAAAAATTGAGACTCTTGTTGAGTTGTTCACAATTCCATCTATGAGCAACTATCAAATTCCCACTATTTCTCCTCAACTACTTAGGTACTTCATTCGACTATCGTCTTCTTGTGCTGCACCAATGAAGAATAACATAGGGTATAGAGGGATTCTCATTGTAAAATTCCTTTTCCAAAAATGAACATAGGCTAGGAGGAATTCCCAACTTCTATTGTAGATGTCCTTCTCGCCAAGGAAATTCTAGTGCTACACAAACTACTCCTGGTTTATCCAACCTAAGAGCTCTTCTTCTGCCACTTCTAGAAATCGCTTATTCCTTTCAAGGACTTGTTCCTTAGGGCTTGAATCAATCCTCTATAATCCTCCCAAGTTCTTCTTTAGGCTGATCCAACTTTGCCTTATCTAGGCCCACACTTGATCCACTCTCACACTTCCCTCCAACAAACCACAAGCATCCAATACATTGTCATTCACATCTTCTCACACACTATCCAAAAGATGGTTGATATATAGCTATAAGAATGTTTCCCTTTTATATATAATAGAAGATGTATTTCACAAATTTGGGCTCAACAAATTGTTGTAGCATCTACTCACTATTAAGGCATCCAACCTCTTTGGTTACCCTTCCTCTTGGATGCTAATAGACTTCCACACTCTATCTTATTTTAGGACATTCATGCACCTAGAATCCAACCATAAATAAAGAATACATATGCAACATATTGTTGCTACCTCCTTTCCTAGGTATTTATGCATCTGCAAGTTCGGTTAGGTCATTACCAATATCCATCAATCCCTGCTCAAATATTGTGTAACCTTCTCCAATATGGTCGCTTCCTTTTTTTGTTGTTTCCTAAGCATCCAATATGTTGTTGTAGGCCTTAGGAATCACCATAAGACACTCTACAATGCTAATATCAGACACAATAATTTTTCCCACACCATCACATACAAAACAACCCTAAAAAACATGGATATAGCCATGTTCTTTTGTGCATTATTTTCTAGGAGTTGTGACCTGAAGGGAAAACCATTACTAGGCCTCTTGAACCTCAAAATAGTGGTTGAATTTCCAGATTAGGCCACTGTATATCTGAGGTACGTGTGGGTGGTTTTTGTGCATACTTTTGTGTTGGGTACTTCTGTTATAGGGCTACAGTAGGAGACTATTACAGCAGCAGGTAGTTTATCTCATCCAGTAATACCTTGTAAAAAGTATCCTACTCCTTGGTGAAACAATTGTTGGCTACACATACAAGTTCAGTTTCTTATGGCACCTTTCTTATGATAGAAATCTCATTCCAGATATCATAAATTATGGTGAGGTATGATTCAAATCCTTCTCCCTTATGCATCCTAGTGGTCTCACCTTCTCCTTCAGGAACATCTTTCAGTTCTTGGAAGGATTCTAGTATAGTGCTACGAGATCATCCCACATTTTTTTGTCATATTATTGGTCACTAAGTGTGAGAGTATGTGATCCTAAAATCCATCAAGGATCATCGACTTCATCTTGGAAATATCTTTGTTATATTTGTTCAGTTTTTGTGGTTATGCAGGTACGATTACGGCTCATTCTACACATGTCTCTGGACCAAACTCATCCAAAAAAAAGGACATTTTGGCCTTCCAAATGATATGGTTGGATGCAACATCCAATCTGTCTTGATCTCTAAGCCTTGTTAAGGCCATTTTTTGCAATACTCACAACTAGGTTATAAACATGAATCTCCTTCTCTCTTGATTTGCTTCCTACTCTACAATTCAGACTCCCTACTGGAAATGAAAAATATTTCTTTCTCGTTCTCCCTCTGTAAGTGAAAATCACGAATTTCCTAGAATAGGAATGCCTCTGATAAAAAAATCCTTTGTGTGTTCTCTTCTCTTCCACCTGAAGTTGATTATTCTAATGTAAAACTATTGCAAAAACCAACTACACTCAGACCAAGCATATGCTCTGCAAAAATACTAATTTTCTCACCTACTTCCTATTCGAATCACCTCCATACAAATTGACCCTTATTGCACTCTACAAATGAAAATTTGACCCCTTGTCCAACAATTCACACTGCCTATTTAGGCGCTACACATCCCCTGGAGAAACCTTCCTGTTGCTCCCTCTGAGAAACAAATTTTTCCTTCTTCCTCTTTGAATATCTTGTCCATCAAGTTTTCTCTAATACCATGTCAAAATTTTCAAGTGTATTGCAACAACTATAAATTATTCTTCTAACCGATTAAAAATTAAGTGCATTTTATTTTCTATGGAAAATAACAAATAAAATCACAATTACAATTTTCACCATAAATAAACATTGAAAAAATTAAACTAGAAACTGAGAAACAATATGCACAAAAAAAAATATGACACCCTTATGTTTGGACAAATGTCCCCGGAAAAACCCAATTTAGGAAAATTGGTGCAACAACTGAGGGTTTTAATTATTATGCAGCAGTGTAATCTTGAGTACAATGAAATGGATGTCAAAATGGGAATCCTCTCTCAGAGAAATATTGGAAAAATTATCTTAGCTAATTTACCCTCCTCCATAAGCAATCTTGGCTCAGTCTGGCCACTCGAAATGCAAAACTCGGACCGTTCAGTGCAAATTTTGTGTCATGTTTGCATAGACCCTCACATGCTCAACCAAAAACTGCCTCGAATCAGCCTCTAACTAATTGGTACTACTCTAGAAATAATATTCCACCCCTATATAAAATTAGCACGAACTTCGTCAACTGAATCCTCCTGCTCCTTAGTGAAATTGAACTTCCCTCTTGAAACTATTGCACAACCCCTGTGTATCCTCCTAGAGAAATAACTCAACCTCCTCTCCTGACTCACTGTAACTGGAATCCTTTTCTAGAATCATTATCTCTACCCCTCTTCATCCCTTATAAATTGAACTCTCTTCCTTTGCTCGACCTATGAGGACGGATAGCTCAATCTACCTAGGAACTCACACTACTAGTGTGTTATACATCTACACCATCGACCTCCTCTTATAATATCTCGTTGTTCACCAGTTACCATGATTAAATCTTCATCAATGGCTAACATCATCTGAGTTGGTCCATGTGATTTTCTAGATAATTCTCACCTTTCTCAATTAATTCCTATTAATTAATCGATTTCCCTAAGTTAGACTTAGGAAATATGTAATTATCGATCAATTAGTTTAATTGAGTTGTATACATGTGGAATTTCCATAAAGGAGTTACGGGTTCTCAATATATCGTGTGTTTTAGTGATCTGGATTTATGCAGGAACGCAACAGAATAAACATATAACCATAAATACAAAGATGCAGCGGAAATAACACTTCATTTCATTAATATCAAAGAACTGAAATTTTCTTACAGACAGAATGGAAATAAAACTAGCTAGGGCACTAGTAGCTATCTCTGAGAAGAGATGTGGTGGCTACAGGCCTATGAACTAAGTTAAAATGAGGCTCGAGGGCCTATTTATTATTGAGAAACAATGGAGAACCATAAACATCCAAAAACCTAACCCTAGGAGATGAAGTGCCAAAACTATGGGCCCCGTTTGGGTAAATTCGTGTTTCAACTTCCCAGGGACGTAACTTTGGCATACTATCTCCGTTTGACGCACATGATACATCATTAGAAAGCTCTATCTGAGGACGAAATTTTTTTCCATGAATATCATTCTAGAACAAAATGATATTTTCTGGAGGTGCAATGCCAAAAAAACATCGTTTAGGGCCGCAAAACGGCTCCGGAAGTTCAGGACCCGAAAAACTGCTAAAAATAGTAAGTTATGACGAAACTAAAAAAATGAAAGAGATAATGGTAGGGGCCCAAGTGGAATAGGCAGGTGGCCACCAATATCCGCCTGGATCATTCCTCCCCCCTTAGGAAGCAATGGTCCCCATTGCGTTAAGTTCCTCCATGAGATGAGGAAATTTCTGCTGAACTTGGTCCCTGGTGAACCACTTTCCTTGGTGCAGGAGTTGGCCAGCTTTGACAACCCGATACAGTTGGATCTTCTGTTGGCGAATGTTCTTGATTTTCATGTCCATGATACAATCTGTGGTGGCATGTTCCATGCAGTCTGGGTGTAACTCTGTTGGTGTGATTTGTTCTGCAATGTCCGAGGTGTCCAGTAGAGGTGGGAAGTAAGGACGAAGGCGATCCACATTGAAGACTGGGTGTAGACCAAGGAATGGAGGAATACTAATCTCGAAGGCATTGTTCCCTACAGCCTTGGTGACGGTGTACGGCCCGTATCGGAGCGAGCAAAGCTTGCGGTGGGGTCCAGTGAGGCGCTCCTTCTGCAAATCTAGCCATAATTTGTCGCCCACCTGGAAGTTGTGTAGCACCCGGTGTTGATCATGGAGCTACTTGTACTTCGGATTGGCTCTGTCCAATCTATCATGAACCCGTTGGTGAATGTGTTGAATGCGCTCGATGAAGCTACTTGCTTTGTCAACTTCAGACTGGACATGAGCTGAATCGGCCTGAGCAGCTGCAAATGGCATGGCTACGTCAATGGGACATAGTGGCTGGAATCCCAAGCCCACCTGAAAGGGGCTATGGCCAATTGAATTGTGGAGAGCTCTATTATAACTATGTTGTACATAGGGGAGGTTCTCGCCCCATGTGCGTGGATGCTTTTAATTGTACATGCGCAGAATGTGTACAATCATTTTATAGATGACCTCTGTCTGGCCATCTATTTGGGGATGGAAAGCTATGGATTTGGTGAGCTTTGTGTCCAACATTGACCAAAGGCTGGACCAAAATGTGCTGAGGAACCTGCTATTTTGATCTGATATGATATATTGTGGGATCCCAAAGTGCACCCACACTCGTTCAAAGAAGAGTTTAGCAGTGGCTTCTGCTGTGATATTCTTCTTACAGGCCACCATAATGGCCATCTTCGAGAATCTGTCAACGACCAAGAAAACACAGTCATTTCCATTCTTAGTAGAAGGCAGGCCCGACATGTAATCCATGGAAATGGATTCCCAAGGTCGACTAGGGGTAGGTAATGGAGTATATAGGCCTTGCTTCTTGATGTTTGGTTTGGCAATGGCACAAGCAGTGCAGGATCTGATGTGCTTCTTGACATCCTTTCGAAGGTTCGGCCAATAGAAATACTTCTGTAGTATTGCTACTATTTTCTCAACCCCGAAATGCCCAGCAACTCGACTGTAGTGTGCTTCCCATATCATCTTGGCACGCTCGCTTGAAGGAACACAAAGGTGTCCCAAGTGACATAAAAGTGCATCTTGGAGGTGAAAATTTGGAACTTGCGTGCCCCCAAAGAGTGCCTTGTAAGTGTGGCCGAATTCTGGGTCACTCTCATAGAGAAGCGGCCAATCAGAAGTCTCGTGCCCACAAGAGTTGAGCACGGTGGTGAGCGCCACGATCGGTGGTCGGCTGAGGTAGTCTGCAACATTATTGGTGCTACCCTTCTTGTACTTGATGTTTAAATGAAACTGTTGCAGATATGTGGACCACTTCTGATGGCGATCATTCTGCAACTTCCCTTGTGTCTGTATGAACTGCAGGGGCCGGTGGTCTGTGTGGATGATTGTTTCCTTCCCCAAAATGTAATGCTTCCATTGTCGACGGGCTTGCACAATGGAATACATTTCTTTGTCATAGGTGGGATACTTGCGAACTGTCTCAGACAATGTCTCACTGTGATATGCCACTGGATGTCCCTGTTGAGTAAGAACTGCCCCAATAGCATAGTCGGAGGCATCTGTCTCGATCTCAAATGGCTGTTGCAAGTCTGGTAAAGTGAGCACTGGGGCAGAACAGAGGCGGTTTTTCAGTTCTGTGAACGCCTTCTGTTGAGGTTCCGACCAAAAAAAATTTTCTCTCGCTCCTCCCTTGGTGACTTGACTCAAGGGCCAAGTGATATGAGAGAATCCCAACACGAACCTCCGGTAGAAATTAGCAAGACCCAGAAAGCTGCGAAGCTCTGTTATAGTGGTTGGGGGTGGCCAATCCCGAATGACTTGGATCTTGGCTGGATCCACATGCACCCCCCTTTCATCAATAATGTATCCCAGATATTGAACCTGGGTCATGCCAAAAGTGCACTTCTCCAAATCGGCACACAACTTGTGTTGCCGCAGTGTTTGGAGGACTTGTCGGATGTGGTGAAGGTGCTCTTCCCAAGTCTGGCTGAAGATCAGAATATCATCCAAGTACACCACTACAAATGAGTTGGTGAATGGCCGCAAGATGTCATCCATCCTCCTCATGAAGGTGGCGGGAGCATTCGTCAACCCGAAAGGCATGACCAGCCATTCGAAAAGGCCTTCCTTGGCTTTGAAGGCAGTCTTCCACACATCGAAGGGTTCAATTGGTACCTGGTGATACCCAGACTTCAGGTCGATCTTGCTGAAATATTTTGCACCTTTGAGTTGGTCCAGAAGGTCATCAATCCGTGGGATTGGGTACCTATTCCGAACAGTGATCTTGTTCAGCGCCCGATAGTCAATACAGAGTCTCCACGTCCCATCCTTCTTCTGTACCAACACGATCGGGCTCCCACAGGGTGATGAACTTGGTCTGATGTGACCTTTCTGCAACAGCTCCTGAATCTGCCTCTTTATTTCATCATTCTCCAGAACGGAGCGCCGATAGATCGGTCCATTGGGTAACGGTGCACCTGGGGTCAGATCAATCGGGTGCTTGACCTGACAGTGCAGAGGAACCCCTGTGGGTGAGGTGAAGATGTCCCCGTACTCCTCCACAACCTTATCCATTTATTTCTGTCGTGCAGAGGAGCCCTGTCTGGAGGTCGTGGCCACAGTCTTCTTCTTGCCCTGGGGGCGGATCATCAGGAAAACGAATTTCGTGGTTTGGGAAATGAGCTTACTGCATTGTTTTGTAGTAACCAAAGAGACATCTGCAGGAGGTGGTACCTCTGGTATCCTGTACAACTTATTTCCCAAAGTAACAATAACAACACGAGGTTGAGACTCATACACAGCATGACGCTTCCACAAGTATGGTTGTCCTAATAATACATTAGAAACATCAATATGAGAAACATCACATAATACCTCATCCGTGAAGGGCTTGATGCTATAGGGAAGGCGACACTGCTAGCTGACCCGGAGATCTCGTCCTTGGTGAAGCCACTCGATGGTGTATGGATGTGGGTGAGCTGTGGTTGGCAAGCCCAACCACTTCACGGTGTCTGCTGAAATGAGGTTCTTTTGGCTCCCATTGTCAAAAATGAACTGTACAGGGGAGCCCTTTACCCACATCTGGGAGTGGAAGAGACGTTCCTTCTCCTCTGGATCTTCCGGTTCCTCCTTCTGGATCTTTGTAGTGGCAACAGTGGAATTGGGCTTGCATCAATAATCTATTTCCCTTTTTCATTTCCCTTTTCAGGTTCTGATTCGGAGTCAGAGAATGCATCTGACTCAAAAACCCCCATCTTGGCCACTAGCGACTGCTTGGCCTGACACTCACTTGTGTTGTGAGTGGAGCTCTTATGGAACTCACACCACTTTCCTGTGTCCTTCTTTGGCTTTGCGGTGCTGTTCTTTTCTTGTGGCTTTGACGGGTTGTCTCTAGCCGCCATGTCTTAGCTCTGTCCTTTGTTCTGCGGTTTGGAAGCACCTTTCCCTTGCTTTTGATTCAGAGATCCAAAGTCTTGCTTCTTCTGTTTGAATTTCTGCTCAATCTTGGGAGCATACCGGTATGCCGTACCAAGCGAGGAGATGTCGAGGAACTCCATTTCCTCCCGAATTTATCTGTGAAAACAGCTGCGATACTTTAGCACCAAATTTTTCTATGAATCTTTGATACCCAACTTTGTGTGCAGGGTATGGAACAGATTCGTCGGCTCATGCACATCTTGATCCATTTGTTGTCGCAGTGTGGTCCATTATATGTACTTGTCCTCATAGCTCCCCATGGGATAGTATTGCTCCTTGACGGCATCTCAGAAATAATTCCAAGTTGGTACGGCCGAGAACAGAGAGGGTTCTGTCTGGTCCTTGTTCTCACAGTAGGTTTCTCACCAGTTCTTAACATGGGGGGTAGCTTTGAGGAGTGCAAAAATAATCTTCTCCCAGTCTGAAAAGTCATGAACAGAGAAATATCCTTCTAATAGATTCCACCATCTATCTACGACATCTACGTCTATTTGACCCTCAAATATGGGAATGTCAAAATTTACTTGTACCTTAAAAGGAGTCGCACCTCCAGAGTGGCTTTTGGATGCAGATGCGCTACCGGTGGGTAGCCATTGAAGGATCTGAGCAAATTTATCCATCATCACGTTCCTTTGTTTTTCGAGGGCCTCCTTGAGCAATATTTTGATAGGATCTCCTGCTCCCTCATCTTTCTTTTCGTCCCCCATGGGCGTCTGTCGAGGTTTTCGAGGCTGATCTTGCAAAGGTTCCACCAGATCAAACCCTAGCTCCTTATACCCCGACCTCGTTGGGGACATGCAAAGAAGGATCGAGAAAAAGCAGACCGCTCTAATACCACTGATCCAGATTTATGAAATAATGCAATAGAATAAACATATAACCATAAATACAGAGATGCAGCGGAAATAACACTTCATTTCATTAATATCAAAGAACTCAAATTTTCTTACAGACATAATGGAAATAAAACTAGCTAGGGCGCTGGTAGCTATCTCTGAGAAGAGATGTGGCAGCTACAGGCCTCTGAACTAAGTTAAAATGAGGCTCTAGGGCCTATTTATTATTGAGAAACAATGGAGAACCCTAAAAATCCAAAAACCTAACCCTAGGAGATGAAGCGCCAAAACTATGGGCCCCGTTTGGGTAAATTGGTGTTGCAACTTCCTAGGGACGTAACTTTGGCATACTATCTCCGTTTGATGCACATGATACATCATTAGAAAGATCTATCTAAGGACTACAACTTTCACCACGAATATCATTCCGAAATAGAATGATATTTGCTGGAGGCGCGATGCCCAAAAACATCGTTTAGGGCCTCAAAACGACTCCGGAAGTTCAGGACCCGAAAAGCTGCTAAAAATAGTAAGTTATGATGAAACTGAAAAACTGAAAGAGACAATGGTAGGGGCCCAAGTGGAATAGGCAGGTGGCCACCAATATCCACCTGGATCATTTATCCTCTCAACGAAGTTTCATACTAGAAAAACATTCGATGCTACAAAAAATAACACTCCCTCTTAGCGAGGAAGGTGTTCTCTCCCACAACATCCTTCTTAGGCACTGCTAATGTTTGAAAATATGACAGCCTGCCATTTCCCACCAAATTCATTCCAAATCTAATAATATTGCATATGGGTTGTTTTTGACAAATATGACAACCTGCCATTGTTTCAAATCTAATAATACTACATATGGGTTGTTTTTGACACTGCACAATAGAACTGTAGTTTTTCCAACTCTGCTATTGCAATGTTGTTGATCTCATTGTGTTTTTTTTATTGTAACTAATACAACTAAAATCCAAAATATTGAATAAATTGTATCTATGTATTGTAATTATCTCCTGAGTCACTGAATGCTACCAATCTCTACACTATCCACCGAGTTTTTTTGCGTTGCAACTGCATTGTTCTCCTCAACATCTGATTGCAACAAGTACTGTTATTGTCCCTCAAGAATTGACTATGCTATCTGAAAATGATACATATGCTACTAAATATTGTGGGCCCCTATATAAATGGTATTCATCCGAGAGGAAACACTTATCTGATTCTCACCACAATGGACCCTTCCCAACTCTATTCAACTCTGGATTCTAGATCTCAATCTCAACATATTACCTTTCTCCTCGAGGTATAGTTGCATACAAAGAAAAATATTCCTCCAATTTGGAGGACAATTGATCAATATTTTCCGAATCTGTCATCGAATCCCGCTTCTCCTTCTTGTACTTATTCCTCTAAGGACACTGAGTGTTGTAGTGATTAAATTCACCACACCTGAAGCACTTAATATTCAAAATGTCCTACTTTTTCTTCTTTCCTCCTCTCTATGAGCTGTGTCCCTGACTGGGACCTTTCTTCGCTTTTCCCTTCAATGCAAGGACCACGTTATCTTCCTCCTTCACGCTCTTCGATCCTTTGTTGTTGCCACCAAGACTAATCTTGACTAGATCAAGTAGCATCTCCTGCTGCATGAAATCTTCCCACAATCAATCCCATCCAAGTAGGTGATATAGTCCATTAATGCCTTGGATGAAAGTTTCCAACTCCTCGGAAAACCCATTGATGGTTGCACACACAAGTTCAACTTCTTATGGTGCCTCTCCTACTACAAAAAGATTATTCTGAATATCTTGAATTCTTCTGAATTCTTCTAAGGTAGGGGAAAATCCTCCCTTTTCCATCATATGGAATCTTCAACTTATCCTTCAGGAACATCTAATTCTCAAAAGGATTCTGGTATAGTGTTGTGAGAGCATCCCACATTTATTTTCTCATATTCTTGGCTGCTAATCGTGAGACCACGTGATCTCGAAATCCATCAAGGATCATCCACTTCGCTTTGTCCATCTCTTTATTATAGTTTCCCACCTACTGTAGCTCTATAGGTCAAAATATGGCTCATTCAACATACGTATTCAGACCAAAATATTCTAGTAATAAGGACATTTCTACCTTCCAAATGATGTATTTAGATCCACCATCCAATATGTCCTGATATCTAAGCCCTATTGAGGCAATTTTTTGCAAAACTCACAATTGGGTTATAAAGAGTGTTAGGGTTCTATAATAATAGGGTTCATAATTTTTGAATAGACTTTGATAATGTTGTAAATATGTACATACCTTTCTTTCTACAAGTTTTTTTCCCATATTTAAAAAATAATAAAAAAAATTTGAAAAGAGGGTAAAAGTCCTAAAAAGAAATATCAAAGGACTTAGAAAATAAGAAAACCCAAAAGAAAAAAGAGATAAAATAAGATTTGAAAGTGAGCAAGTAAAAATGTCACTACTATTTACTTTTACTGCAAGAATAATGATTATGTGTAGATTGTCCAATATGCCATAATCCATGATCAGTTAAATAGTTTAAACTTAAATTTTCATGCTTTGAATTTCATGTTTTAGATAGAGAATAAAAGATATGTCAAACAGTTTAAACTTGACAAATCAGTAGATAGTTAGAATAAATGTGGAGCTTAATAGTTTAATCTGAGCCCTTGGATGAAATAAGGTTAGAATTAGATGGATTTATTGTTTTAAAAGAAAAATGGATTTAGGGTTGCAAGCTTAAATGCACTCATGCAAATGAAGTAAAAAAATGTTATAATAATGATGGGTAGGTAGAAAGCAATTGTGCAAGACATGTAATAAAGTATCATTGGACAAAAATTACTAATTTCCCCTCCCCCACAATGATCCATTATTCTAAATCTTCTCTTAAATAGGCTCAGAGCATTTCTCTGACTTCTGTTGGGACCAGACCCAAGGCTTAATGACGGATTGGTTAAAAATATTGGATTCCCTACAAGAAAACCCATTTCATCAGCATATTCACCCTTTTCCAAGAAATATAAACCCTTTTCCTAAGTAAAATACATATTTTCTTGGAAAAGTAAAAACCCCCTTGATTAATTTCATTTTCATTCAAAAAACACTCAAAAACCCAAAAAATACATTTTATTCTAAGTTTATGTGTAAAAAATCAAAATGGGACAAATTATGCTAAATTGCTTATTTACACTTTACTTAGTTTAAATTCTATGTATTTTAATTCATTATATTTCTATTTCCATATTAATTTCTAACCTTAAGTATTAAATCCTTATATAAAACCCCTCCCATATATTATTAATTTCTTTATATGTAAATATCCCCAAAGCCCACTTATTTATGTTAAACCTATGGTTTATTTATCCCACATGTTAAATAAAAACCCCCTCTATTTTCCCCATAGGTTTAAACATATTCTATAAATTAATTCCACCCCCTATGGTTTTAAAACACTGGTTAAAATGTTTTATACTCCATATATATTATAAACCTGCGCCATTCATTAATAATGTTTTATTTAACCATATAACATTACCCCCGCCAATCAAAATAATATAATGTTTTTTACGATATAATATATATTTATAATCTTTTAAATTACCCCGCCACATAAAACAAACCTTGGGCCCCATGCCCCAATACCGAGCAACTCTAAAAGCAAATTGCAACCGTTTGCATCAAAGCCATCCAATCTGACGAATAAAAGGCCATATCACAAATTAAACTGTGCGATCATAACATATTTCAAACCACGCGAAATGGGTTGTTTTGCGCCCTTTTCTCTCCTCCACATGGAAAAATTCTATTGGATCGCATTCGATCCAACCAAAACCATATATCTCCTATAACATATGCGATAACCACCGATGGTTTTCACCTCTGAAAATAAAAACCGCCATCTGTTCGATGTGACCACCATTTAATGCAAGTTCGTTTAGACCTAAAACGTTCAATAAACTTCTAAAATACACCATTAAACCCTTTTCCTACGCTATTTGATTGTATTCATTCTCCCAAATGAGAAGAAATAAGCCTGTACACTGTTTCAAATCCCAAAACCTGCAAAAAGCCCGCATTTGCTATCAAGATTGCAGAATGCTTCCAGATTCCTTGTAGAAACCTTCAAAAGATACTAGAAACCTGTTCAAAACAACACAAAACCTGTTTGAGAGACTAATACCTGCACAAACAGGTATTTTCCGATAAAAGCAATCCTGCTATCATTTGAAAAAGAATTTCTAAAAATAATTGAGCCCAGTAAAAGCTTATTTACCCAAAGAAAGCTTCTCCTTGCCCGAAAAGAGTTAAATTCCTGTCAAAATTTTGATAAAACCCTGTTTCAAATATTGCATACAGTTGTAAAGGAAAAATTGAATTTATTTTTAGTATTTTCGGACCTTATAAGACTCCTAAATTTCCCAGAAATCCTCTGCAGGTAACCCCATCCTTCTGCGCCCAATTTCAATCAATGTTTAGCCCAACATTCACTGAAAGAAGTATAAGAAACCCATGTTTCTTATTTCATAAACCTGTGAGAGTCTGAAATCTAGTTGAAAACCAAAATTGAAGCTTGAAGTCCAAGGAAATAACCAAGTTGTGCTTATTTTATCCAAAGAACCCCTGTCAAAGTTAAGAAACACATTTGTAAATAATTTAATCTTACAAAAGAATCCAGAAAGCCTAAAAACAGAGTTTCAGTTATCCAAAAAACCTAAAAAAATTTAAAATCCAATCTAGCTATATCCTCCAAGACTGCAATTATTGTAAATACTCTATAACCTCCTATTGTAGACATTGAATATACAACTTTAGTAGATGTGGACTATAAAATAGAAGATCCAGTTGTTGAATTTAATTTGTTAGACCTCCACTGCTGGAGTTATGAAAAGTCCTTAGATCAGGTTGAAGAAGTCCAAATTTGGGAATCAAACCTACCCAAATATGTTGTTCCAATCACTCATCAATGCCTAAAGGTTATTAGGTTGTGTTAGAGCTATTATTCATCTGAACATAGAGCAATGATGAATGCAAACAAAGAGGTATTGTTTACAATTATTGTTGAGTCCATAAACCAGATGTTACAACTCAAACATGATCCCAAAGCAGTTCCTTTGTCAAAAGAAGCACTTACAAAGTTGTACATTGGTCTTGATTTTCCCAAAAGGTTTCAGATTTTCAAGTGTTCATGCCTTTACATGTTGAAATTCCACAAATCAATCCTCCATATTCTACTTCAAAATTTCAAGAAGGTTCTAGGCATGTCATTTCCATGTTGTTATTTATCCTAGGATACTTTATAGATGAGCATACAGATGATTCCATCCTAGGTTTTCTATCTACTTTTACATCAGGACAACCTCCTTCTGTCATTTTCAATTATTCTGAGTATATAGCTGACAATATCCATGATCAATTTGTCAAATTTCCAACTGAAGGAGTATTTAGGTATACATTCTTCCTTTTCCATATGTTTTTTTTTTCAAGTATACAAGTTCCCTATAACCCTCCAGAAGCTTGATATAGAAGAAAATCCACTTTCAATTATATTTTGGACTTCTTTGATTAGAAAAGAGTCCATAGAGTTCACTTATGCAGATTTTACAGATAACTTTGTCCATCCATTGATAAATATGTTGACAAATACATAACAACGAAGCACTAATGATGAAATGAAGAAATTTCTACAGCTGTCAGAGCACACTATAACTGGTGATTGGTACTTATATAAAAAATATACAGAAATCAGATTTTTTGGGTCCAGTTTGTTACCCTATCAACTTCCTAAGTATGTACCAATGAGAATTTTTTCCTTGGAGTATATCAAGAAAATCTTAAATTCTGATTCTATCAACTTCCTAGCAGTCAAGAAAAAGACCCAATTTAAGTTGAAGAATCAAATGGGACCATTTATTTGAAATCATAGAGATGCTGAACAAGAAACAAAAAAAGCAATTAATTGAGTACAGATTTGAAGAAAGCTTCTCATGGAACTATGATCCATAAGGAATATTAAGCAAAATGAGGGTTAAGTGCAAACTAACACCTTATATTCATGAGAAAACAACAGAGATTGAACAATATGTCAATCAAAATGAGTGGCTAGAAAACACTTTGGTAGACGTAGTTAAACATGGTGATACTAGTCACACCTTGCAAACTGCAAATCAAGGAGAAAAAGCTACTAAGAGAGTTAGAGAAGAAGGTACATATATTGTTGAGACAACAACTGAGACAAGGGTTAAAATTAGATACAATAAGAAGCCTAAAGTCAATTCAATTGATAAAGGAAAAGTGACCATAGAAGTAGAAGACACAGATGTTCCAGTAATAAATAAAGATGTTGCTACAGTCAATAAAAATGAGCTAGCAACAGAGATTTTAAATGAGGGAAATCTTGATAATTCAAACACTTAGGTCATAGAGAAACAACATAATTTGGAAGCATCTTCCTCACAGATAGCAGGAGAAAAAGATCTTGATATCAGGGAAAAATATAAGCAGCTTAAGACAAAGAATGAAGAAATCAAGAATGTGATTTATTCTCAATATTTGAATAAAACACCAGGCATTCAAAACATACTTTTACTAGCTTTTGATTACTCAAAAAAAAAAGTTGATTATGTTAGTGCTTCAACCAATATTTAATACTCTCAAGATAGTTGCAGACTACAAGAAAGTTGATCTTGAAGTGCCCATAGAAAGTATTCACGCACTAGATCAGATTGAATTTCATAGCCAAAGTTCAGAGATGTTATATTCTACCATAACTACTAAGGCTATGAGTTTCAACAAGCTTCAAAATACAATCATAAACATGAGAGATCAAATGAAGGTTGACAAGGCCTCATCATATGCTAAAGATCTTAGGATTAAGTCTTTAGAAGAGCTAGTTATTCAAGTAGGATATGATCCTGCCAATGTCAAAGCAGAAAAATAGTTAGTGAAGAAAAAGAATGAGGATATTGCAGCATTGAGGAAACAACTCAAGCTTCCACCAATTGAATATCCACAGGCCAAAGAAATAGTACAAGAGAAAAATAAAAAAGATGACATGATGAACTTGATTTTTCAATTAACAGGACAGATAAAAGAGATGGAGATCCAAATGGACAAGATATTCCATGAAAGAGAAAAAGGACAGGAAACTCCTACAGTAGTTCCCATCGTTACTACAGTTGTGCCCTCAACTCTGGCAGAAGAGTTGGCACCAAAAGTACCACTGGCAATTGCAGTGCTAGTGACATCATCCACAAATTCAGCCACAAAATCTTTTACATCAACAATACATCCAATAGATGAGGCTAGTAAACTAGTAAAAGCCATGGAATAAATGTCACTTCAAACAAATTAAATAAACAGATTGAAGAAAGTGATTTACAATCTTGAAGTCACCAAGAAACTAGCCCAAATCAATGCTAAAACTCATGAACAAAGGGCTAATAGGTTAAATACTGAATTAAAGAATCTACAAAAAGATTTGACCTTGAAAGAGCCAATTTCTTATGTAAAGAATCAGTTATGGAGTAAAATCATTGAAGCCATCAATGATGTTTGGCCATTAATCTAGGTAATGTATGAACAGAGAGATTTACTAAAGGCAGCACAAGCAAAGATTCAGAAAACAAAAGATGAGCTAGGTGATAAACCTGAGAAAGCCATAGAATTGATCAAGTTTATCAACAGTAAAAACAAGCAGGAGTTGGAAGAAATAGAAATTACTGATAGGATAGAGACAATCCTTGAAATAAGGAAAGTCATTTCAAAGAAGAATCTAATGAAACAACTTGAAGAGAAATGTGAAAACATGAACATAGCGATAACCAAGTTTATGGTTAAATTTGAAAATTTGAGGCAAAGAAGTTTGCCCAACATTTTGGTCATTAACGATAAACTCATGCCATAGGAGGAATACAATAAGAAAATCAGAGAGTATGCAAAAGAGTAGGTGGACAAGATAGAAGGACAAGGTATTCCTACAGGGAAGGTCTTACACAGAAGTTTTGAAGATTTGTTTTATCTACAGCATCAGATAAGACACTTATTTGTCATAAAACCAACATTTTCCATATATATTGAGGTAGATGAGAATTATAGGAAGCTGAAAAAGATACAAATTCCTAATGATGAAACTTGGCAATCACTCTCTGACTTACTGTAAAATTCAAATTGCAGAAAAAAGGATAAAAAAGTTGGCTGAATTTTTCACAGTCAAAACATAATTTATTACAGCAGTAAGGCAGTTTTTACAGAGGTTAAAGAGAATCAGAGGTTAAAGAGTATAATATGAAAGAGTATAAGATAAAGAAGATAATATTTCAAAACAAATTGGAAATATCTTTGCCAACAAAGAGGACACCAAGGCAGCCAGCTACACCTAATCTACAAACAATTTTCTATTTTATTTGGATAAATAGGACAGCTTGCTGATTTGTTAAGTAGCTGTCACTATTTTGTTGTAAAGATATTTTATTTTTCCTTAGATAATTCCTAGAAGCATTCTAGGATATTTTGTAAACATTTTTGTATAAATACTTCACTCTTTGAAGTATTATTGTGGAATAAATTGTTGAAAATTTCTAGTCATTTTTGTTGTACTTGAAGGATTTTTTGTTGCAAAGTTTGAGTAGCAGACTCGATCAAATCATCTAGCATCATATTTCAGGATTCATGTGATGAGCCATTGAAGTGAAGTACTTACTACTTGTCATTGTTCATATTCTCATATTTTCATGCATCCATTATGTATTTTAAATTTGAATGATAAAATAGGAGTATTATATCAGGATTTGTTAAAAGCACCCTCTCTTTACTTTTTATCATTTCTATGTTTTCAACTGATTTCCAGAGTAGGGAACCCTTAATTTCTCCCTCTTTCGAATGACCTCTATCTACTCCTTCCTTATCTGGATCGAGAATCCTTCATTTCTCTTTATCCCAATCAAACCACTTCACCAAATCATCCTTTCAATATCTTCAAAGACTTATCTATCTTGCCCTGAAAACATTTGACTTTTTGACCTTGATCTTAATTCTGTTTGCTTGACTTTTGACTCCTTAGCCCAATGGAAAAAAATATTTCCTACTATCCATCTCATTAAGTGATTTTCCCACCAAACCAAACCAAATAAAAACCAATTCTCACAATCACAACTAGCCTAATCTCTTATAATCAAAACAAAGTTAAATATTAAAGGGAGAGACCTCTCTGAAGCCTAGGAAGTCTAGAACCTAGAGTTTAAAGGTTGGTCTGTGGTTACCTCTAATGTTCTTGGACTTTAAATCAAAATCTCACAACCTAAGAACTATTAGAATGATAACATACTGGCGACCATACTAGGGACTTAACCAATCCTCAGTCCTAAAATAGGTCTTAAGGAAATATTTTTTATTATCTTTTGCCTTTAAGACTTTTTTAAAAGTTGTGAGTATCATTTTATAAAAAACTGTAATTTTTGCTTCTAGAAAAATTTACTATACGAGGTCTAACCCGGATCCTAAACCTGTTGTTATAGTAGACAATCCGGACAAAATTAGAAAAAAGAATAAACAAGTAGAAGATTTAGATGCTTAAGTTTCATTAGATAGAGCCAATTCATTACCAAAATAATTAGTGAGTATACAAGACATAGAGTTTGATCTGAAATTTGAACATTCTTTGTTTAGAAGCAAATAAAAAAACTGACTTAAAAAGTGTTGTTATAGACCCTATTTTTATTTCATTTCTTGAAACAAAACAGAAAAATATTTTAGCAGATTCTAAATCAAAGATATTTAAACCTCATGATAAACATGAAGAGGTAAATGATACTATTCTTAAGGAAATAAATGAAGCTATTGAATTAGCTGAATTATTAGCTTGCACATCTAAGCCTTCTATTTCTCATTTAGATACCACTACCTCATCTATAATCTCCACTACATTCCAACCTATAGATCCATTTATCCCTAGATAACCCTTACAACCTAGAATATTATTTCCATATTTTCCCATATCAGTTTCATCCATTAGTTTATCTTCTGCAAATTGAATCTCATCATTCTCATTTCCAAGTAGTTCTTCATATATTCCAGTTTTATTTTCTAACACCCCAAATTTATCTTTTAGTTCATCCACCACTTTTTCTAGTTCACCATCTTATATTCTAGTTTCATCAGTCACTTCATTAACTGCATCAGTTATTACTTCCATTTCAGCCCCAAGAACTTCCAATATACCTCCTAGCCAAGCTAAAATTCAAGCTATGAATGCTAAGTATGCTCCCCTAATTCTTCCAAGACAGTTACATGACATGCCTCAGGATTACCAAAGTAAGATATCCCAATTTGATGCTACTACTCAGTACACTGCCCATCAGCACATTAATAAAACGACAGATTACTTTGAGCTACATGAAATAGATGATTCTAATGTACAAATGAGACGCTTTTCACAAACATTAACACGGGAAGTTAAGAAATGGTTTAAAGGTCTTAATCCTGGTAGTATAAATGATTTGGAAGTCTTTCATAGAGTATTTTTGAATAAATGGGAAAAGAAGAAAGTTCCACTCCAAATATTATCTGAATTTGATGCCATGAGAAGAGCTCCTAATGAAATAGTCCAAGAATACAACACTAGATACAACAATGTTTATAACTCAATCCCAGCCAATCTCAAACCCACTCCTGATTCTTTCCTACTCAAATTCCCTGATGGATTTGGCACATACATGGCTTATCAATTGAGGGAGAGAAATGTTGAAACATTAGAAAGGATGCAAACAGATGCTGTTAGTGTAGAAGTAAATATTTTGGCCAGAAATCCTAGATTGAGGAATGAGAGGAGAGTAACCATTAAAGAATAAACATCTAGTTCAGATGGAAAAATAGATTAATTAGCTAAGACTTTAGAAGTAATGATGGATAGATTAGACAGCATAGAAATAAGACCTCAATGGGATAATCGACAGCAAATCAGGAATCCCAACTTCAGGAAAAATACAAATTCAGGAAAATCAAAAGAATTAACCCCTGATCAGATAATAAGACCTCTATTTCAAGAGAACTATGCTGAAATTTCTAAAAACAATGTTGATGATGAAGACACCATAAATCTAATGGGTATAAATGAAGATAACACTATCTTTCTCACTGAGGAAGACCAAGAGTTATTTGAAATGTAACAACTCCAATTAGATTAAAGTGAATCATTTGACTACAAACAAGGTTATGATTTTGCTATAAACGAAGTACATAAGCAATATAACCTTAAGAGTAAGAAAAACACTGAAACTTCTACTAAGAAATCTGCACAAAATGAAAATAAGAAAACAGTAGAAGCCCCAACAACAAAAGTTCTGAAAATTCTCCCTAGGGAAAATAATAAAAAATCTAATCCATCCTACAAAGTTTCCAGCCCCAAAATTTTATCAAGTCCCAAGATTGTTGATATAACAGATGAAGTTGATCAAACAACAAAAGATTCACAAGAATCTGCTGTTGTTAAAACAACTGATTCTGCAAAAACAACAAACTTAGAATCCAAAACATCCACTGTTGATCCAAAATCAACAGATCCAAAATCTTCCACTGCAAAAACAGATTTTGACAATTCAAAATATGAAAAAACATCCACTGCTTCTCAAACCATTCCCTAAAAGAAAACTAGGAACAGTAAAACACAAAAAACTCAAACATAAAACGAAAACATAACTGTAGAAAAACAAGATAAACCCACTCAAACTATAGTTACTGAGTTAATTCAAATTATTAAATCACAACCTTCATTCAGTATACAAACTAAAATTGCAAAGTTAAAAATACCAATTCCTTTGAAAGAATTGATTAAGCATGATTTGTATAAAACAACAATCACTGAAACATTAAACATGAATGATGGAGAAGACTCTGTAAACTTGAATGATCATCAACCAGAGTTGATTTTTGGCCCTGATGTGAATGGAAAACATCAAGATGGAGCAGTTCCTCCATTTTACATTAGTTTAACTGTTCATGATAAAATTTTACACAATGCAATGTTATATTTAGGAGCTTCACACAATCTAATGCCCAAAGCAATAATGGAAACCCTGAACTTATACATCACAAGGCCTTACAAAGATTTATTTTCATTTTATTCAAGCAAAGTAAAATTCCTAGGTTTAATTCAAAATTTGTGTGATACCTTAGTTCAATATCCTGGTAAAAGTATACTCATGGACATTGTAGTCGCTGATATCCCACCCAAATATGGAATGTTATTATCTCGCTCATGAGGAGAAAAATTACAGGGATCTCTACAATTGGACATGTCATATGCTACTATACCAGTTTTTGGTCAACCAAATAAACTCTATAGGGAAAAATTGATGAAATATATGGTAAATAGTGTAGCAAGATCAATAAATTACCCAATTTATGCTACACCTACAGACCTAGATTCCTTCATATTATGTAACTTTGAAACTAATAATGAAATCAAAACTGAACTAAAAGACAAAAAGAAAACACAAAACAATGATAATATCTTTCATGAATCTTTATGGCATTTAGATTTTGATGGCTCAATAAACAAACTAGGAGCAGGAGCAAGAGTTTAGATAACTAATATTGAAAAGAATCATGCAGAAGGCCATGCTTTTAGACTAAATTTTAAATGCACCAACAATATGGCTAATTATGAAGCCTCATTTTAGACTCCAGATTATTGGAAACTTAGGAGGTAAAAGAATATCAATAATGGGAGATTTAGAGTTCATTATTAAGCATATAAAAGGAGAATATTCTGTTTATAATCCTAGATTAGGCCAATATAGAGAAACTGTATTAGATTTGATAGATGAATTGCTGGAATGTAATTTTTATGCAATCCCAAGAAAGAAAAATTTACAAGCACACTCCTTAAGAACTTTTGCTAGTACTTGTAATTTACCTTTCCAGCCCAATCATAAGTAGCTGCAAAAGTAAAACATAGACCAATGATTCCAGATAACCTCAAATATTGGAAAATTTTCTCATAATACCAACAAATTTACCATTTTATGAATAATGAAGGTGAATTTCAGAATTGTAAAATAGACACAGATTGTACATTAGATTAGGATTTAGATAGTGAAGTTGATTTGAATAAAATAGATGTAAATAAAGTAAAGTTTGCTAGACCCACTAAGTTTATTCAATCGGATATAGATAACTTAGAGAGAGTAGAAATTGATGAGATAATCGATGATGAATCTGATATATTAAATCTCAAAGATAATTTCTTACCAAAAGGTTTAACTCCTTTAGAAGATTTATTTGACTCAAATGATGTTGCTAGAAAACCCAAAATGGAGCCACTTAGATCTGATATTGAGGAATGTAACATGGGCACAGAGTTAAAACCTAAGATGATCAAACTTTCCAAAGCCTTACCTCAACAAGAAAAAAAATATATATATATTTCTCTTTTCAAGGAATTTGAAGATGTTTTTCTTGGAGTTATGAGGACCTAAAATCCTATGACACCAACATAATACAACATAAAATCCCTATAAAATAAGACCAAAAGCCGTTTAAATAAAATTTAAGGAGGATCAACTCTGTTTTGATGCCTTTGATTGAAAAAGAGGGAAAAATAATCTGATATTCTAATCGGGTTTCTAATTTAGTTCCAACCAGAAAAAAGATAGGAGAGATTAGATTATGTGTTGATTTTAGGAATCTAAATCAAGTATCCTTAAAATATAATTATCCTTTACCAAACATGGATCACATTTTACAAAGGGTAGTTGGTTCTTCTAGGATTTCACTTTTAGATGGATTTTTAGGATACAACCAAATTTTAGTCCAACCAAAGGATCAAGAAAAACAACTTTTACTACTCCTTGGGGCACTTTTATGTATGTAAAAATGCCTTTTGGTTTAATGAATGTAGGGGCTACCTTTCAAAGAGCTATGGATATAGCCTTTGTAAAGTAAATTTATGAATTCTTAGTGATTTAATTAGATGACATAACTTTATTGTCTAATACTTATTATGAACACTTAGATCATCTTAGACAAGTCTTTATTAAATGCATAAAATTTGGCATCTCTTTAAACGCTAAGAAAACCTTATTTGGATTAGAAGAAGGCACGTTACTAGGACACATAATATTTGAGGAAGGAATTAGAATAGAACCTACGAGCATAGAAGAAATTCTTAGCATTAGTCCTCCAAGAAACATAAAAGAGTTACAAGCTTTTCTAGGAAAAATTAACTTTTTAAGAAGATTCATTTCCAATTTAGCTAAAATAATTACAGAACTAAACAACATGCTTAAAAAATATTGAATTATTAAATGGACTATTGAGGCCAAACAATCATTTGAATCCATCAAACAGGTCATAACTAAAACCCCAACCCTTATAAGTCCTGACTTTAAAAAGGATTTCATCATTTTTTTCATTTGCTTCACAACACACCATTGCTACAGTTTTATTGCAAAAAAATGACAAGGGTTATGAGAAGCCTATAGATTTCTTTAGAAAAGCACTTAGAGATGCCACTTTGAAATACAGTCTCATGGAGGAATATGCCCTAGCTTTGGTAAAGGCCATTAAAGATTTCAGAGTGTACATTCTCTATTCTCACATCATTGCCTATGTCCCAAATGCAGTAGTAAAAGAAATTCTAACTTAGGATGGTCCTGATGGTAGAAGAGGTAAGTGGATTTCCACAATTTTAGAATATGAAATAGAGATAAAACCCACTAAATTGATAAAAGGTCAAGGTTTAGCCAAACTCATGGCTGAATCAAATTTTCATTCCCTTGACATAAATTTTATTGCCCAAGTAGATGCTCAGGAAGAGATGGTGACTCTTGAGATCAGTGAAGCCTTTTCAGACTCACCATGGTATGCAGATATCGTATTTGTATTACTAAACTTAAAAGCTCCTTCTAGATTATCAAGAACAAAAGCTAGATTTTTAAAGCTTAAGGCAGGAAGATTTTGTATATTAGACAATGTCCTTTTTTGGAAAGATCATAGTGGGATTTTGTTAAATTAATTTTTAAAAGAAGAAGCTGACAAATTATTACAAAAATTTCATGCAGGTGACTGTGGAGGACATCTCTACTAGAAGAATACTACAGACAAAACCCTGAGAGCTGGTTTTTACGGGCCTACTTTGTTTGCAGATGTAAAAAGGTATGTGACCTTTTGTCACAAGTGTCAAATATTTGAGGGTAATAAAAAGCTGTTACCCCTGCCCTTAAAACCCATCTCAACAGAAATTCCATTTCAACAATGGGGTCTTGAATTCATTGATGAAATTCACCCCCCATCATCAGCCCAACACAGGTGGATTCTGACAGCCACTGACTATTTTACCAAGTGGATTGAAGTCATATCGTCTAGGAAAGCCACAAATACTATCATTATCTACTTTTTAAAAAGCAACATACTTTCAAGATTTGGATGTCCCCAAAAGATAATTACTGAAAATGCAGCTGCATTCAAATCTAAAAAGATGATTGACTTTTTCCATAAATATCACATTACCTTACGCCATTCTATTGCATATTATCCACAACGTAATGGTATAGTTGAATCTTCAAATAAGAGCCTTATAAACATCATAAAAAAGTTACTAGAAGATAACAAAAAGACTTAGAACAAGAACTTAGTCAATGCCTTATGGGCAGATAGACTTACAACCAAAAAATATATTGGTACATCTCCTTACCAGCTTGTCTATGCAATGGATGTTGTTTTTCCATCTTCCTTAGGAGTACCGATAGTGAAGATTATCCAAGAATTACAAGTTCAACCAAATGAAATTAAAAGAATGATTAATCAAACCATTCAATTGCAACAAACAAGAGAAGAGGTTTGTATTAAGTCTCAAGTTATCCAGGATAAGATAATGAAATTTTTTGACAAAAAGAGTAAAGAAGATGATTTCTACATTGGAGACAAAGTGTTAAAATGGGATTCAAGAAGAGAAGAGAAAGGTAAACATGGAAAAAATGATTTTCTATGGAAAGGACCTTATGTTATTTATGGTTACAGAGGTAACAATGTTTTCTTTCTGAAAGAAATGGATGGATCAGATATGCTAGATGGACTAGTAAATGGCAGAATGTTGAAGCACTGATACTCCTCAGAGATAACAAATAGTTAGTTTTATTTACTTTAACCATTGTACATATTCATTGAAGATTTTAGATTGGATTGGATGTTTTCCTAACAAATTTGAAGCCTGGAGAGAAGGCCCTAAGCTTTGAGAGGTAAAATATCATAAGTATGAAATAATTGCAGAGATCAGAAGACACTTACAGGGTCATCACAGTCAAAATTCAAAGGCTACTAGTCTTAAAGTTCTTGACATTTCACCAGGAAATGCCATCCCCATGTGGAGCCACTGTTAGGGTCCTATAATAATAGGGTTCATAATTTTTTAATTGACTTTGATAGTCTTGTAAATATGTACATCCCTTGCTTTCTACAAGTTGTTTTCCCATATTTGAAAAAAAAAATGAAAAGAGGGTAAAAGTCCTAAAAAATAAAGATAAAAGGACTTAGAAAAGAATAAACCCCAAAAGAAAAAGAGATAAAAATAAGATCTGAAAGTGAGAAAGTCAAAATGCCACTACTATTTACTTTTACTGCAAGAATAATGATTATGTGCAGATTGTCCAAAATGCCAAAATCCATGACTAGTTAAATAGTTTAAACTTAACTTTTCATGCTTTGAATTTCATGTTTTAGATAGAGAATAAAAGATATGTCAAACAGTTTAAACTTGACAAATCGGTAAATAGTTAGAGAATAAATGAGGAGCTTAACAGTTTAATTTGATCCCTCGGATGAAATAAGGTTAGAATCAAATAGATTTATTGCTTTAAAATAAAAATGGATTTAGGGTTGCAAGCTTAAATGCAACCATGCAAATGAAGTAAAAAATGTTAGAATAATGATGGGTAGGTAGAAAGCATTTGTGCAAGACATGTAATAAAGTATCATCAGGGAAAAATTACTAGTTTCCCCTCCCCCACAATGATTGATTATTCTAAACCTTCAATGAAAGAGGCTTAGAGCATTTCTATGACTTCTTTTGGGACTGGACCTAAGGCTGAATGAATGATTGGTTAAAAATATTTGATTCCCTACATGAAAACCCATTTCATTAGCATATTCACCCTTTTCCAAGAAATATAAACCATTTTCCTAAGTAAAATACATCTTTGCTTGGAAACGTAAAAACATCCTTGATTAATTTCATTTTCATTCAAAAAACACTCAAAAACCCACAAAATACATTCTATTGTAAGTTTATGTGTAAAAAATCAAAATGGACAAATTATGCTAAATTGCCTATTTACACTTTACTTAGTTTAAATTCTATGTATTTTAATTCATTTTATTCATTATATTTCCATTTCCATATTAATTTCTAACCTAAAGCATTAAACCCTTATCTAAAACCCCTCCCGTATATTATTAATTTCTTTATATGTAAATATCCCCAAAGCCGACTTATTTACGTTAAACCTATGGTTTATTTATCCCACATGTTAAATAAAAACCCCCGCTCTTTTCCCCATAGGTTTAAACATATTCTATAAATTAATTCCGCCCCTATGGTTTTAAAACACTAGTTAAAATGTTTTATACTCCATATATATTATAAACTCGTGCCATTCGTTATTAATGTTTTATTTAACCATATAACATTACCCCCGCCAATCAAAATAATATAATGTTTTTTACGTTATAAATATATATTTATAACGTTTAAAATTACCTCGCCACATAAAACAAACCCTGGGCCCCATGCCCCAATACCGAGCAACTCTAAAAACAAATCGCAATCGTTCGCATCAAATCCATCCAATTCGACGATCAAACCATATCGCAAATTAAATTGTGCGACCATAACATATTTCAAAAAATGCGAAATGGGTTGCTTTGCGCCCTTCTCCCCCCTCGACATGGAAAAATTCTATTGGATCACATTTTATCCAAACAAAACCATATACCGCCTATAACCTATGCAGTAATTGTCGATGGTTTTCACCTTTGAAAATCAAAACTACGATCTGTTCAATGTGACCACCATTTAATGCAAGTTCGTTTAGACCTAAAACATTCAATAAACTTCTAAACTATGCCATTAAACCCTTTTCCTGCACTATTTGATTTTATTCATTCTCTCGACTGAGAAGAAAGAAGCCTGTACACTGTTTCAAATCCCAAAACCTGCAAAAAGCCCACATTTGTTGTCAATATTGCAGAAAGATTTCATATTCCTTGCAGAAACCTTTGAAAGATACTAGAAAATTGTTCAAAACAACTCTCAACCTGTTTGAGAGACTAATACCTACACAAAAAGATATTTTCCGATAAAAACAAGCCTGCTATCATTTGAAAAAGAATTTCTAAAAATAATTGAGCCCAGTAAAAGCATATTTACCCAAAGAAAGCTTCTACTTGCTCGAAAAGAGTTAAATTCCTATCAAAAATTTGATAAAACCTTGTTTCAAACATTTCATACAGTTTTAAAGGAAAATTAGATTTTATTTTCAGTCTTTGCAGACCTTATAAGACTCCTAAATTGCAAATAAATCCTCTACAGGTAACCCCAACCCCTTGCACCCAATTTCAATCAATTTTTAGCTCAATATTCACTGAAAGAAGTACAATAAACCCTTGTTTCTTATTTCATAAACCTATGAATGTCTAAAATCTAGTTGAAAACCAAAATTGAAGGTTGAAATCCAAGGAAAGAACCAAGTTCTGCTTATTTTATCCAAAGAACCTCTATCAAAGTCAAGAAACACTTCTGTAAATGATTTAAACTTATAGAAGAATCCAGAAAGCCTAAAAAAAAGTTTCAGTTATCCAAAAAGCCTAAAAAATGTTAAAATCCAATCTAGCTATATCCTCCAAGACTGAAATCATTATAAATCCTCTACAACCTCCCATTGTAGACATTGAACGCACACCTTTAGCAGATGTGGACTACAAAATAGCATATCCAGTTGTTGAATTTAAATTGTTAGACCTCCACTGCTGGAGTTATGAAAATTCCTTAGATCAGGTTGCAGAAGTCCAAATTTGGGAATCAAACCTACCGAAATATGTTGTTCCAATCACTCATCAATGTCCAGAGGTTATTAGGTTGTGTCAGAGCTATTATTCATCTGAACATAGAGCAAGGATGAATGCAAACAAAGAGGTATTATTTAAAATTACTGTTAAGTCCATAAACCATATGTTACAACTCAAACATGATCCCCAAGTAGATCCTTTGTCAAAAGAATCACTTACAAGGTTGTACATTGGTCTTGATTTTCCCAAAAGGTCTCAGATTTTTCAAGTGTTCATGCCTTTTCATGTTGAAATTCCACAAATCAATCCTCCATACTCTACTTCAAAATTTCCAGAAGGGTCTAGGCATGTCATTTCCATGTTTTCATTTATCCTAGGATACTTTATAGATGAGCATACAGATGATTCCATCCTAGGGTTTCTATCTACTTTTACATCAGGACAACGTCCTTCTATCATTTTCAATTATGCTGAGTATATAGCTGACAATATCCATGATCATCTTGTCAAATTGTCAACTGAAGGAGTATTTAGGTATACATCCTTCCTTTTCCATATGTTTTTGTATTTTCAAGCAGACAAGTTCCCTATAACCCTACATAAGCTTGATATAGAAGAAAATCCACTTTCAATTATCTTTTGGACTTCTTTGATCAGAAAATAGTACACAAAGTTCAATTATGCAGAGTTTACAGATAACTTTGTCCATCCATTGATAAATATGTTGACAAATACAGAACAACCAAGAATAAGTGATGAAATGAAGAAAGTTCTACAACTATCAGAGCACACTAGAACTGGTGATTGGTACTTATATCAAAAACATACAGAAATCAGAGTTTTTGGGTCCAATTTGTTACCTTATAAACTTCCTAAGTATATACCAATGATAATTTTTTCCTTGGAGTATATCAGGAAAATCTTAAATTCTGATTCTATCAACTTCCTAAAATCCAAGAAAAAGACCCAATTTAAGTTGAAGAATCAAGTGGGACCATTTATTTGTAATCACCGAGATGCATAACAAGAAGTAGAAAAGCAATTAATTGAGTACATATTTGAAGAAATATTCTCATGGAACTACGATCCACAAGGAATATTAAGCAAAATGAGGGTTAAATGAAAACTAACACCTTATATTCATGAGAAAAAAAAAATATTGAACAATATGTCAATTAAACTGAGTGGCTAGAAAACACTTTGGTAGATGCAGTTAAACAGGGTGATACTAGTCACACCTTGCAAACTGCAAATCAAGGAGAAAATTCTACTAAGAGAGTTAGAGAAGAAGGTACATATACTTCTGAGACAACAACTGAGACAAGGTTTAAAATTAGATACAATAGAAATCCTAAATTCAATTCAGTTGGTAAAGGAAAAGTGACCATAGAAGTAGAAGACACAAATGAGCCAACAACAGAGATTTTAAATGAGGGAAATACTGATAATTCAAACACTCAGGTCATAGAGAAACAACATAATTTGGAAGCATCCTCCTCACAGACAGCAGAAGAAAAAGATCTTGATATGAGGGAAAAATATAAGCAAAATAAGAAGATTAAGACAAAGAATGAAGAAATCAAGAATGAGATTTATTCTCAATATTTGAAGCAAACACTAGGCATTCAAAAGAGACTTTTATCAGCTTTTGATTACTCAAACAAAAATTTGATTATGTCAGTGCTTCAACCAACAGTTAAGACTCCCAAGACAGTTGCAGACTAGAAGAAAGTTGATCTTGAAGTGCCACAGAAAGTATTCATGCACTAGATCAGATTGAGTTTCATAGGAAAATTTCAGTGATGTTATATTCTACCATAACTTCTGAGACTATGAGTGTTAACAAGCTTCAGAATACAATCATAAACATAAGAGATCAAATGAGGGCTGACAAGGTCTCATCATATGCTAAATATCTTAGGATTAAGTCTTTATAAGAGTTGGTTATTCAAGTAGAATATGATCCTGCCAATGTCAATGCAGCAGAATAGTTAGTGAAGAAAAAGAATGAGGATATTACAGCATTGAGGAAATAGCTCAAGCTTCCACCAACTGAACATCCACAGGCCAAAGAAATAATACAAGAGAAAAATCAGAAATATGTCATGGAATTTGATTTTTCAATTAATGGGACAGATAAAAGAGATGGAGATCCAAATGGACAAGCTCGTCCATGAAAGAGAAATTATAAAATCACAAGAAACTCCTATAGTAATTCCCATGGTTACTACAACTGTGCCTTCAACTCTAGCATAAGAGTTGGCACCAAAAGTACCACTGGCAACTGCAATGCCAGTGACATCATCCACAACTTCAGCCACATAATTTTCTACATCAACAGTACAACCAACATATGAGGCTAGTAAACTAGTAAAAGCCATGGAAGAAATGTCGCTTCAAACAAATGAAATAAACAGATTGAAGAAAGTGATTGACAATCTTGAAGACACCAAGAAACTAGCTCAAATCAATGCTAAAACTCGTGAACAAAGGGCTAATAGGTTAAATACTAAATTAAAGAATCTACAAAAATATTTGACCTTGAAAGAGCCAATTTCTTATGTAAAGAATCAGTTATGGAGTAAAATCATTGAAGCCATCAATCCAAGTAATATATGAACAGAGAGATTTACTGAAGGCATAACAAGCAAAGATTTAGAAAACAAAAGATGAGCTAGGAGATAAACCTAAGAAAGCCATAGAATTGATCAAGTTTCTCAACAGTAAAAACAAGTAGGAGTTAGAAGAAATAGAAATTTTTGATAGGACAGAGACAATCCTTGAAATAAGGAAAGTCATTTCAAAGAAGAATATGATGAAACAACTTGAAGAGAAATGTGAAAACATGAACATAGCCATAACCAAGTTTATGGTTAAATTTGAAAATTTGAGGCAAAGAAGTTTACCTAACATTTTGGTCATTAATGATAAACTCATGCCACAGGAGGACTACAATAATAAAATTAGAGAGTATGAAAAAGAGCAAGTGGACAAGACAGAAGGACAAGGTATTCCTATAGGGAAGATCTTACACAGAAGTTTTGAAGATTTGTTTTATCTATATCATGAGATAAAACACTTATTTTTCATAAAACCAACATTTTCCAGATACATTGAGGCAGATGAGAATTATAGGAAGATGAAAAAGATACAAATTTGTAATGATGAAGCTTGGAAATCACTCACCGACTTACTGTAAAAGTCAAATTGCAGAAAAAAGGATAAAACAGTTGGCTGAATTTTTCATAGTCAAAACAGAATTTATTACAACAGTAAAGAATTTTTTATAGAGTTTAAAGAGAATCAGAGGTTAAAGAGTATAAGATAAATAAGATAATATTTTCAAAGCAGATTTGAAATATCTTTGCCATCAAAGAGGAAACCAAGGCAACCAATTGCACTTGATCCACAAACAGTTTTCTATTTTATTTAGATAAATAGGATAGTTTGTTGATTTGTTGAGCAGCTATCACTATTTTGTTGTAAAGATATTTTATTTTTCCTTAGATAATTCCTAGAAGCATTCTAGGATATTTTGTAAATTTTTTGTATAAATAATTCACTATTTGAAGTATTATTGTAGAATAAATTGCTCAAGGTTTCTATAGTCATTTTTGTTGTACTTGAAGGCTTTTGTTGCAAAGTTCGAGTAGCAGACTGGATCAAATCAACTAGCATCATATTTTAGGATTCATGTGATGAGCCATTGAAGTGAAGTACTTACTACTTTTCATTGTTTATATTCTCATGTTTTCATGCATCCATTATGTATTCTAAATTTGAATGATAAACCAGGAGTATTATTTTAGGATTTGTTAAAAGCACCCTGTCTTTACTATTTATCATTTATATGTTTTCTGTTGACTTCCAGAGTAGGGAACCCTTAATTTCTCCCTCTTTCGAATGACCTATGTCTACTCCTTCCTTATCCAGATCAAAGAATCCTTCATTGCTCTTTATCCCGATCAAACCACTTCACCAAATCAGCCTTTCAAGATCTTCAAAGACTTATCTATCTTTCCCTGAAAACATTTGACTTTTTGACCTTGATCCTAGTTCTGTCTACTTGAATTTTGACTCCTTAGCCCAATGGACAAACATATTTCCTACTATCCATCTCATTAAGTGATTTTTCCCACCAAAACAAACCAAATCAAAACCAATTTTCACAATCACAACTAGCCTAATATCTTGTAATCAAAACAAAGTTAAATCTTAAAGAGAGAGCCCTCCTTGAACCCTAGGAAGGCTAGATCCTAGAGTTTAAAAGTTGGTCTGTGGTTACCTCAACTATTCTTGGACTTTAAATCAAAATATCACAACTTATGAATTATTAGAGTGATAGAAAACAAGAATCTCTTCCTCTTTAGCTTGGGTACCTGCTCTGAAATTCGCACTCCCTACTCGAAATTCACAATCCTACTAGCTAGTTCTGCCTCTACAAGTGGAAATTACAAATTTCCTAGAATAGGAAACCCTTTGAGGAAAAACCCTTTGTGTGTGATATTATCTTCCTGATTTGAATTTGAATGTTATTTTTTCCATGCTAATTGCATCTTTATAATTGTAAACAATTTTTTGATACTTTGCTTCATGTCGATAGGTTTCTTGAGGTGTTTGTGAGTGTCAAACAGGTAAATGTATTGAATTTTATGTTAAATTCATGAGCATAAGAAAATAAAAAAGTAATGTTGAACAACAACAATAAAATTTATAGAAAACCATCAAATGATCGATTAACACAGTTTTTTGATGAAGGAGTTCACTCCTCCTGGGCTACATCTGCTTGGTCCAGCTTCCATGGCTTGGGCCTCTAAATTAGTTCAAATGTGAAAAAGGTGTTGTTTACATTCATATACTGCTCCTAAAACATGCTTCAATGTGTTTAGAATGTCCAAATCATCTAGCATAGACTCTTCTTTCTCCCAATTTGGTCAAGTTTTGCAAAAGTTATGGCCTCCTCAATTCTGGCCTAGGAAACCCCACTAAATCTGGAGATAACTCCAGTTAGGGCTGGTAAATTTGGAGTTGGCGCCAAATTTTGGGGCTCTGTCATTTTGATCGCTGAATTAAAATAAGGTTTAATTAAATTTAAGTGTAGTTTAACTTGGTGATAAGCGCAGATTAAATGCGCTAAGCGCAGTTTAACTTGGTGATAAGCGCAGATTAAATGAACTAAGCGCAGTTTATATAAACCACATTTAAATTGAAATTAGTGCAATAAACATGGGTTAGGGTTAATTTAAACCCATATTAAAATTTAATCTCCACCCATTTTAATAGCTCTTCGCTTGTTCATAGCATCTAGTTACATGGGTCGGGGGCTGGCCCGTGCCCTAACCCCATCGGTTCAAACCATTTGAATTGAAATATAATTCATAGGCATATACAATCAAGGAACAAGGCTATGGTATAGTGGTATTCAGAGCCCGTTGTGTGGGGGAGGTCGCTTGGTTAAGCCCCAACCTCTTCCCTTCTACCAACATATATAAACCCTAAACACTGAGCATCTAATCATTCCTCCCCACTAGAAGTCTTTTGGACCCCAAAATTCTTTGATTACTAAACATGTGGATGAGGGTACAATTCCCTCACCCTTCTAGTCTCAATCCACTGAAATTTTCCCATTTTCATCAATTTGATATTTTCACAAAAAATAAGCTTTTTCCTTGACTTTTGAGACCCAGTCTTACTATTGTAGATATTGTCATGCTACAATTTCCATGAATTTTTAGAGCAGTGGGCTATACTTGCAGAAACAAACTTGTTCCCACCTCAGTCATCAATCAAAGGAAACTTAAAAATTGTCTCACCTCGCACATTGTCATCATGGAAATTCTTATATGATCTTGCTTTGTACTTGCGTCGAATTTTGACCAAGTATTTTTTCCATTTCCATGTACCCTTTGGAAACAAAAAAAAAAAACACTTGTGGAACCTATGCCTTCTTTGTAAAATTTATTTGGCACTTTCTCTTTAACCTTTGCACTCTCTTGCACCGACATCTTCTTTACAACACTACTCAACACTGATGTTGACTGTTGCAAATCTTTCACATCTCGTTTACCTCCTTTCAAAGGAAACATGTTAGAGTCCTGAAACATCTCATTACAAGCATAAGAAACTTTAATGAAATCAATTTGTTCATTTGATGCATCTTTTTGAAAGGCTTCATTCAAAACATCTCTATTTTTTATCATTAACAAAGTCAAAATTTGACTTGCATTCACTATTCTCTTCATTTCTACTGCATATATAAGAGGCAAACTTGTCTTCTTCTTATGCACTCTAACTATGTTGTCAATTTCATATTTAAACAAGTGATACTTATTCTCACGACGATGAAATATTTCTTTCCTATCATAAAGATAACGAGTTCCCAAAAAAATACATGATATTTCAAGCAGAACAACATCAAGTTCAACTTCATCAAGAAAGTTTGAATTGATGGCAAACCTTAGTATGCACTTCCTTGTTACCTGCAAGTTTTCATTATTGCATATACAACCTAAAGGATAAGGTCTTGGATGTTTAACAGTTTCAAGTTTTAGCTCCTTAGCTAAGTCTTTGGAGATCAAGTTGGCTTGAGAACCACTATCAAATAGTGTGTCTATCTTGATATGTCTAGAAATGACTCTAATATGGAAAATTTCAATTCTCATATCTTCATCTTGAGTTACATTGGAACAACTTGAAGAACTAGTGCTTTCTATGTTCTTACCTTTCAAACCCACTGTTGTAATATTGGTTTCATCTCCTAAATCTGAACCTAAGTCATGTTCAATTATTGCAACATTTTTTCCCTTCTCTTTGGCTTTCAGTTTGTTTGGCTTCAACTCTAGATGAAGTTACCAACAATGGTCTTCATCATGGCCATTATTCGAACAATGTTTACATGTGAGTTTCTCTTTCTCTCTTTTGATAGAACTATTTCTCTTTCCTCTTCCATTAAAATTGCCCTTTCCTTTACCCTCATACTCACAAAAACTATCACTTTTCTCATCTACATTATGTTTCCCTCTTGCTTCTAAATTTGTGGCTTGAAGACAAACCTTATCTAAGTTTGTGGGGTTGAACATGAGAATAGTGTGCGAAAGGTAATTGTGCAAACCCCCAATATACTTTAACAAATTTTCTTGAGAATAAAAATTAATACCCAAAATAAGAGCTCTTCTCCTAAATTCATGAGTATAATCTTGCACACTTTTCCCTTTCATTTGTCCAAAAATTTTCCAGTCCATAATGGCCTTTTGCATGTAAGCTAGAGGATAAAATTTCCTTTTAATGGCAGCAATAAATATTGACCAAGACATTGAGATCTTATCTTGGTTTTTAATCTCTTCTTGAATCCTTTCTTCCCACCATACAAGTGTTTATCCTTCCATGCTCAAGGAAGCCAATTGAATCTTTATGTCATCTTCTTGAAGGTTGTGAATTCTACAATAAACCACCAATTAACAAATCCAATTGTCCAATTTCTCTGCATTTACCTCACCATTATACATTGGAAGCTCAAATTTGACTTCAATTTTGAGTAAGGGAGTTTTTCCTTTTGTGGTTTTTGAGTGAGCATGGGTAATTTTGGATGCGGAAGTGGGAGATGATGTTGATCATGAAGATGAGGATGAATATGAATATGGTGGAGATGGAGGAGGATTTCCTCCACTACTCTTTGATTCCCTCTCTTAATCATTTTTTTCCCTCTCTTAAAAGAGGATCATAACCCTTTCAGTGAGTTCATAGAAAGCCTTCTTGTATTCTTCCTCTTCTGAAATACCATCATTCTTTCCAACACCTAACATGATGGCTATGGATTCAATCTAAGCTTCTAGTGCAACTTGTACCTCTTCAATCTAAGCTAGAGATAAAACTTGAGGTGCTTCAAGTGCATTTGTAAGTGAAACTTCCGGTGGATATGGTGCCCTTATGGCTCTCCTTCTTCTAATCCTAATCTCAGGACTAGCAACCAATATTTTCCCTTCTGCTCTCTACAACTTCAACCTTGTAAGCATTACAAATTTGTAACCATTTAAACCCTACTTTCACAGGACTCAAGAAAATCAATAAAATAACCTTTGAACCTTTGCTCCGATACCACCTTGATCTAAATCTGAATGTTAGTTTTGCTAAGCTAATTTCATAATCATAATTATAAACAATTTGTTGACCTTTTTCTTCATGTGCATATGTTTCTTTAGGTGTTTTTGAATGTTAAATAGGTAAATGCAATAAATTTTATGTTAAATTCATGAGAATAAAAACATTAAAACATAATGTTGAATGATAGAAATAAAATGTACAACAAACCATCAAATGATTCATTAACACGGTGTTTTGATGAAGGATTTCACCCCTCCTAGGCTACATCTCCTTGGTCCAACTTCCATGGTTTGGGCCTCTATATTAGCTAAAATGTGAAAAAAGTTGTTGTTTAAATTTATTGACTACTCCTGAAACCTACTTCAATGAGTTAAGAATGTCTAAATCATCCAGAGTAGACTCTTCTTGCTCCCAATTTGGTCTAATTTTACAAAATTTATGGCCTCCTCAATTCTCGCCTAGGAAACCCCACTAAATCTGGAGATAACTCCAGTTAGGGCCGCTAAATTTGGAGTTGGCACCAAATTTGGGGGCTCCACTGTTTTGACCACCGAATTAAACTCAGGTTTAATTAAACTTAAGAGCAGTTTAACTTGGTGATAAGAATGGATTAAATGCGCTAAGCGCATTTATATAAACCACATTTAAATTGCAATTAGCGCAGTAAAAATGGGTTAGGGTTAATTTAAACCGATATTAAACTTTAATCTCTGCCCATTTTAATAGGTATCCACTCAGTCGTAGCATCTAATTACATGGGCCAGGGGCTAGCCCCCACCCTACCCTTGTCGGTTCAAACCATTTGATTGAAATATAATCTGCATGCATATACAATCAAGGAACAAGGTTGTGGTATAATGGTATTTAGAACACATTGTGTGGGGGAGGTCGCGGGGTCGAGCCTTGACCTCTACCCTTCCACCAACATATATTTTTTCCACGTATCATATGGTTTAACCTTAACCATATAATTAAATTTCCACTATAGTATATGCGCCATATGAACAATTTATCCACAAATTATTTAATCCGACCATAACAAATAATTCGACCATTGATAACATAATTCAGACTTTGACCTTGGTCCACCAGAGGGGGCATGTGGAGGCCCTTGGCTACACCACGTGTCCGCCTCTCGTTGGACTATCCCAACCGTTAATAAAATTTCAGTATCCATTAAAATATGAAATTTGACCTTAGGAGATAAAAAAAAATTCCACCTTAACCCAAACTTTCTAACGAATCATGCAGTGACACCTGTCACAATGGAATTGGGTGAAAATGACATAATATTCCCAAAATATCCTTTTATTTTCTGACTAGGTTGTTGTTATCATTGGAAAATCGAACAAGCAAAGATGACATTATTAAATGTCAGGAAAAAGGATTTATAGGGCCGAGGCACATTAGAGAATCTGAAAATTTTTAAAAATTTCTAAGGTCCAGAGGAAAAATCAAACTGCGCACTCAATACACTGGCATAATACGCCTTTACGTGAATTTTTTTTCGATAGGCGTGCCTTTGCGCAGCTTTCGCTCAAAAATCCCCGTGGACTTGAGAGTGGAAAAAGTCACTTTTCGGGACCACAAGGAACACTCCAGGAAAATGATCCAACACTTGAGTCCGCCCAAGGACAGTTGCCTAAGCCTCCTTGGGACCTCAAGGGAGCACCCAATGGAATCAAGTGGCACACAAAGGAATCAACCCCCTCCCTTGGGTCACCATCCATCAATGTACCGAGAGAGGGAAGGAGAATTTGAATTCATATATAAAAGGCCACCAGGAGATGAAAAAAATGGGAGCACATTGTTATGCTGGCCAAAATTTCTTTGAATCAATCCAGAATTGTGTAATTCAGAGCAGAAGTAGAGAGGGGATTCGGTTTTTGGCCATCCAACAACTTCAATCCTTTGGAGTAGAGAGAGATAACTTGCACGAAGAAGCTATAAGGTAAAAAATTTCTTGCATTGGGTCTTAGAACTCCATAGTTCTAAGGGCCCCTTGGCAAGTGTGTAAACGTACTATCTTTCTTTCCTAATAGCAAACAATAAGAGGGGACATTGATTCCATCATTAGTATTATTTTTTGTTTGACTATATATGATCTTTCGTGTTTTTGTTTAGTTTAGTCTTGTTTTCTCTCTACATATGCATACTATATCATTGTTTAGTGTGTTTAATGTTTTATAGCATGTTCACTAACCTGCTAACTCTTTTGTTTATCTGCTTGTGACTAGAAGCTTAAGAGGCATCGACCATGTCTCTTAAGATATTGTGGATTGGTACACTTGTGCACCAAATCCACCAACACAGGATTGGCGATTCCATTGATTTTACTTTTTCTAGTTAATGTGGTTGTGCCTCTTAAGCTATTTATGCTATTTTCCATAATTTCCTATTTGTAAAGTGATTGGTAGCCCATATAAAAACTGCCAACATTGTGTGAGGTGTCCCATGAATATTTAAAACTCACCGTTGGCTACATTTGAGTAGTATTAGGTGTTAGTTTTAAAATTTCAAAGTTTATTTTCAAAAAAAAAAACCACATACTTTAAGTAGGGGGAAATTTACTTGCAATCTGAAATAAATTCTTTTTGCAAACATAGACACAAAAATCACATAAATAGTTAGCTAGAGTAAGTGGCCATAATCCACACATGCTTAGCTATTTTTTCATTTTTCCTAGTTTAAAGTCATTAATTTTTTAATTTTGGCACTAGGATTTGGGACTAGGGAATAATTATCCTAAGAGAGAAAGTAATCTTTGCTCCCTTTGCACCTTTTCGTGACCCTAGGCAAGCTTATGAAAGCTCTCTTATGATAATTTGACATCTCCCTTTAGTTGATCACTTAGATTAAATAAGCAACGTTGTAATTGGTCCATATCCATACATGATTTGCTTATAGCAAGGAAAAACAAAACGTAGATTAATAGGGGATGTGTAAATGATCACCACATATCTGCATGTTAAAACTATGCGATTGTTCACTTCTTGATCACATAGTTTCACACCATAAGTGAATTAAAGCCACCTTAAAACCAACCTAACTAAACTCATTAACTCTCCCCACAGGGGCCACAAGAGAAATTATAGTTTAAGTTAGGAACAAGGGGGTATGCATCCAATAAGACGCCTTGGTCAGTTTACATCTTGAAACATAGAGTTTGAATTTTTAGGGAACTTTAAAATCCTTCTATCCACCCACGGAAAAGAAAACCCGAGCACCACAAAGACCCAATTCAGATGGAGTTAGGCTTAGGACCAGTGCATGCGATATTATTTGGGGCTACCTGACCTGTCTAATACTCGATACAGGTAGATGATTTACCAAGAAGCTTAAGACTCAAATGCTCATGTGGGATGATGGTACATAGTGTCCAAATCTAGGGCATCCTTCCCTATAAGTGATGGTGAAGGAAGCACTAGATCCTCTACCCATTACCTTGGTCGATTCTTCGGTTGTTGGAAGTTGTCGTCATTTATTTCGGGATGTTAGCCCCAGTACCCATATAAAGATATCTTCGCAAGGCCCAATTACTATTGAGAGTGTGAGGATGTATAGGTCTATAGGATTTTCAATATTAAGTGCAAAAAAAACCAAAACCATTTTTTGATTGTTTGAACACATAGAGATAATTTAAAGGGAAATTAACTTTTATTTTCACTTTCTTTTATGTATGCGGTCACCATTTTTTCTTTGATACTTCACCTCTCATAAAATTTAAGATTTTTTCCAAAACCATGCCTAGTCGACACCATAACGGACCTAACAGGACCTCATCGATCTAGACGTATTTTGGACCTCCCCCCATTACCGGGAGGAGTTCCAGGTCTTTCTCCATTTATGAGTCAAAGATGGAACACTGCCACCCTTAATAGTTCATCCTTTATTGGGGTAGCTTTAGTTCGGAACCCTTCACGGTCACCCAACGCCACACCAGTGGACACCCCCACAGGGTCACCACATTCCATTCCTCCCACAACCCCTAGGGGATAGAGGAGCACTACCCATTCGGGAAGACACGTGAACACACAGTCGAGTACGTCACAGAAAAACCACATATTCAACCAGAACATTGTGTCTTCACAGTGTGCAATGGCTCTCAACTTGCAATCACCGTTCTTAACATCGTTGAATTTACCCAATCTGGCCAAGTTAACGAACGACCCTATTTCACACAACCCAACATAGCCCCCCATGCCCACAAAGCTCCCATCAGACATTCTAAAGTTCAAAGGGAAGAAAACGTATGACCTAGGAAATTACATTATGAAGTTCCACCTGTGGTATTCATCGAACAAGATCATTGACAATACTATTCGACTGAGACTTTTTCAGCGCACCCTAACCGAACCAGATGCGAAATGGTATGTGGAGAAACCATCTGCTACACACGGAAATTTTAGCACCCTCACTATTGCGTTCCTTACTTGTTTTCAGTTACCCATCCACCATGATTCTAGGATGGAATTACTGACCCATTTTAGAAAGACACCTGTTGTCCATATCTTAGACCATCTCCAAGAATGGCGGTGATGTCGTAGTTTGTGTAAAGACAAACTCGACGATCAAGTTCTATTGGACCTATTCCTGAAATCTCTCACTGCAGATATTTCAAAAGAGGTAGCAACAAGAAAACCTACATCTGAAGAGGACGCCATCAGTAAGGCCCAATAGCTCGAATTGATCTAAACGCAGTCGGGATATGTTTACAATATCCTGCCTAATGCCCCGCACCTACAAACTTACAAAGAATTGAGAGGTGCATCGAAATATGTAGATGGTTTGATTGGGTCATTGACCTAAAATCACCTAAGCAAAAATGTTCAGTACCCCAGTTACGCATATGATTCTAACCAGAACATCTGGCAACCCAGCTACTAGAGTCATCATGCACCTTTGCAAAGCATGACCGATAGGGCATAGTCGTACCACCATCAGCAAGGAAGTTCATATCCTCTAGCTCAGGAGACCCAGTACGCTTCTAGAAATGTTGGCAGAAGATCTCCCCCCCAACAGCCATTCACAAACTAGGGAAAAGGACCACAATATTCCTAGTCCCCAGCAGAAAACCCACCCATGCAAAATAATGCTCACATGAACTTTGTGCAACCTTCCCAAGCACAACCGCGTCAATCATACAATCAAAAGAATCCTATCTATCCTCCTAACGTAGAAAAGAAAAAAGGAAAAAACAAACTGAAAGGAAATCCTGGACAGGGGGGAAATAATCAACAATGCCCTTCGCAATCTCAGGCTGCAGGCAACTCCAACCGAAATCAAAACCAGGAGCCAAACAACTACCAAGGGAAAAACAATAGGGAGAATCTTAGGACCAACCACTCTTGTGAAATCTGTGGTGAATATAGCCATTACACTCAACACTGTCCTAATCTCCATGAGTTGAAGAAGCTTCAAGGTAATTGGGACAAGGGGGATCCTCACAGCAGACAATCATCATGTAGGAGCCTTTCCCACACCAAGGGATAGTTAGCACCCAACAACAACAAAAAACTCCCGACGATTCCAGAAAAAAAAACCATGAAATATACATGACTGGCGAAGAATTTTATTTTTATAGACATGGAACCGAAATTATGATACTCCACCAGAAACCAATTCATCAGGGGCTAGAATGAGTGCACCAAAAACACCATTGACCATATCAAAGATACCTATTGAACCTCTGCCAAAGATTGCTAAGGGACCAGCTAGGTGAGCAGGAAACCATTCCAAATCAGCCCATAATTATAACATTGTGGATGATTTAGCCCAATCTCCCGCTACCATGTTAGCTTTGGAGGTATTACAATCATGCCTAAAGCAAAGGAAAGCCCTAATTTCTGCATTAGGCACCATCGACCCTACCGATTCACGCCTAATGGCTTTCGATTTAGATAAAACCAACCCTAGGCTTCTTCGATGGTCGCCTTCTAGATACCGGTGTTAGTTCAAAACATCACCATACACTGATGTACCATTGACGAGGGTGCATCCACATGCATCATGTCAAAGAACATCTGGAAGAAGTTAGGGTCACCCAAACTGAAGCCATCAGAAATCACACTCCGAGCATACGACGAGTGCCCATCAGCTCCTGTTGGTCTCTACAAAAATGTCCCGGTCATCTTAGCTAGAAATACAGTCCTTATAGACATTTAATTCTTGGATGCTCAACTACATTACAATATACTCCTTGGGCGGAGTTATATGTATGCCATGTCATCCATAGCCTCCTCCGTCTTCCAAATTATGATGTTCCCCTATGAGGATTGCATTATTACTATTGACCAATTAACATACCATGACAAGATACCCCTAAAAAATACTGATGTCATTCTACCTTATGTAGACACATATGTCAATATGCTTACACGGTACCAAGAATATGGCCCCGGCCAGTTCAAACCATCGTCCATCATTGGGTCATTCCTAGGAGATCCCCCTATTATACCAGAATCACTATCTGATGTCACAGAGGCTCTGGTGCACATGATGTCCACATCAAGCACCAAAGACAGCCAAGAGATGGAAACAAACAGTAGCAACACCAAGTCCTCGGCCACGACAGCCTCTCTAGTCTATGTCGCCTCCCAAACTCCTTTCCTTTATCCCCTAGCTAATTTTTTGTCCCAACAAGTCTTGGCCACTTGGTGTTACCAAACGTATCATTTTCATTTCCAATTTGGTATTTGGTGGCACCTACTGTGACGGGAGCCACACACATCACCTCTATAGGGTTAATCCCCCTCATTCCGAAGGAGGCCCCACCCATTCAAAATACTGTCGCAAACATCCCTTTGAAGGAAATTCCCATCGCAAAACTTATGGTTATGACCAAGAACACCAATAAAAGAGGGAATAAGGTAGAGAATGCCACCACACAACAAGAATTATAACCTTGCTCCATATGATAAATAGTAGGCCACCCTACCCACATCTGCCTAGAGTAAGACAAGTTAAAACTCCTCCTTAGCTCTACAGTAAATATTGCGACAAAAATTTCTCGTAAAAAGGAACCAACCACCAAAAATAAAGGCAAGGCATTATGTACCAATCACGCATGCACTATCCACGACCATTATGGGCACTACACCCATCATTGCCCAGAAATTCTACAATACAGGGACACCTTACATGCCATCAAGCAATCCTATCAAGAGGACCCCTCCATCTAGTCAACTAGAGATGAACCTCGCATCATTTTATATGTACGGGAGGAGCGACAGTCACCTGAAATATTCCCAGCCATTCCCCCTCCCCCTAACATACGCGATCATTTCATCGTTGAGTGTCCAGCCCTAGAATTATTTTAGCGATGGTATCCAGTCCATGTAGTAAACCGCGCTGACCTTCTAGCCACCTAGTATTCATGCTAAATATGCGATGGAAATCCCCCATTATGCCATTGTCACTATATCCTTAGATTCTATGTGGCGCTAACTATTTTATGCACAACCATAGTTCGCCTCTCCCTTGAATACGGCTCTAACATTGAATCCATGGATAGGTCGACGATTCAAGAGCATGTGACAAGTAGATCCATCCTCTTCCTGTCTGTTGAAAAGTGGCCAGTCGGGGAACCCTTAGTTACCCCCAATCACCCTCCACAAAGAAGACCAACATGTGTGCTATGTAACACACACAATCATGTGGTCACCACTTTCCTTGACTTAGAGGCACTACGCCGCTGGTACATGGTCACATCATCAAACGAAAAAAACGGGAACCCCCATGTGAGGTTGTTCTGCCTAGTGTGTTAGGGAAACCACCATGAGCAATGTTGTACCTATATCCCGCAAATATGCCCTATAATTTCCATGATACATATATTAGAGACGAAACATCAGGATCTCATCAATCCAGAACCTAAAAACCGCTATGGAAGGTATATCACCCACAAACAATCTACTCCATACCCATTTCAGCATGTTGGGAAATTTAGGAAGGCGCACCAGCTAAGCACGACCCATGTTCAACCTAGAATAACATGTGCCCTATGCTACAGAATTGGCCACTAGGTTAATTAGTTGAAAGAACTGAAGCACCACGCAAACAGTTTTTTCATAATCTCTTCCCTCCCAAAAATACATCTTTCTAACCAAGAGAAAATCACGCACTGCTATTTCTGGATTTTCTCACACTTTCATCATACAATAAAATGTGATCATCTCCCAAATATTATAGTGGCAAGAGTAGCGTTAATTCTACACTCCCCAAGAGAGTTAGAGATACCCAATCCAAGAACTCAGAAATGGAAACAAAGGACCCCTTCCTCTACATCTGATCCCTTCTGAGCGTCCACTTCTCAGACAAAGAGTAATGTTGATTCCCACACAATCTACTTAGTTGGCACAATGGTACCGTGCACTAAGTTTGCACTGGCCATAACCACAAACCAGAGGCATGCCCACTAATGGAAGCATTCAGGCACCTCTATACCAGGCACAACTTCCAACTCCCAAAAAGTGCCCAGCCTAATGAGGAATCTAGCCTTGCACTCACGCAAGCTCCCATGATGGAAATTACTCTCCCACCAAATGCTGATGACACGGTACACCATATATGATTCATATCATCATGTATCAAAACCATGACTTGGGTTGTCTACTCATCTGTCATTGGTGTCGAGCCACATGCAAATACAAGAGTGGTTGTACCAATGATAGTACAAACCCAACTCGTATGCTCTCTGTCAACCACATCAACAATGAAATCCTTATCTTGTCTGTCAACCAGCTCCGTTCGGACTGAAGCTCTTATGCATGGCCTTGCATAGAATCAATCCCCTTTAGGATCCCTATTTCATTTAGATGAGGATATCCTTGAGGCCATGATAGAGCAATATTATCCATGGGATTTAATGCATCACCGCTCGCTTTTTCTCCCAAGAAAAACGTTTAGTCCTAATAAGGTAGGATAATAAGAGAATTATGCGATTGAATCAAAATATTTCCTCCCATCAGGGAAATTTTATTGGTTCAAGAACTCCATCCTGATTCCAGATGCATTCAAGGAAGGAAACATGTCAAACATTTCACCTACCGTCAAGGTGAATATATCTCAAAATCCTGGAAAGGTCGAAGAAATATAAATGGGGGCAACATGTTCACCAGAAGAGATAACCTCTTATACCCAATTACTACAAGAGTATCGATATATCTTCACGTGGGGCTACTCAGAAATGCCTAGGATTAGTCCCACTATCACAAAATACCAATTTGTGGACTCGACGACTGATTGGGCGCATATGACCCCGAAAATATCACAATAGCTTCCAGAGCACACCGCTCGGCCAGGTCAGTCACCAAGGCTATCTAAATGCACCCCTCTGTGAGAGGCACCCCACCACAATGGCCCACTGAGAACCACTGAAGATCCACTCTCCTAGGGGTAAGCGGATAAGGAAGTGCCTCACCCTGAGGCAGCAGCCTGGTCATAAAATAGATATTCGTCTCTGGACGGATAGTCAAGTCGCACCCCCACGGCACCATGACCTTGTGTTGCTTGTTCTCGCATCGGATCAGGTAATGCAAAAGACAATCCTGTGTTCGTAAGAGGTCATTCTCCATGAACTTGAGAAGACCCTAGTGCGCCAACTACTGGCATGCATTGGAATTAGCTGCCAAATTGAACTAGAGGTCAGGCCGATCCCTCTCCCTTCACAACATCCTGTCATCAAACAGGCACACAACAGTGACATTAAAAGCACCAAAAATTTGAAAATATTCCCAAAAAAGTTTTCAAAATTTTTTTTGGTTCTCCACGCGCCTGTTCGCCAGACATGCATGAGAGATGTGTGCCACTTTCTCTCATAGACGTGGTAATGGCTCGCTTAAAGCCAGTACAAGCACAATAATTTCGTGCAAAACCCTCGGTTTTGTGTGAAAATTACACTCATGTGTCTTGATCGCCCGCGTGATCAAGGAAAAAACTGACTTGGGTTCCGTACAAACCCATTTTTTATGGACCCTAGCCCGGGCATACTGAAAAAATTAAAATGCAGGATATCATGGGGCCTACCTGGCTTAAGGATCGCAATTCCCATGTACTCACGCTAACCACAATAGCAAGAACAGCTCCACAAAAACCTCTGACCGCTCAAAACCTCAAGCATTAAAATTTCACAAATGAACTAAAATGAACCATATTAGCCTATATGTTGCCCTTTTCAAATTGTTTGAAGGACCATAATGAGAGCTCAAAAGGCCCAATTGCAGAACCAAAAGTAACACAGTGGTCAACACCTCATCACACCCAAAGGAGGCACCACACATTCACACCTCCAAAAAAATATTTTTTTAGTGCCAGTGGGTATGCCCTCTCTCATCTTCTTTTTATTTAGCACATGTCTTTCAATAATATTTGAATGATGAATATTCTTTCACTTGGGGTATTTTGTTGCAGGTATCGTGCAAACCATCCATCGCTCCATCCACTGAAATTACTAGAGCAGGTATCCCCCAGCATGATAGAGTCCTAGAAAAACACTGGATATATTGACATCATTTCTCCATAAGAAAATAGCCATACGTTCCAAGCACCCGACCATTTTTATCATTTCCCCACCTTGCACATGAAAAACATCCTTGTTGGTCAGTAGAGCCTCCCCTCCATGGTGCCCATCACTTAAAGTAGACCATATATCAGAAAAATCATGACGTCATGGCCATACCACTTCATTCCGGGAAGCACTTCATGCCCATCCACCCACCATGCATCAAGTCAAGTTTTACCATATCAAAATAAAGCCTCTTTCTTGGAATAATAAGTTTTACAGGCAGATCAAAAGCACACCACTGTGCCTCACATTTTTCCTACCATACCTCGATCAACATAGCCCATCTATAATATTCTATATTTGCTTCATCACCTCCACACAAGAGACCAACCAATGGGACCCCCAACCTCAGAAAAACCATCCTCTTCAAATCATTATTCAGTGAACACTTCCATGTTTTGGGGCACCCGTCTCTATGTTTTTTACAATCCAAATCCCATTGTTTCATTCTTTTGGTAAGTGTACAAAGACTGCAAATGGTGAACAATCGTCCCCCCACTCCTCCATCCTTTTTTCTCCCATGGCAGCAGTCCCTGGTCACCCATGGTTGGAGTATCACACCTTTCACGCATAAGCCACTATGAAATTCATAACCAACATATACCTACTCTGGATGTCCTAGCGACTCCAGTGATTTCCCCATAAAATATATTTATGACTGTCGCCAAGATGCTTTTTATACTCCAACCTTGGGCCACTGAATCCCCATCATCATTTTTTAGTCACCCCTCGCCATCATGTCTATGTTAAACCTATCACATCCAAGATCTCGATCCCTGAACTCAGTGACTATCTTTTTCGGTTGAGGTTTCCATTTTGTTGACGTCAACTCCTATTTTCCAAAAAGGAAGTGGTACCTTGGATTTCCCCTCACCACAATAGGGACATCCATGGGTGGCACTTTGGGAATCATCATTCCCACAAATTTCATCGATCCTCCTTACATTCGACTACAAAAAAATCTTTCATGTCAAGGTGGTATCGTACCGTACAACCATTGCACTTTTCTCAAATTTGTCGAAGACCTGTGCCATTATAAGCATCTCTTTCAGAAATTATTACACGGGTAGTTCCCAATCATACACCCATGCGTAAAATGAGAATTTATATGCCATACCAAGCTTATGCATGTGGGTACCACATTCCACCTATTGTTAAAGAAACAATCAACAATTGTTGTCATCAACCAAACCAGCATATCACTACCATACTAGTGACACAGATAGAATTTGTAACTGTCAGATAGATTTTTTAGCTAGCCAAGGCATCACGAGCATGGGACATGCCCGCCCAGGAAAATTTTTATTTATTATATCATACTATTTATTGCAGGGTTCCCATAGGACATGGTCACTCTTTGACCCGTTGTAAGGAATTTCCAACTTTTTTCCACACGCTGGTCTCTCTCTCTCTCTCCACACAGTTCACATAAAAGAAAATTTAATGTATTTCGACTATATCGTTCTTCCTAGACCTCACACATTAGTGGGAAACTGTTATCACTAGAAAATCAGACAAGCGAAGATGACATTACTAAATTTCAAGCAGAAGGATTTATAGGGCTGAGGCACATTAGAGAATCTTAAAATTTTAAAAAATCTCTAAGGTGTAGAGGAAAAATCAAATTGCGCACTCAAGGCACTGGCATAATGTGCCTTTGTGCACATTTTTCTTCGATAGGTGTGCCTTTGTACGGATTTCCCTCAAAAATCAGCGTGGACTTGAGAAGCGCAGAAGTCACTTTCCGAGACCACAAGGCACACTCCAAGAAAATGATCCCACACTTGAGGTCGCCCGAGGACAACCGCCTAAGCCTCCTTGGAACCTCAAGGGAGCACATAATGGAATCAAGTGGAACACAATGGAATCAACCCCCTCCCGTGGTTCACCATCCATTAATGTACCAAGAGAGGGAAGGAGAATTTGAATTCATCTATAAAAGGCCACCAAGAGATTAACAAAATGAGAGCACATTGTTATGATGGCCAAAATTGCTTTGAAGCAATCCAACAGTGTGTAATCCGGAGTAGAAGTAGGGAGGGGATTCGGTTTTTGGCCATCCAACTACTTCAATCCTTTGGATTAGAGAGAGAGAGACCTTGCACCAAGTAGCTAGAAGGTAAAAAATTCCTTGCATCAGGTCTTAGAACTCCATAGTTCTAAGGGCCCCTTGGCAAGTGTGTAAGCGTACTATCTTTCTTCCCTAATAGTAAACAATAAGAGGGGACATTGATGCCACCATTATTATTATTTTTTTGTTCGACTCTATATGGTATTTCATGTTTTTGTTTATTTTAGTCTTGTTTTCTCTCTACATATGCATACTATATCATTGTTTACTGTGTTTAATGTTTTATAGCATGTTCACTAACCTACTAACTCTTTTATTTCTCTGCCTTTGACCAGAAGATTAAGAGGCAACGGCCACTTCTCTTAAGCAAGTGTGGATTGGTACACTTGTGCACCAAATCCACTAAATCAGCTGCCATTTCAGCATTTTTTCATTTCTGCAAGTTTTTTAGCTGTTTAGGAAAACGAACAATAGGCTCTATCTTCCTCATCCGGAGTCGGTTTTCAATGAAATGAATGACGTCAAATTTCTAGCGACGAGAGCTTCATTGTCATTTAGTTTCCAATAAATTCTAAGCACTTATATTTTTTATCTTAACACTAAGCACCTGATCACTTCCGCCCCACGTTTATACTACTACAAGACTACTATAAAAGCCAACTATGCCAAAATTAAGAATCTACTCTATGAAAATACTGAGTTTCTCACATACTACTTGTTCTAATCGCTTCCAGAAAAATCGACCCTTCATGCACACTACAACTAGAAATTCGATGCCCTATCCAACAATTCTCACTATTTGGTTAGGCATGCGCAACCCTTGAATAAATCGCGTTGTTTATCCCTCTAAGAAAATAATTGTTTCCCTCCTCATCTCTGAGTGTCTTTTCTGTCAATTTTTTTCTGATACCTTATGAGCTCCATAATTAGGTATAATTAGAGGGGTTAATTGTGAAATTTTTAGCCTTATTATGTATCTCTTTCTCATTTTTAAATTATATTATGGCCTTATGTTTCTAGTGTAGATGGAAGTTAAGGCTTGGCATACTTTGAATGCCTAATATGGGTAAAATGCAGGATAATCACAAAGATATTTCACTTTTGATGAAGATTTTGCAATTAAAAATTGTAGACAACAAGGAGATATTCTAGGGTATTTTCTACCTCCTTAACTCCCAAAGGAAGCCAATGGATCCTCGAGATTCTCTCCAACAGTTTGAAATCAAAGTCAGTCAGGAAAGTGGGAGATGAAGTGCACCAAAGCTCCACTTCTCTTGTAGTCAAAGAGGACACATCACCTAATTTTTTGGGAGCCATTGGTAGCTACCCTCTATGTTAAATAGGGATGAACAAGAGCTCATTAGGATTCAAAATTTGAAGGAAGCTAATAGACTCTTAGCACTTGTAATAGGTTTTTGAGATTTTTATGATTATGTAATGAGACTATTTTCTGCAATAAGATGAGTATTCATATTGTCCTTCACTGGTTTAGTTTCAAAGGGCTAGGCTTGTGGGTTAGGGCCCAATCCATTGGCCTTAGTATCTCTTGTGCATTCATTCTTATTTTTATGTCATTGTAGCTATTTTTCTTTATGATTTTTATCTAGTTTGCTTACATTTTAATTCATTATTTTTAGTTTTCTTCCATTTGTCTTTCTTGTAGTTAAGCTTGCATAAATCTTGGTAGAATAGATTATAAACTTAGAAAGTTGTGTGTCAAGCCTCCCTCTCTCATCTCTTTCATTGGAGCTTGAGGAGGGTAGGTATTCACCACATACCAAATTTTCTCTTTAGTTTATGAGTTATTGGAAATAATATTTAGGTTGTTGTAGTGTCATGAACATGTCTAGAATACTGAGTTATATTTCTGTTTGAATAATTAAGTAGGTTTTCTTTCCAAATTCAACTCATATTTTTCATTCCCTTCATCATAGATTTTCCAATATTTGTTGCATGAACATGTAGTTTTCTTGAAGATTCAAGTAGCACAACAAATAAGGACTTCACTATCACCCTTAGTTTCATTTCTCACCCATCATCAACCTTCTTTTCATCAAATCATCCTTAACCCCCTTTTTAATATTTTCACCTTCACACTATGAGAAACCCTATAAGTGCAAGACAATATTCTCAAGAGGTTCTGAACTTGGAAAATGGGTTGGCCAACTTCAATTCATCCAAGTAAACCTTCACTCCACCTCCCCTACACTTTTCTCCATAATTTTTGGCCTCGAATTTCCCTTAGATTGTTTCTTATAGAAATTCAGGACTTTCTTGCAGCACTACAGAAAACTTGTAGCAAAACTAGTAGTAGCACTAGTGGGCCTCTCCTTAAGCCCAAAAACCATCATCAACCTCATATAGACCTACCAAAACCATCAAGACACCTTCTGCCCTATATCCATTAATTAAAAACCTTCCTAATCCACCTTAGCACCTTCTCCTCCTTGCAGAAAAATAGTACATTTACAAGCATAATTAGGTCATGATTAGATGCATGGGTAAAAGCATGGTAGTTAAAGCAAGAAGAAGATAGTGTTTGTTTATCCATTTGGCCCAACAATGCGATAGTAGATTACATTCTTTCTACAATTTCAATTCAGCCATTTACCTCATGAAGATATCTAGTTTGCTTCTATTTCTTGTGAGATTTTAAATTGCAGATTTATTTCATTGTAGAATAGCTAGATGTATTTTCTTGATTCAAAATATTAATTTTATGGTTAATAGAGTAATGATTTTGAGTCACTGGTAGTTCTAGGTCTAAATCAAAAGTGTGACAAACTTCACTTAGAAACCCTAGAAGTAGCACCCTTTTGTAAGATTCAAAAGAGGATGACATGAGTAGAATGCATTTGTTGTGTATATAGCACTGTCACCTCCAAGTTTGTATGAACCTCGAGTTGATAAAGTAAAGTAGATTAGAAGAACATTTATTCTATTGTAATATATTTATATTTTCATACTTATTTCTAATAAAGAATCATGTTAAATAACATAATTTTGGATTTTTACCAACATCTTTGAATAATTTTATGATTTTTCACTTTGAAAAGTAGGATTTTTTAAAGAAATAATTACAAAATTGAAAAAGTGGATAATTATCATAAAAATATGAAATATTTTTCCATTGAAGCTTTAAATTCCTTCAAACATCAAACTTTAAAAAGTCTTTTCATCTTATTATCAGTCAGGAAAAAATTTCTTTAATGGAGTAAAGACTATTTGTTACTAAACATCTTTAACTCTAAATTGTCATCCAAAACTCTTAAGAGGTCAATGATTCTCCCCATCCATTAATTATACTCTTTTTAGAGTGTAATTCAAAAATATATTAAACTTAAAAGATAAGAGGTCTCATTATGAGCCTGATTACCATGATCATAGGAAAATAATAGGCTGACTTTACCACTATTGCATATCAAACTAGGGTAATGTCTTATGATTATTTTTAACCATAAGACATGGGGTCTCATCATGAGCCATCTTGTTCAGTCCAATTACAACTAGTGAATCATCATCCATCGCAGATCACATATCACAATTCCCTTTAGTATCATCTACCACGCCTGCTTTAAAAACTCTCGATGTGATATATCACATCACACTTCCGCCGATATTTATATTATTTCTGTTATCCATACTTGTCAAGATTGGGATTGCGATATGAATATCACATCACAAAAATCTCATCGCTCTCACCTCTCCAACGTTCTGATGGTTTTAAAACCTCGATAAAGAATTAAAATGATTATTTAAAGGGTAAATCTTGATCTCATATCGGAAAAACAAATGCATTACATGTTTTAAATTCATTTCTCCCATACAAAGTTGCAATGCGATATTTTAATTAAAAATCTTAAGTGTCCATGTCAGGCACCTGAACCCACATTTTTCATAATTGCTCTGCCATAATGGTATGCCAGTATCAAACCTTTAAAGTGATCTAATTTCTGGTAAGTTAATGTTTTAGATTTCTTCGCATTCAAAAGTATATTCACCATCACTTCGGGTTTTATTGCTAATCGCTCCTGAATTTTCGGTATTGTTCTTCATTCCATATTTTTCCTTACTTATAGGCTAGTCGAGAAAAGAAACATTATTCCAAAATTTCAAAGGCTGAAAAGAAAGAAAAGAAAATTATGGCTCCTCCAATCCCCACCTCCCACATCAGAAGTAAAATATGTGTCTCCATTATTCTCTGATACCACATGTGCTACATTAAGTGGTTATTCTTCATGGGAATATATGTATAGGATTTTCGAAGATGATAAAACCAGGGTAATGAACAGCGTAGCCACAACCGACACCCCTAACTCTTCAGAAGCTACTATCAGTGAAGTTTCTAACTCTTTTCTTCACATAATTTCTGTTGTCCCAAAGACTCTACCACATACTAATACGGTAAAATGGATAATTGATAATCTCAACATCGATGAAAAGATATTTCTGACCTCAAGAGATACAATGATCGGGTCTTTTAAGTGATATTTTCTTTTAAGGTAGAGGATTTAAATAAAATTTATCATATATTTGATCCACAGAAGGTATATGACAAGGATTTATCAAGAATTTTTCAAAGAAAAACAAGCTGCAATCAGACCCGTTAAAGCAATGGAGGCATAACTGTAACAAACACAAGCATGATGATAAGGGTATGTATTCTATTTCTCTCTCATTCATCACTATTGTTGCTATGATGTGTAATATTTTTGGTTCCCCTAATACAAGTAAATTTTCAATTGAATGGGTCCCTCTCATGGATGTTGCATCAGACTCCTATGTTATGGATTGGGCCACTATCCTGTCAAACAATATTTCCTTGTAAATCCTCGATTATAGAAAAAATGACTCTTTCACCTCCAAGATAGCCCCCCCATTTTTTATGAGTGTTTATATCATGGATGTTGTGTGTTTCACCTCTGGTTTTCCAACCATGGGTTGGAAATGGACCATCCAAGACCCCACTCCTATTCATGTCTACCATAATATTCTTTAGGAATCCCAGTATGAGTCTAATTTCTAAATAATTTGTCATGAAGCTATTCTACCACTCCATCAAGCTGTTTTTGATGATAGAGCCCCAAGATTGTCTAAATAATCCCAAGTTAACTTCCCATGCATAAGAAAATGGTTTGGGGAAGAATTGTTTACTTATGTAAGAGTTTATGGAAGCCTAGCTAAATCCCATGCACTCCCATTATATGTACCAGACAAGCTCTTGGAAATGGAAATTGCTTACCAAATATTATGGCATGGATTGAATAAATACTTGAAAGAGGCTAAGAAAGTTTCTTGGCCTACTATTCCCATTCATTGTGGCATTGATGCATTGGAAAAATACAAATATGCTGGATTAGAAATCAATTAAATATAATGTTTGAAGTTGTTTACAATTTCCAATAGATATTTTGATCCAGATAAGGTTGCCCAAATTGTTACAACTCTGGTAAAGATCAACAAATTCTCCCATGAAAATGATGACTATGATGACTTATTTGAATCTATCGATGCCTATTCAAGGGTTGAAAAATTAGCAGCCATGGGTCTCAACCCCAAGGAACTTGCACAGTTTAAATGATACGTGAAAAAAAGGTTGGAGAGTATTCCTATTGACATCTTAGAGGTGTCCCAACGTATTGAATAGAAAGAGCAGAAGAAAGAACAACCTCCCAAGGATACTGAAGTCATACTGGGATAAAAATAGGTTAAGTCCACATAAGAACAGACTAATAATCCATTGTTCAATAGTGAATTAGACACAGTCTGGAATCAGTTTGACCAACAATTTAAAGGACAACAAGAGGTAATAATTATTGATTCTCAAGAGACAATCAACAAACCTCAAAACAAAGGTCAGAACTCGTTCACTACTGGGTCTACTGATAAGGTTGTCAAGAAAGAAGGAGTTGATGGAGCAACAAAATTGTAGGCTTGTTGACTTAATTGTGAAATACACAAGAGGTATTCGTAATAATAATATATTATATATAAAATGTATAAGAGATGATAAAATGTTACAATGAGGCCTTGCTTATATACCTACATAGGTGGCCTTTCATGACTGGGAATGTCTTTTAGACATGCCCTTTCACTAACTTAATGACTACTTACATAATCCCTATTTGACTATTAATAATTATATTTATTCTATTTATACTATTTGTTATGAATTATATTCATAACATTTCCCTCTCCTTCAAAATATTTGTCCTCAAAGCTTATTGTTTATAATTTCCTTCAGCTTAATCGTGAATATTTTTTTTTATTTTGCTCATGTCATTTTGATAAGTGTGACGGGTCACATTTTTCTTCATGTTTGTCATCTCAAAATCTACGACTCAATGTCACCGATACCTCCGTCTGCATAATTTCCTGGTAATATTGTCTTGAATCCAGGGCTATCGATTTTTATTTTTGTTTTTTAAATAATAATTAGATTATGACTATTATTATATATATATATATATATATATATATATATATATATATATATATATATATTAAAACTACAAACTATATAATTAATTTTATTAATTTATTTATATAATTATATTAAATTAATTATATATATATATATATATAGATATATATATAAGAAAAAGGGTCTGAATCAATTCGTTTGACAGTCACACCATTTGACTGTAAGCGAATATTATAATTGACCACTTTGTAGGGACGAGATGAGGCAACTGGTCGACAAGCAAGCATGTTTACGCAGTCTGTTGGGTTAGCACTACAATGAATAGAGCGTGGCTCGGAATGATGCCTGGAAGAAGTGCCCCATTGGTTAACCTTAGCCACGCAACCCAACGTCATTTTGATTTTCGTGGTTCAATGCCTGACAACGTACTGAGGGGCTTGAACAGCGAGTGACTGAAGGTTTGATGTGGCTTCGAGCTGACAATAGATTATGGAGAGCTAGGGCACTTGCGGTTTACTGAAATATTTGGTTGGAACAAAATTTTTTTGTGAACAATTGTAATAGAGTGCTTGTTGTGCGCTGTCTCTTGGTGAGCACCGCCAATCACTTTAGAACCGAAGGTGCTTAGACTTGACTGCCTCAAATATTTTCAAACTTGTCTTTCCTCGAAAGGGAACCCTCCACTCAGCATTAAGTAGGTGATCACCCCTACGCTCCACACATCCACTTTCTTGCTGTAATACTTCTCTAACAACACCTCCGGTGCCATATAATACGGAGTGCCCACCATTCCTTGAATTAATGGTTGCCCTGGAGAGAAAAAGCAAGCGTCCCCAAAGTTTAAAAGTTTGATGTCAGTGAGGGAATTTTAATTATTCGCAAAGAGAATGTTTTCAGGTTTTATATCTCAGTGGGAAATTCCAAAGGAATGACAGTAACTGATGGCCTCCATAAGCTTCTGCAGAGTGGTGGCTACCTCTTCTTCGGAGAAGGGTACTGGTTTTTTATTGCTATTGAATATTCTGTGGAAAATATTTCTGATTGAGCACATCTCCATCACCAGATGGATATACTCTTCGTCCTCGTAAGCATCATGCAGGGAAACTATAGCTGGGTGACCTAAAACACATTGCATCATATTGATTTCATTGTTGAGGGATAGGGTGAGGAGGGGATTGTGGTGCAGAATATCTGATTTTCTTACGGTCTTGCAGGCAGCCTCTTGGCTAGTTCCTTTGTTGAAACATCTCCTGATAACTTCAAATTTTCCTTTGATGATAACTTTCTATTGCAATTCGTAGTTTTCAAGGAGGGTAGGCATGTCATGACATGTCGTATTTGAGCAACAACCCATTTGAGTATTAATTTCTTCCTTTTCCAATTTAGGCTTCAGCAGGTCTTTTGTTATTATTCTTTCCACTTCTTCTAGATGTGGATGATTTGAACAGAGGAACTCAACAAGAGGCAACTATTTTTTCTTTTCATCTTGTGGATTGTGGAATGGAATAGGGGCCTCCTTTATCTTTTCTCTCAATTTTTTGGGGTTACATTGTCCCTCTTTGTCTGGTGAACAAAGATTGAGTGGAGTCTTTTCCTGCTTTTTAACATTTGATTTAGTGATGTTAGTGGAATATGAATGTCTTGCATCATAAACTTCTAATAGGGAATTTGTCTCATTGTTATGATATTGTTCATCTCCTTATTTCTCAAGATATACTTCTTCCACATTATCTTCATCTGAATCATCATGATCTTCATAATCCTCATCTACATCAGCTTCATCTTTTTCTATTTCTTCAACAGTTTCCTGACTTGAAGGTTCATCTTTATTTTTAAGATCACCTTCGTTCTCATAAGTTGGAATTTCCATAACCTGATCTTCTTCAGAATGTAGTGATTCTTCATGATTATAATATAAATTCTCTGAATCAGCTGAATTGTTCTGTTGAATATGTCCAATATTCAGGAATATTGGTTCTTGCGTCAAATTTATCTGGTCCCAAATAGCGTTTGTCTTTTGCATTGCTTTGTTATGATTGTCTTTGAACTCTCTATGGTTTTTCCAAATTTTTCTTTCTATCTAATTTGTCGTGTCTTGAAGTTTTTTGATGTCATCAGAATTTCCTGTAACCTTATCCTCAAGATTGATTAGTCTTTTAGTGAATTCATCAGAATTATTATTGATCTTACTCTCAATATTGATCAACTTTTTGTTGAAATCGGCCATCGACATTGATGAAGACATCGAGCGGCACTGATTTCGAGGCACCACATGTAACAGTTGAAGGCAACCAGTAGCAATGGCATAGATTTTTTTCTTCCAGGCGATAATATCACCGCTCTGATACCAAATGGAGCAACAAAGTTGTAGGCTTGTTGACTTAATTGTGAAATACACAAGAGGCATTCGTAATAATAATATATTATATATAAAATGTATTAGGGATGATAAAATGTTATAATGAGGCCCTACTTATATACCTACACAGGTGGCCTTTCATGACTGGGCATGTATTTTAGACATGCCCTTTCACTAACTTAATGACTACTTACATAATCCCTATTTGACTATTAATAATTAGTAAAAACTCTTCCGGTAATAATCACATGCAAAATAACATTGTCGACGCGTTTCGAACCAACAATTGTGGTTCATCATCAGGACTAGGTGAGAGATCAGATCAAATCAATAAGCTTAAATAGATGTAGAGATGGTTAAACTAGTCGTTAGGAAAACAACTAGTTTGACTTTTTTATAATGTTTTTAATTAATAACGGCTAGTTCCCTTCTATTATTAAATTATTTAATTAATTTATTCACCTAGTTAATAGATTGATAGACTTATTAATTAATTATACATATATAAATATTATTTATTTATTTATTTTATTAGTTGATATAAAAATTAATTACCAATTTTATTTATTTAATAAAGCGAGAGGCTCAAATAAAAAATGAACAAAATAAATAAATAAATAAATAGATAATAATCAAACTTTTGAAAAATAAAAATAAAAAATAAAAATATAATTTTAAAAAGAAAGAAATAAATAAATAAATAAATAATAACAATAATAATAATAATAATAAATAAATAAATAATAAAAAATAAGAAAAATAAAAATAAAAATAAAAATAAATTTAATTAAAAAATAAATAAATAAAAAATAAAATAATAATCAAACTTTCGAAAAATATTAAATAATAATAATAATAATTAATTAATTAATTAATTAAAAAAAAAGAAAAAAAGAAAAAAAAGGGACACTTAGGAACATAAGGCAGGTATCCAACACCTGCTGATGTTCCAAACATCATCTCTATTGAGATTAACATGTCTTTTTTCGATTTCTAAGGCCTCTCTTAACTTCCGATGATGAAAATGGTCGATCCTAGCAATGACCTTCGCCTCTTCAATGCAAATATGATGGTTAGTCTTTTTTGCATGCTCAGCTAAGGCAGACGAGCGGGATCTTCCATGCTTAATGTCAGCAGCATGTTCACAAATCCTTTGATTTATAGAGCGACCAGTTTCACCAATGTAAGGCGTTCCACAGGAACAAGGAATGATGTAGACACCTTTCCCATCCCTAGGGTCAATCGGGTCTTTAACCGATTTGAGAGAGCTGCGAATCATGTTAAGGGGCTTGAAAGATGAAGATACCTTATGTTTCCTAAGGACCCTCGCAATTTTATCAGTTGTTCCTTGGATGAGCCAAAGACTCACACTTCGAGACCATTGATTAGGGTCTTTATTCTTATTAGACAAAGGACCTTTTTCTGCTTTAAGGAAAGCTTTAAGGCCTTGTAATCTACTATAACCATTTTTACAAAAGACACTTAATAGATGTGACTTTTCACCCTCAAGGTGAGACTCATCAGAGATCCTTAATGCCCTTGTGGCCAAGGTGTTCAGGACACCTAATTTTTGAGCAGGGAAATGGTGCGAACTAGCGTGAAGGTATTTCTCAGTATGAGTTTTCTTTCAAAAAAATTGATGGGAGAAGGAACCATCATCCTTTCTAGATATAAGAATGTTAAGAAAGGGAATGTTGCCATCCACCTCATATTCCATGGTGAATTTTATGGAGCGCGATTGATAATTATATTTATAATATTTATAATATTTGTTACGAATTATATTCATAACAGTTGAATTCATTCTAGCCTTCCATTCATCTGAAATTGTATTAAATATAGAAGAAATTCCTCCTCTAGACATCTTTTACAGCCCCAAACATTAGGTTGTAATGAGCAGAAAAATAAAAAGGAGGAGAGTTGAACAATCACAGGCATTATTCCCTGGCGATGTACCCATGGAAGTAGTGTGGAAGGATCCACAAGCAGATCGATCTCGAGATCTTACAAGGTTGACACAGTTTGCAAGTTCTTATGCATCTACTACAATTGATACAAAGGTTCAACAACTAGTTAAAGAAAAGTATGAAATAATCCTATAGTTAGAACAAGAGCTGCTAACAAAAAAACAGAGTATTGACCATCAATTGTATACATAAGTGTGACAACTCCAGCAAAGATTGGATCAATTGAACTTGTCGCATGAATTTAACATTAGTGTCAAAGATGCTTAAATTGATCAACTATGTTTTACATTGGAAAAAATAAAAGATAATCCAAAGGTAGATGATTTCAAGAAATAAGCTCTGTAACTCAACACCTTGTTGGCTAAAACAAAAGTGATATTTTGTCAAAAGTTGAAAAATATCAATGATATGTGTGAGAAAATGGATTCACATATGAATCAATTGATCGACCTAAGGACCAACTTCGATGACATTGATGAGAAAATTTATGAATACATCACGCCTAAAGGCAAATATTCTCGGGATTGAGGATTCCAAGAAGGAAATCCTATTTACTGATTGGGACATACAGCTAAAATAGGAAAAGATGAAAATATTCTGGGCAAGAGATGTGTTCAACAATATTGTTGAAAAATTTAGAAACAATATATTTGTTGCCAAATTAATTTATAAATTCCCACTTGGTTCTCTCCCTGTTGTTAAATATTTAATGAAACAATGGCAAGAAAATTCAAAGGAAAAGGAGAAGTATATCAGAAAACTAGGAAAGCTCGATTGGGAGAAGTATTGGCAGTACTTAGTTAATCCACATAGTCAATGGCTAATGTTGTGTTGCTTAACTGACACCTCATCCAACATGGTGCCTCCACTATCAAATGTGGTCTACAGTGGACATTTGCACATCATGCCAGCTCAACCTCCTGAAGTTCAGCCCATGCTAGATATTCATCAACTCAAGCAATGAATGACAAAGGATACTACATCGCACTCTTGAAGAAAGTCACTCAACAAATTATATTTTTGTCTTATTTCCACTTACTTTAAGGAGATTTTTTTAAAACTCCTCAATAATTTATGTATTTTATATTTTTATACTTTTATTTTACTATATAAACCCTTTCATGTCTATTAATAAAGGACCCTAAAATTTTATAAAGAAGGCTTTGAAGAAGATGCACTTTTGTACTCTTGAAGTTCTCTTAATAGATTAGACTCGACCAAGGATTGTTTTTCCCATGAGAGGAGTTAAGATATACACGGTACTTTAATCTCTATATTGATATTCTATTTTATGTGATTGATAGTTAAATTCCTTTTTATTATTTTGTTATATGTATCTCTTTAATACAGTCTAGCATTAATTCACTTTTTAACATGCACAAGTTGTTATCTTTCAATATATATACAAGACATGGATTTATTTGATGAGATATATGCTTAATAAATTAATTTGATTAGCTATTTAATCAAATTAATTAACTAATTTTTTTTTTCATTTCTATAATTGTTTGATAATCTTTATTCGCATACAATTAAGATCATATTTTAAGATCACATATAAAAGAAACTTACTTAGTCTCGGGATAGAGATGGGTATACATAATTTTTAGCTTATTGTTACTCCCATTCATCAACTCACGGTTAGTTATAAATACCACACATCCACTCAATTATATTTTATTGGGAAATGGGTCCCATCATCCCTAGTCGAAGCCACTATTCCAAATGGAAAAGGAACATTTTTGAAGTTCCCGACCATGTGCTTTTCCCCGATTTTGTTGCAGTGATTTTCGAGGAATCAAAAGAAAGTGAAGGCTATTTGGAGTTATAACATTGGTGAATTATTGTTGAATGATTTTAAACATTCGTTTGTGAAGGAAGGCATTTGATGGGATTTGACAACACCCCATAAACCACAAAAGAATGGGGTGGCTGAGAGGAAGAAAAAAATTATTGTGGGAGTGGCATCGAAGGTGTTGCACGATCAGGGCCTACCTCTACACTTGTTCTTTGAAGCATGCAACACAATGACATATGTGTAGATCAATATACCTCACCATATTCTTGGGATGAGTACACTAGAAGAATATTTTTTATGGAAGAAATGAGAGGTGTCACACTTCAAGATTTTTGCTTCATCAATTTATTGTCATGTTTCCAAGTAATCAAGGAAACAGTTAGAGCCAACATCAGAGTTGGAAATATTTGTGGGGCACACTGATATAACTCAAAAATATCAGGTGTACATACCATCCCTTAGGATTACAGTTGTTTGCAAATATGTTAAGTTCGATGAGTTGAAGGAAATGAAGTGTTCCTTTGAGAGGGAGCTTTAGTTACATTCATATGAGGAGATTTTGGCTCCAAAGGAAGAATTTGAGGATTTTTTGGAGAATCCAAAAGTAGAGGAGAAAATATTGGAGACACCCACTCATGTAGAAACATCCAGAGAAGGAAGGAAGTGCACCATGGAATCTGAAATAATATTTCATGATGCTACAAAGAATGTCGGAGCATCCACATCATAACGCAAGAAGGGGAGGTCATTGAATCGATACACAGGCTACATGGCTCTGATAAGTGATGTTGTAGGCTCTGATAAGTGATATAGTATGCTACATGGCTCATTCGAGGAAGCCATGCAACAACCATTATGGGTTGATTACCTGGTAGAGGAATATGATTCCATTGTCAGAAACAGTGTTTGGGAAGTGGTCCCAATATCATAGGACAAGTCAATGGTGGGTTCGAGATGGATCTACAAGGTGATGTAAGTAGTAGACGTAAGCATCGAGAAAAAAAAGGCCATATTTGTGGCCAAGGGGTTCTCTTAGGTGGAGGGAATTGATTATGAGGGTACCTTTTCTCCAGTGGCAAGGTACTCTTCTATCAGATAAATTCTAGCACTTACAGTGCATATAGGATGGAAGATCCATTAGATGGATATGAGGAAAACATTCCTAATGGAGTGATTGAGGAGGAGGTGTACATTGAACAACCAAAGGGATTTGAGACCTTCAACGGAGATTCATATGTGTGCAGACTCAAGAAATTGGTGTATGGATTAAAACAAGCACCCAGTGCTTGGTACACTAGGATCGACAACTATTTCACCAGGTTGGGCTTCACCAAAAATGAAGTAGATGCAAACCTTTACCATATTGTGTTGAAGGAAAATTTTTTATTATAGTATTATATGTCGATGATTTTATTTTAGCCAATGATGAGAATTTGATCAAACCTTGCAAAGGTGATTTTGCAAGATAATTCGAGATGAACGGCATGGGACTCACGCATGATTTCCTCAGTTTGTATGTATGTAAAGAGGATGTGGAACCATTTTTCTCTCAGGGAAATTATTCCAATGAGATACTTAATAAGTTTCATATGGAGAGTAGCAAACCCATGAACACTACTCTAGGAGGTAGTTGGAGGAAAGAGGATTCCACTTCAAGTGAGGAAGTGGAGGCCACTATTTACAAGAAGCTTGTTGGTACACTTATGTATTTGGTGAACACACGACTAGACATGTGTTATGCAGTTAACTAGTTGAATCAAGCAATGGTTAAGCAAACAAAAATGTATTGGAAGGTGGAAAAATATGTATTGAGATACCTATGAGGAACTACTGAGTTTTTCCTTTGGTACAGGTGTATTGAGGAAGTGAATCTTGAAGGCTTCACAGATGTAGACTAGGCTGGGAGTCCATCAGATCAAAATATCACTTTAGCAGGAATTTTCAGTGTTGGGTCAACAATAATTTCTTGGTACATCAAGAAGAAAATATTAGTTGCACTTAGCTCAGCAGAAGTAGAGTACATGGTTGCCACTCAAGAAGCTTGTGAGGTTATTTAGATTATCAAGATTATTGTTGGGTTATTTGGTGAAAGGATGGATCCTACTATGTTTTACTGTGACAATCAAATTTGTATCAAAATATCTGAGAATCTATTTTTTCATTATCAATCCAAGCATATCGACATCCGGTATCACCACCTACAAGATGGTGCGCAGAGGCAGATCATGTTGTTGGAATAAATTCCTATAGAAGAACATGATGCAGATATTTTGACAAAGGTTTTTTCAAGAGGAAAATACGAGTTCTAGAGAGGCAGGATTGGGGTATCTGAGAATCCCTTTCTTGCTAAGAGGGAGTGCTGAAAATGCAGCAATAAATTCCTAATTTAATTTTCCTTTGAATTAAATTAGGAGAAAATCAAAATTCCACATCACAAGACAACTTGAATGAGTTAATTGAGTTGTTATCACTCACTTATCTTATTTAATTCAATTTGAGGGCTTAAATTGAGTTGTGAACAATGATTCCTAAATTTTATGAGCTTAGGTTGAGTTAATTTCATTTGTAACAATTTAATTCAGTTAAATTGAGTTAAGGTCAGTTAAAATAGTTCCAACTGTTAGAGGAACTAGTGGGAGGTCTAGCAGTGGGGTGAAACTTCAATGTTTAACCATTTAATTATTCAAACAACCTTGATTAACTCATTCATGCATGGAATTCAAGTTACCCATTTGAGATTGGAGTTCAAGGGCAGTGTACTATCAGTTGTAGAATTTTTCCAAATTGTATAGGTGGTGCATGTAGTCAAAGACGGTCCTAATGGAATTGCACAATTATCAATGAGAAATTTCCCTAATTAATAGGGGATGATTCCTATTCAAATAGTGCAAGGAAATAGGATCTTGGAGGCTAGGAAAATTGCCTAATTGTTGGCCAAATTCAGTTAGTCGGGTAGAGGATAGAAGATACTTGTGCATATTGTGGTGTAGCTTGAGAAAGCATATTATATTAATCTAGATTCTTTGATTAATGCAATACAGATAGGAAGGGGTTTTGAGAAGTTTCTTTTCCCTAGATAAATATTTATGTATGTGTGTTGAATCATGATGCATGTTTTGGTGTATGTTTTCAATCATGAATTACTTTCTGCATATGAGTAGAGCAGAATTGAGTCTTATGTTTTAGCACATTACATGAGAAGTATTGAATCTATAATTAATTTCTACAATATTTTCTTGAGTTCACCTCACCCGGATCCAAAACCTTCCAACAATCCAAAGCTCAACCAAGAAAGAATACCATCAAACCATGGCTATCCAGAAATGGGAAGGAAAGGATAAAACCACCATCAAAACACAGAGAAATCCATGCCAATGACAACAAATAAAACAAATACACACATGCACATACCATGCATGATATAACCAGCTAGAAAAATATACATGAAACCTGTTATCTACAAGTATTCATGTTTAAATTACTTGATCCAACCTTTCCTTGCTTGATTCTTTCTTTCCCTTGCTTTCCTTGTCCTTCCTTTGCTTTCCTTCTCCTTCCTTTGCTTGATTTCTTTCTTTTTCCTTAAGTTTGCTTGCTTGCTTTCCTTATCCTTCCTTTTCTTTCTTTATTTCCTTCTCCACTTAGTTCTATTCTCCTCTCTGAGACTAATTCCAAAACTAAAATAAAAAAGTTCACAAACTGATGCTCTGATGTCTTTTTATTCTTGATGCCTCTAATTTCTTCATTTTCCTTAACTTTCCTTCAATTTCCTCCTCACATGCAACCAATGACCTTTCACCTCCCTTTTTGTAACAACCCTGGTGAAAATTCCATGTAATAAAAGTTAATAAAGGAAAAAACAACAATCATGGTTGATGGGTCATGTATTCCAAGTTGAATGTTGGGAAAAACATCCTAGTGGGTGTTCATTCAGTAAATATGGCTAAAGGAAATTGGCAAAGGCAAAGGGAAAGGATTTGGAAAGGAAAAATGGAATTTTTGGCACATTTATTTAAGAAAATAATGGAAATTAGGATAAAAGGAAGGTGAAAGGTCAGAGGTTGCATGTGGGGAGGAAAATGAAGGAAGATAATAGAAAATTAAGAAAATAGAGGCCTTATTGATAAAAAAGTATTTTGAGGATCATTTGGCAAGCTTTTGCTAGCTTTTTTTCAATTAATTTTTGGAGCTCTCATTATTCTCTTTCTCTCTATGATACTCTTGGACACTTACAGTATTCTTGGAGCACTCTTGGAGAGTGTGGCATACTTGGATATTTGGAGTGAGAAGGAAAAGATCAAGTAGGAAAGAGGGGGATCAAGAAGCTACAACAAGATTCTTTGCAAGTATTGATTTTCATGTGATTTCCTTTCTACATTTTGCATGCATAGTATTGCATGTGGTTTCTTGCTACCTTGAAATGGTTTTTTCCAAGTGTCACAACGTTTTCAGCCCAACCTTGTCATTTTAATATAACCATGGTGTTGTGAAGTTATCATATTTTGGTCTAGCTAGATTACCAAATGGATTCAAAGCTAAGTGGGGTGGATCTCCCATTTAATATAACACATGGCCTAGTGGTCCTTGAACCGAATCGTGGATCACAGTAAAGTTGTTGGCCTAGTAACTCTGGAGCCAAATTATGGTTTGTAGTAAATACAGGATTGTGTTGCCTCAGTGGGCCTAGGAATCCTCGATTGGTGAATGGTGGGATGTACAGTAAAGCCTTGAGAGTATTTCTTGGTTTAGGGCCTAGTGACCCCTTATTCGGACTGTGGATTGTGGTAAATCCTGAGACACTAAGAGACAGCAAAATTCCTCATGGTGTGGGAAGAGATAATCCGATGATATACATGCTTGTGTTAGCCTAGTGATCCGATGTAGATCACAATAAAGTCGGTTATGACACATTTATTATGTTGGACTGGTTATTAGGTGTAGATCACGGTAAAACTTGATTTATATTTGATGAGGGTGAGGTCATTTTGTCTTGGGATTCCATATTTGGTTCTTTTGGTTTGAGTCCCACGTTCATGCTTGGAATATAGCACAAGGATGACTGCCTGAAGTGAGATTTGGCACATCCATGTCTATGGTAAGGTGGAACGTGGAATTCCTATCCTGAGTTTTTCTTTATATTCATTAATGAAATTTTCATTTCCTTGATATTTTATGTGTATATGAACTGGTATATATGTATTCTATTGCTCATGTCTCCATGGTATTTGTGTTGGTATTATGCTGGTTATAATTGTTGAGCCTTGGTATTGCACCAAGAATGTTGCAACTCCCATAGGTTTCCCCAATTTACTTTATCAACCCAAGTTTCGTAAAAACGTGGAGGTGATAGTGCTATATACACAGTAGATTCATTCTACTCATGTCATCATCTTCTGAGCTTTAAGAAGGGTGCTACTTCTAGGGTTTCTGGATGAAGTTTGTCACACTTATGAATTTAGGCCTAGGGCTACAAATGATTCAAAGCCATGGTGTTATCATAAAGTACATAACTACACTATAGCAAGAAATTACATCTAACTACTCTACAATGAAATAAATATACACATTAAGCTAGGATAAGAAATGAAAGAAAACTAGGCATCTTGCATGAAGTAAATTACTAAATTGAAATTGCATAAAATAAACTAACCTAATCACACTTTGTTGGGAAAAATGGATAAACGCACTCTACTCACTCTATGATCTCTCTATCATGCTTTTAATCATGCAACTAATCATAACCTAACTATGCTTGTAAATGTGTTTTTTTGTAGCTATGAGAAGAAAGCATTGAGGTGGTGTATGGAAGGCTTGAACGCATGAGTGCAAGGTTGGATGTGTATGGGTGGTTTTGGTAGGTGTAAAGGATGTGGATCATGGTTTATGGTCTTAATTAAGGGCCCAATGGTGCTACTTCAAGTGCTGCTACAGGTCTCTTGTAGTGTTATATGAAAGTCCTGAATTTCTGTAGGAAACAATCTTAGGGAAATCCAAGGAAAAAAATGGTGTGAAAAGGGTAGGGAAGGTGGATTGAATGTGTTTTTAGATGATTTGAAGGTGGAACACCCCTTGGCCAAGCTCAAAACCCCTTGGGAGGCCTATATTTTCTCACGATGTAGAGTTGAAAAATATGAAAACAAGGTTGATGGTGATTTTGATGAACAAAGGAATGATGAAGGGTGAGAGTTGAAGCTGAAGGTGTTGGTGAAGTTCTCCTTGGATATGCTACCTGAACCTACAAGAAAAGTACCCATTAATGCAATAAAGATAGACAAATTCATGATAAAGACAATGGAAAAGATGAATTGAATTTGGAAATCAAAACTACTTTAACCTACAAATAGAGATCTAACACAACATTCTAAATATATCCATGGAACTACAACAACCTAACTTATCCATTCCAAGAAATGATAAACTAAAAAGAAATTTTGGCATATGGGGAATGTCTACCATCCTCAATCTCCAACGAAAGATATGAGAGGGGGAGGCTTGACTCACATCTTTATGAATCTATAACCTATTATATCAATATGTAAGCAAGCTAAATCTACAGCAAAACACAAATGGAAGAAAACTAAAAACGGTGAATGAAAATGCGAGCAAACTAGATATATACTCATAAGAAAAAAATAGCTAAAGTGACATGAAAGTAAAGAATGATTACACAAGAGGGACTAAGGCACATGGATTGGGCCCTAACCCACAAGCCTAGCCCTCTGAAACTAGATCATTGAAGCAAAATATCAATACTCATTTTATTGCAAAAGATAGTCTCATTACATCAACATGAAAGTCTCAAAACATTATTACAAGATCTAAGAGCCTAATGGATTTATCCACATTTAGATTCCTAATGATATCTTGATCAACCCTATTTAACCGAAAGGGTAGCTACCAACATCTCCCTAAAAAGTAGGTGATGAGTCCACTTGACTGCAAGTGAAGTGTAGCTTTGGTGCACTTGATCTTGAGTTTGCTTGGTTGCCTTTGATTTCGAGTTGTTGGAGGGAATCTCGAGGATTCCTTGGCTTCCTTTGGTAGTTAAGGAGGGTGGAAAATCCCCCTGGAATCTCTCCTTGTTGTCTATTATGAGTTTTAATGTCAAAATATTCACCAAAATTCAATATCTTCATGTTTTGCCTTCATTTAACTCATGTTAGGTACTCGAAGTATGATAAACCTGTAGGCTTTAACCCTGTATAGAAATTATCTGCAAAATAATCTTAAAAAAACATAAAATAAACAATAGCTAGAGCATAAAACATAAAACAAATATACACAGAAATTTTCCCTTGGATCCCAAATCAGGACTACCAACTTGATTTTTCATTTTATTCCCTTTAGTGTTACAACACATATATACATGTCGAAGCATTCATAAACCCTAATCCATTAACTGTGGATTAGAACATAACCGTAGTTCCCTTGACCAGATCTAAAAAATACTAGGGGCCAGAAACCATTATGCCCCAAAACCATGTGCAAACCCATGCACAAAACCATGGATGGGTCCGCCCACCGAAAAATAGGGTCTAATTTTTTTTTCCTAGGGGGCTTCCCGAGACCCCAAACAGAGGGGGCTTCTACCCCCCCTGTTACGCCCGGAACAAGATACAGGAGGTTCTATCACCCCCTCCCCGCTTTCGAATAATCGTGGAAAGAATATAAAACATAGCCAACATTATCCCACTTGTTTTTTTCTTTCCACAAGGGACCACAAGAGAGCTTAGTCATTAGTCCAGCTTTGCAACACCCATTGTTTCTATACACCAAGAGAACTTATGAGTGCTCACAGACTTCATCAATGCATCTTCAACATTAGTCAAAGTGTCCACCTTTACCAGCAACACCCTCTTATCCTCAACCATATCTCTCATAAAGTGATATTGAACATCAATGTGCTTTGTCTTTGAATGATAAGCATGGTTCTTAGCCAAGAAAATTGCACTTTGGCTATCACAGTATATCCTTATAGCTCGCTGCACCATCCCCATACTTGAACACAATCTCTGCAACCAAACTGCTTCCTTGCTTGCATGAGTGGCTTCCATGTATTCTACCTCTATAGTTGAAAGAGCCACTACAGGCTGTATTTTACTCATCCAACTGACTTCACCTCAAAATAGGCTAAACACATATGCACTTGTAGATCTTCTTTGTTCCAGATCTCCATCCTAGTTTGCATCAACAAAACCACAGATGTCCAAAACTCTATCCAATCCTGATCTTCCCTTGTAGCACAAACCATAATCACTAGTGCCACACAAATATCATACAACCCACTTCACTGTTTTCCATTGCTCCTTCCCTAATTTTGACATAAACCTGCTCAATACTCCCACTGCATGTGCAATGTCTAGTCTAGTACAGACCATTTCATACATCAGACTAACCATTGCACTAGCATATGGAACATGGGACATATCCTCCTCTTCTTCTTGTGTCTTGGGACATTGTTCAGAATATAGATTTACACCTACAAGAATAGGAACCTTCACCGGTTTACTATCGTGCATATTGAACCTCTGTACTATTTCATCAACATACTTCCTCTGGTTTAACTAGAGCTTCCTCTTTGTCGAATCTCTCTTAATTTCCATGCCCAAAATATAGTTTGCAGCACCAATATCCTTCATGTCAAATTTGGAGAACAATTGGGTCTTCAAAACCTGGATAATTTCTTTGTCATTTCCAATGAGCAACATATCATCCACATACAATACCAAATAAATAACACGGTCACCAATTAATTTAAAATATACACAATGATCCTATTTTATTATGGTGAAGCCAAGTCCCTGTATATAGGTATCAAATTTTTGATACCACATCCTTCGTGATTGTTTTAACCCATACAGATACTTTTTTAACCTTCATACCAGTTATTTCTTACCCTTCACCATAAATCCTTCAGGTTGCTTCATGTAGATCTCCTCTTCCAGATCCCCATGAAGAAATGATGTCTTCACATCCATCTGTTCTACCTGAAAATAAAAGGCAGCAACAATAAATAAAAGTAATCTAATAGAAGTAACCTTAGAAACAAGAGAAAAAATATCACCAAAATCAATTCCCAACACCTGGGAATAACCTTTTTCTACCAATCGAGCTTTGAATTTCTCCACCTTGCCTTCTACATTCATCTTCTTCTTAAACACCCATTTTCTCTCAATGGGCTTCCTTCCAACCGACAACTCCACTAGATCCCATACCTCATTTCTGTGCAAGGATGCCATTTCATCAACCATGGCCTCCTTCCAGAGTTTTCCATCCTCTAAATCTACTACCTCCCTCACAATTATGGGATCATCATCAGTTATATTTAAAGAAAAATTTCAATAGAAAGCAGATGGAATACACCTTTCTGGTTGCCTTCTTTCTCGAACTGATATTCTCATAGCTGGAGTTTATGTCTCTTCCTCTTCTAAATCTTCTTATGTTGTAGAGTCTGATTCATCCTCCTTTAGCTCAAACTCTATCTTCTCAGGTTCCTTTGGTAGGAATTCATGTTTAAAAACATATTTCACCTCTCTAAACACCACATATTGGTTGTACACAACCTTCCTTGTTTCTGGGTTCCAAAGCTTGTAACCTTTTAAACCATCCTTGTACCAAATAAAGATGCACCTTTCAGATTTATTATCCAGCTTTGGTCCTTTTGTCCTTTGGAACATATACATATGCATCACATCCAAATACCCTCATATGTGAAAGAGAGGGTTTCTTATCAGTCCATACCTCATGTGGAGTATTATCCTCCAACACTGATGAAGGTGATCTTTTTTATAGGTAATATGCAGTCTCCACTGCTTCTGCCCAGAATTCCTGTACTAACTCGATACCACTGGGCATGCTTCTTGCCTTTTCCATCAGCATTCTGTTCATTCTTTCTGCAACTTTGTTTTGCTGAGGTGTGTATGGATTAGTCTTCTACTGTGCTATACCACAATTCTTACAGAATTCTTCAAATTCCTTCTTGAAAAACTCTCCACCATTATCTATCCTCAACACCTTTATCTTCTTCTCTGTCTAGTTTTCCACCAGAGCCTTAAATTCTTTAAATATGTCAAAGGCTTAAAATTTCTTCCTCAAGAAATATATCAATGTATTCCTTGAGAATTCATTTATGAATGGCACATAGTACACATATTTTCCCAATGATGGAACCATCACGGGTCCAAACACATCACTGTGCACAAGCTCTAATATCTTGTTCACCTCCTTAACACCAGAAGGAAAACTCACCCAATTCTGCTTCCCATATACACAATGTTCACATAAATCTCATTCCAGATATCAATTAGACATACCTTCTACCATACCATTTCCATGTAGTATCCGAAGGCCCTTCTCTCCGATATGTCCAAGCATTTGATGCCATAGAATGGTCTTTTCTCCAAAGGAAGCTAGGTTTTTCGCTCCACTTTTAGGAACCACAGAACTATTGCACCCATCAGTAACAGTGCTACCCTAAAGCTTGTATAGAGTTCCAATCCAAACTCCCCACATTAATACCAGTTCTCCCTTAACCATCTTCGAGGTATCTTTCTCGAACATTGTTTTTCCACCTGCATCATCCATCTTGCTTACAGAAATTAGATTTTTGGCCAATGCAGGAATATGCAAAACACCATGAAGTGTTCTAATCCTTCCACCTTGTAGCTTCAGCTTGAATTTTCCACGTCCGATGATTTTGGCCTTCCTATCATCCCCTAAGAAGACATCACCACCATCATACTTCTCATACTCGCAGAACCACTCCCTATGGGGAGTGAAGTGAAAGGATGCACCTGAATCAATCAACCATGCCTCATGATCTACATGTGTAATTGAAGAAGAAGCCAAATACACATCCCCACCTTCATCCGAGGTGGTTTTTGCCTCTGTAGAAGGAGCATCATTAGAACCCTTTCCTTTCTCAGGAGCTTTAGATCTGCAGTCCTTTTTGTAGTGCCCTTCCTTTCCGCATTTCCAACACACCTTTACAAACTTTCCTGGAGATTTATATTTACCTCTAGATTTAGATCTCCCGCACGAAACCTTATTTTTGTTTTTGTTCTGGGACCTTCCTCATACAGATAAGGCATCTCTATTCTAGCCCTCCATATTTCTCTGTCTCATTTCCTTCGACAGCAAGGCTGAGACAATGTGATCAAAATTCAAGGTAGTTGTATTTCTACCTATTGCAATAACCAGTCTGTCCCATGAATATGGTAGAGAACACAAAAAACTGGTGCGCTTATCTTCATCTGAGATTTTAAGATCAAAAGATAACAGATGACTTACCACAGCATTGAACGTGTTCAGATTCTCTATCAGCGAGTCTCCATCCTTCATCCTCAGGTTATACAACTTTTTTCGTAGGAACAAATTTATTCACCAGAGACTTAGATTGGTACAAATTCCCTAGCTTTTCCAACAAAGCCTTCGTCGTAGCTTCCCTAGATACATTCAACAATACTGAATCTGAGACACACAACCATATTTTTCTCTTTGGCTTCTGATCCAACTTCTTCCAATCTTCATCTCATATTTTCATTTGTTTAGTACCCAAATCTCCTGTGATCCACCAATCTTTATCCACCAGTAGATCCTCCATCTTGATCTTCCACAACTCAAAACTCTGACTATTAAATTTCTTGATCTCTATCTTTCCACTTCTCTCCATCTTCTTTCACCACAATAATCGATTCCGCAGATCTCCCAGTGAACAAGGTCTACCACAGGCCCGAGAAAAAAACCCCTCAGTAGCAAATGCATCCCCTTGAAGCCGAAACAACTTTGATACCAAATGTAGGTTCTAACCCTGTACATAAATTATCTACAAATGAATCTTTAAAAAATAGAAAATAAACAATAGCAAGAGCATAAAACATAAAATAGATATACACAGAGATTTTTCCCTGGATCCCAAATCGGGACTACCAGCTTGATTTTTCATTATATTCCCTTTAGCGTTACAACACATATATACATGCCGAAGCATTCATAAACCCCAATCCATTAACCCTGGATTATAACATAACCATATTTCCCTTGACTGGATATACAAAATACTAGGGGTCGAAAACCATCATGCCCCAAAACCATGCACAAAACCATGGGTGAGTCGGCCCATCGAAAAATAGGGTCCAAATTTTTCTTACGCTCTCTGGGACGAAATAGGGAAGCACGCTCCAACCCCCCCCCCCCCCCCCCCCCCCCCCGCGTGAAACTAATTGTGGAAAGAATATAACACATACCCAAAAAAGCCTAAATCACCATCTACACTAGCATCATAATACCATAATATAATTAAAATGAAAGAAAAAGAGACTTAATAAGGAAAAAAGGTGACCATTAACCCCTCCATATGTACTTAATGATGGAGCTCATCATCCCCCACCTACTAAATGGTTGCTCATCCTCTAAGAAACTAATACTCCTTCTGAATTTCTTTTAAAGCTTCTATGGACCCTCTAACTTCCCAAGGAAGAAGTGTGGGAGTCCCTTTAGGAGGGTAAAAACCATCATTACTTTATACTTCCTCCCATTATTTGTTGTGCTCATCTTGGTCCTTTCCATCACTCAGCCCCAACACTAAGGGTGGACTGAGATTCAAGCCAAGCCACTGAATATTTTGGGCATGCATGGTCCTCTTATACAATGGTGCTCTCTCCAAGGGACCCCTCAATCTTTCTGGTGTGTGGTACTCCATGTTTCTAAGGTTGTGACTCGAGGATGTTCCATATCCTTTGGCTAGCCATTATGCACTCATCTCACAACAACCTAGAAATATCATCAAAGTGATTCATTTCTTGAGCTTGTGTGTGGAGTTATTTTGTTGCAAGTGCAGAATCCTTTTCAATATTTAGATGGTTATTTATGGCTCCCCTAGGGTTGAATATTTTTTCCCTAATGTGTAAGGGTTCTTTGTTTTCTCTTCTCATAAACCTTCTCATTTCTTGTGCTCTGGTATCTTCATTAACCATCCACGATGCCAATGCCATTAATTTAATATTCCCATCCTAGGATTGGGGTCCCAAACATTCAATTTTTTCAACACAAGGTTATTCATGTAAAACTCTACCATTTTTTCCTTGTCTACCATACTTCCTTGGTTGCAGAAATAAATGAATTTTCTATAATTTTTGAAAGGTAAGGATCCATGGGAGGCTATTTTTTTTATTTGAAAGAGGAGCCATTTCTCCTTGAGATAAACTATATATGAATCTGAAGGATATCTATGTTGAATGAACTCCATGCACAAATTTTCCATGGTGGCCACTTGTTTATCCTTTTGTTGAAGCTTGTCTTGTAGTGCTACATTATCTGCTTGTGCCTTCTAAAGATAATCCTTCAAAATTCATTGTTTGAGCCTAACATCAGATGAATCTTTCCCAAACTTAGCCACTTTTCCTTCCATGAACTCTATGTCATGCACACCTTTAGATGTGGCAAGCTTCATACAATCATGAATGTTTTCCCTCTCCTCTTCCAACTGATAAAACAGAGGCACTGTGAACTTTTAAGGAATTAATCTACCCCAATAAATGTATGTGTATTAAGAGCTGAGATTGGGTTGATGTATAGGGTTTGGCACTACCGCAACATCTTTGAGGACTGGTTTTGGTGAGGTGGCCTCTTCCTTGTCATCTTTCCCTTCCTTTTTTTTATTTTTTTTTTCCTCTTGTGCCTTTTCCTCAGCTTCTTTGACATATTGCCCCTTTTTGGATATCTTTTCCTCCTCAAACAATCCCTTTTTTTCCAAATATGTGGTTGCTCTAGTTTCCTGTAGCAAAAATCTAATTTCCTGTAGAAAAATCTATTTTGCTTGCTGAAGACCCTCTTTTCCTTATTTTTCACTCTTTTCAGTCCTTGGAAGGTATGTGGTGGTTGCATGAGGTGCATGGGATGCCAATCTAGTTGAATTTATTCTGATATATGTTACAAGGTTCCTTACAGGTGAATTGACATCTTGCACCCTTCCTTCCTCTATGTAATATCCCAAAATCGAAAAGATAGGAATATAGAACATATGCACAATTCCAACTACGGTAAAATAATAATTAAACATGTATAGCTCGAAAAATGTTGGAATACATCAAAACATCATACATATGGGCAGAAAACAACTGCACCATATCATTAAGGATTAACAACAAGGTAAGTACATAGTGCTCCAAAATGAATGCACTCAAGCCACAAGAAGGCTGAAATACACTAAAGAAACCAAGCACTTAAAAGTATAATTGTTGCTGCTGGAAACAGTTGGTGATGTGAAGAAGATCTACGTGTGAGAGTTTGCTAGAGTGCTCAGAATGTTCTTGGACTTTAACAACATATTATACTCAAAAACCCAGAAGTGTTTTGGCCATATTTTAACTTTGTATTTTTGGCCCTTTTTGGGTTTCTCACTGCACCCCTACTGGATGACTTATGCACTCCCTGGGAACAACTGTTGATATTGGGATGAAATAATGATCTATCAGCTACAATAGCAACCAATTAGCTCAATACATGAAGGGTTGGTTCCTTCTCCTGATCTTCGAGCTAGAAGCTTGAGATATAGCTCCTCCTTCCACTACTCAAGTTGCAGCTCCACACATCACAAATATTGGAATGAGTTGCGTTGTCAAGAGGGCTGAACATGTAGCCTGCTAATAGATGATTGAATATAGCTCGCAGTTGATGGAAATGTTCTCTCCAAAGTTAGGGAAAGAACCCTCATAGGATTCCAAGCTGAAATACTTGGAACTTCCTTCCTCCACTGTATCTACCTTGCTGGACTTCACAATTCTTGAAGGAACTGCTGCTGCATGGAGGTATAAAATGTTGGCCTGATGATGGATATCACAAAGCTACTCCTATAAGACTGAAATGGAAGTACAATATGAAAGGATGAACCCTCCAGCTATTTCTTAGCTGAAATTATAAGAAATTCCTTTCTCCTCTCAAACCCTAAGACATGAATACGTAATTCCTGAAGTTGTATATGCATAAGAGAGGGGTTCAATATGGCACCAATACTGGATTATGCTTAAATTCTAAGAACTTCCTTCCTCCTCTAAAACCCTAAGACATGAATACGTAATTCCTAAAGTTGTATATGCATAAGAGAGGGGTTCAATATGGCACCAATAATGGATGATGAATTTATGCTCACAATAGCCTTCCAAAAATAGGCACTAGAATTCCCCCATGGGTAAGGGTGGGATTCCCCCTCGGGAACGCCCATGTGCTAAAAAACACAATAGACTTAGCTAAATAGCTGAAGCGTGCAATTAATGTCAAACAAAAATACAATATCAAATTCCAAACTCATTTTCTTTGTTGCCCTTATCTTCCTGATATGGTTTTTAGCCTTCCCTAGCCTTGGCCCACCTCCTAACTGTGCTACACATGTGGCCACTAGTTTCCATGAAGACTGTGTTTTCTCTCCACGATCTCCATGATCTCTATAATTAATCTTCACTCCCTCCACCATGTGTTCATTTAATGAACCACTTCCTCCATCACATCATCATTAATTCTCTATGATATTACTTTTATTCCTCCACTATCTCCATCATCTTCCTCATTATCTCTCCATAATATCCGCTCTTCCTTCATTAATGAGCTGCTCCACTACTCCATAATGCTACTGCACTACTCAACTAACCCACATTCACACTATAGAAGTGTATTTTATTCATCTATTGGGTTTATGGGTCTCTCCACCCTTTTATTTACTTACTAAGCAAGAAAAGTAATAACTCTAATATTCCAATTAACTGATGGGAAATTGGGAATATTACAGTCCTACCCGCCAAAATGTTGCTTGTCCTCAAGAAACTGAAAAAGTGAATGCTACAACAGTCCTCCTCCCTCCAAATTTCATCCTCATATGGAAGGTCTCCCCATTGGCTCCAATGTGTAATGAATGCCCAACTCAATAGCTGCCTCTCTAGTATGTCTAGAATGGCCTCTAACTGTGTAGCTAGATGCCTCTCCTCATCAATGAATCTCCAAGTGGAAAACATATGCTATCCCAGAGCATCTTATCTACATGAGATATTTGAAGTGAAGTGGTTCCTTCCCCGAAAGGAAAGTCCCAACTCATGAACTATCTCTCCAACCCATGCTACATGGAGTAGGATGTATCTCTCCATGCTCGCAACCTTGGCCCTATTGGCCCTCCTTGCTCCAAGCATCATCTTAACGTTGTACAAAATAGGAAACATAGACATATGGGTTGACATGTGAAATTTTGAACCATACACTCTCAATAACAACCACCATAGCAATGCCTCTTACTACCATACCACCCCATCATCATACCAAGTAGTGTAGCCATACTCTCTCAAGAGAAGCCACCGAAGCAATGTCTCTTGCTGCCACACAACCTCATCATCATAACAAGTGTGGTGGCCATAGTCTCCTTACAGAAGCCAATGCAGTAAGGCCTTGTGTTGCCATTGTACATCATCATTATGCAAAGTATGGGAAATTTCATCCAATATTCTCCCAAGAGTAAGCAAAGCAGAAATGACTCTTACTGCCAGCTTACATCATCATAATGAAAGTCACGGGGCAAAAAAATACTGATTGACATGTAAAATGTCACATAAACCCAACATAATGAAGCTCCCTACATCCACATCTTGTGAGTACCATGCAATGTCTCAAACAATAACACACCCATTGACATAAGATATGTCATCTAATGGCCAAAATCTCTAAAGAGACCAACACAGTTGTGCCTCCTTGTTAGGTCCCTATACTACTAGTTTAGTCTCTTATTGTTATTAGTGTAGCCCCCTTATTGTTATTTTTGTACCCCTGTAACCCCAATATTGTTATTATTGTGCCCTTATATTGTTATTGTTAGGTCAGCCAGGATTATATTGTGGGCCCATGGACGTCTATATATAGAAGGAGGTTTTGGTCTTTTGTATCATGTAGGTTTTAACCCTGAAGAGAAATTATCTACACACAAATATTATAACAGAAAATAAACAATAGCGAGAGCATAAAACATAAAACAGATAAACACAGAGATTTTCCCCTGGATCCCAAATTGGGACGGACAAATTAGATTTCGCCATTATATCTTTTAGTGTTACATATATATATACATGCTGAAGCATACATAAACCCCAATCCATTAACCCCGGATTAGAACATAATCGTAGTTCCTGACCGGATCTACAGGGTCACTGTGGGTCGCAAACCACTGTATTCCCAAACCATGTGCAACCCGCATGGCCGGCAAATACAAGGGTCTGCATATGAGTGGGACCACATACCAAAAAAAAAATTTCACCGGGGCGCTGCCCCGGACCCCGACAGGGGGGGCTATCACCCCCCCTGCTGTGCCCGGCGCAACGTACAACGCGTGTAGCTATTCGTGGAAAGAATATAACACATACCCAACATTCTCCCACTTGTTGTTTTCTTTCGACAGGGGGCCACAGGAGAGCTTAGTCATTGGGCCAATTCTTTAACACCCATTGTTTCTCTACACCAAGAGAACTTCTGAGTGCTCACAGACTTCGTCAATGCATCTGCAACATTCTTCAAAGTGTCCACCTTTACCAGCAACACCCTTTTAGCCTCAACCATATCTCTAACAAAGTAATATTGAACATCAATGTGCTTTGTCTTTGAATGATAAGCAGGGTTCTTAGCCAAGAAAATTGCACTTTGGCTATCACAGTCTATCCTTATAGCTTGTTGTACCAACCCTATACTTGAACACAATCTCTGCAACCAAACTGCTTCCTTGCTTGCATGAGTGGCTGCTATGTATTCTGCCTCTGTAGTTGAAAGAGCCACTACAGACTGTCTTTTACTCATCCAACCGACTGCACCTCCAAATAGGCTAAACACATACCCACTTGTAGATCTTCTTTGGTCCAGATCTCCAGCCCAGTCCGCATCAACAAAACCACGAATGTCCAACATTCTTTCCAATCCTTGTCTTCCCTGGTAGCACAAGCCATAATCACTAGTGCCACGTAAATATCTGAAAACCCGCTTCACTGCTGTCCAATGCTCCTTCCCCGGGTTTGACATAAACCTGCTCAATACTCCCACTGCATGTGCAATGTCTGGTCTAGTACAGACCATTGCATACATCAGGCTACCCACTGCACTTGCATATGGAACACAGGACATATCCTTCTCTTCTTCTTGTGTCTTGGGACACTATTCATCAGACAGCTTTGCACCTACAGGAACAGGAACACTTACTGGTTTACTATCCTGCATATTGAACCTCTGCAATATAGTCTCGACATACTTCCTCCGGTTTAACCAGAGCTTCCTCTTTGCCCGATCTCTCTTAATTTCCATGCCCAAAATATAGTTTGCAGCACCAAGATCCTTCATGTCGAATTTGGAGAACAGTTGGGTCTTCAAATCTTGGATAATTTCTTTGTCATTTCCAATCAACAACATATCATCTACATACAAGACCAAATAAATAACACGGTCACCTATTAATTTAAAAAAAACACGTTGATCCTCCTGCTTCTCAGTGAAGCCAAGTCCCCGTAGGTATCAAATTTCACATTGTATCCCATGTAGGACTGCTTTAACTCATGAATTCCATTTCTTCAACTCCGCATACTGTGCCCTTTACCCTTCACCATGTCACAGTTGCTTCATGTAGATCTCCTCTTCTAGATCCCCATGAAGAAATGTTGTCTTCACATCCATCCGTTCTATCTCAAAATCAAATGCAGCAACAATAGATAAAAGTAATCTAATAGAAGTAAATTTGGCAACAAGAGAAAAAATATGACCAAAATCAATTCCCGGCACCTGGGAATAACCTTTTTCTACCAATCGAGCTTTGTATTTATCCACCTTGCCTTCTACATTCACCTTCTTTTTAAACACCTATTTTCTCCCGATGGGCTTCCTTCTAGCTGGAAACTCCACCAAATCCCATGCCTCATTTTTGTGCAAGGATGCCATTTCATCAACCATGGCCTCCTTCCAGAGTTTTCCATCCTCCCAGCTCCATCGCCTCCCCGAGCGCTTATGGGACTGCCATCATTATAGTTAAGAAAAACTCGAATGTAGCGTATGGATCATGTCTTTCCGCTGCCTTCTTTTTCTTTCCCGAACTAATCTTCTCAAAGCTGGAGTTTGTGGCTCTTCCTCTTCGAATATTCTTCTATCGTAGAGTCCGATTCATCCTCCTTTAGCTCAAACTCTATCTTCAGGTTCCTTTGAATTCATGTAACAACATCTTTCACCTCTCTAAACACCACATCTCGGTTGTACACAACCTTCCTTGTTTCTGGGTTCCAAAGCTTGTAACCCTTTAAACCATCCTTATACCCAATAAAGATGCACCTTTCGGATTTATTATCCAACTTGCTCCTTTTATCCTTTGGAACATGTACATATGCATCACATCCAAATACCCTCAGTTGTGAAAGAGAGGGTTTCTTACCATTCCATACCTCATGTGGAGTCTTATCCTCCAACGCCGATGAAGGTGATCTGCTAACCAAGTAACATGCAGTCTCCACTGCCTCTGCCCAGACTTATTGTCCTAACCGCGCACGACCGAGCATGCTTGCCTTTTCCACGTTGTCTCCGTTCATTCTTTCGCACCCATTTTGTTGAGGTATGGAGTAGTATTTAGGCCGTGCTATACCACACTTCTTACGTGTATCCTTTCAAATTCCTTCTCTGCACTCCCACCATTATCTCATTCTCGTCTCGATCTTCCTTTGTCTAATTCTAGACCGTAGCCTTAAATTATTTAATTTTTCAAAGACTTGATTTCTTCTCAAGAAATATATCCATGTATTCCTCGAGAAGTCATCTATGAAGGTAAAAATATATAGTATTACGTACTTTCCTGATGGAACTGAGGTATGTGCCCAATATACCATCAGGCATGTTTTCATTATCTGTTTTTCCCTCTTATGTCTGTGTATATAGCAACTCACCCGATTCTGCTTCCCATATACACAATGTTCACAGAAATCGAAATCCATAGAGAAATTAGACATACCTTCTACCATACCATTTCTATGTAGTATCCGAAGGCCCTTCTCTCCAATATGTCCAAGCCTTTGATGCCATAGCATGGTCTTTTCTCCAGAGACAGCTAGGCTTTCCGCTCCACTTTCAGGAACCATAGAACTGTTACACCCATCAATAAAAATGCTACCTTGTAGCTTGTACAGAGTTCTAGTCCAAACTCCCTGCATTAATACCAGTGCTCCCCGAACCATCTTGCAGGCATCTTTCTCGAACACTGTTTTTACACCTGCATCATCCATCTTGCTTACAGAAATCAGATTTCTAGCCAATGCAGGAATATGCAGAACACCAGGGAGTGTTCTAATCCTTCCACCTTGCAGCTTCAGCTTGACCTTTCCACGTCCGACGATTCTGGCCTTCCTATCATCCCCTAGGAAGACATCACCACCATCATATTTCTCATACTCGCAAAACCAATCCCTATGGGGAGTGAAGTGAAAGGATGCACCTGAGTCAATCAACCATGACTCATGATCTACATGTGTATTTTAAGAAGAAGCCAAACACACATCCCCACCTTCATCCGAGGTGGTTTTTGCCTCTGCAGAAGGAGCTTCATCAGATCCCTTTCCTTTCTCAGGAGCTTTAGATCTGCATTACTTTTTGTAGTGTCCTTCCTTTCCTCATTTCCAGCACACCTTTACAAAATTTCCAGGAGATTTAGATATCCCTCTAGATTTAGATCTCCCACTCGAAACCTTATTCTTGTTTTTGTTTTGGGACCTTCCTCGTATAGATAAGGCATCTCCATTTTGACCCTCCATATTTCTCCGTCTCATTTCCTCCGACAGCAAGGCTAAGACAATGCCATCAAAATTCAAGGTATTTGTATTGCTACCTATTGTAATAACTAGACTGTCCCACGAGTCTGGTAGAGAACACAACAAACCGATGCACTTATCTTCATCTGAGATTTTAATATCAACATATGACATCTGACTTACCACAATATTGAAGGCATTCAGATGCTCTGTCACCGAGTCTCCATCCTTCATCCTCAGGTTATACAGCTTTTTCCGCAGGAACAACTTATTCACCAGAGACTTAGATTGGTACAAAGTCCCAAGTTTTTCCCACAAATTCTTCGCCGTAGCTTCCCCAGATACATTCAACAATACTGAATCTGACACACACAACCGTGTTGTGCTCTTAGCCTTCCGATCCAGTTTCTTCCAGTCTTCATCTGACATTGCCGTTGGTTTAGTACCTGGATCTACCGCGATCCACTGATCTTTATCCACCAGCAGATCCTCCATCTTGAGCTTCCACAACTCAAAACTATGACCATTAAATTTCTCGATCTCTATCTTTCCGCCGCTCGCCATCTTCTTTCACCGCAAGAATCGATCCCGCAGATCTCCCACTGAACAAGGTCTACCATAGGCCCGAGCAAAAAACCCTCAACAACAAAGGCGTCCCCTTGAAGCTGAAACAGCTCTGATACCAAATGTAGGTTTTAACCCTGAACAGAAATATCTACACACGATTCTTATAACAGAAAATAAACAATAGCAAGAGCATACAACATAAAACAGATAAACACAGAGATTTTCCCCTGGATCCCAAATCGGGACGACCAGCTTGATTTTTCATTATATTCTTTTAGTGTCACAACACATATATATACATGCCGAAGCATACATAAACCCCAATCCATTAACCCTGGATTAGAACATAACCGTAGTTCCCTTGACCGGATCTACAAAATACCAGGGGTTGGAAACCATCGTACCCCAAAACCATGTGCAAAATCATGAACAAAACATGGGTGGGTCCGCATATGAGTGGGACCGCATACCCAAAAAAAATTTCGCCGGGGCGGTGCACCTGGCGCAACGTACAGCGCGTGTAGCTAGTCGTGGAAAGAATATAACACATACCCAACATATCATCCAAGAATTTTTCATTTATGTAAGGAGGTTTTCCCCTTGAATTGGTTGATTTCTAAGGCGTTTATCTCTCTTTTCTTCTATTTTTGGAGTTGGTTTCATAACATTTGGTATCAGAGCTTTGGATTCTAGGGTTTTGCTGCTCCAAACAGGTCATCGTGAAATTTTCGCAATAACATTTTTTAGACGAAGGTTCAAATGCTGAAATTTATATAGAGAGAAGCTGAAATCCTAAGGAACCTCCTGTAAAAATTTTGGATCTTGGTTCGCAATATTTTCGGAGATATGATCTAGGGAAGTTAGGGTTTGTTTACGCTCCCGAATTTCAACTAAAACAGGTCATCGTGGGCGTTTCACTATAAAATTTTGTATACAAAGTTTCAGAAGCTGAAATTTTTATAGTGCGAAGCCGAAAGCTTGAGGAACCTCCTGTAAAAATTTCAGATCTTGGTTCGTAATATTTTTGGATATATGATATGTGGAAGCTAGGATTTTTTCAGGCTCCCATATTTCATCTCAAAGAGGTGACTGTGAGAAAAGAATCATAAATATCTATTTGAGTGTCAGATTGGGGTTTTGTAAAAAGTGGTTGCAATTACATGGACTATATTTTTCAGTATATCAATTTCAGAGATGAAGAAATAAACAGTGACATGTGAAAGTTGTACAAGTTTGCTCTACTGAACCAGTCAATAGTTAGGTCATCGTGGGAGATTGGGCATAATTTTTTCTTGAAGAATCCAAATTAGGTCAGACCAGTGGAATTCAAAGAAGATTTAGATGGCTACTTCAGGGCTGAATTTTAGATATTGAAGATCCGAAATCATAGAGATAATTCGGTTTCAATATTGAGCTCCTCAAAAGCAAGAAAAAGGTGTGTATTTTTTTCGAATTACATAAGTCTCGTTTGAAAAAAATTGGTTTTAATTTATTCCAAGGGCATATTGAAGAATAGATATCAGTATTGGATTATAAAACGCCCCCTAAAAAGAATTCAACACCCATTAATCCTTCAGAAGGCTCTACTATGACTCATGAAGATGAAGAAACACAACATGAGATATAAAAATTACAAGAGCAAATGCACCAAATTTCGCTATCACAAAGAGAAACAAAAAATGAAATAGAAGTTTTGAAGAAAGGTGTGTAAACTAATATGGATGATTTGAATAAAGATGTGGAAGCTAAGATGAATGGTTTGGAAGCTAAGATGGATGGCATGGAAGTGGGCATGGAAGCTAATATGGATGGTATGGAAGCTAAGATGGATGACATGGAAGCTAAGATCGATGAAAAAATGAAAGACAACATGGAAAACATGAAGAATGATCTAAAAGTAGACATTGAAGGTTTGGAAAATTTGATACAAGAAATGTTTCCTAATGGCAAAAAATATAGTAGATGAAACTCATGATGAGAAAAAAATAAATGTTAATCGTGATTTCATAAACTCTAATGTTGGATGGAAGAACCACCATATTCCAAAGATGTATATGAGGAAGTTTGATGGCAAGGATCTCGTAACATGGATACTACAGATGGAGCAATATTTTGATCTCAATAATGTGATAAACACACAAAAGGTATGCATTGCAACTTTACATTTAGAAGAAAATACAATTGTATGGTATTGATGGCTTTGCTCCTGTAAATTTTTTTTCACTTGGTCAATATTTACGAAGGAAATGATAGCACATTATGAGGATAAAAAAAGAAACATCTTCTTTAGCCAATTGATAAATCTCAAACAAAATGGTTCAGTGATGGAGCACATTGAGGACTTCCAAAAATTGAATATAAGGGTAACTGATATTCTAGAGGAACACATGATTGATGTCTTCATAGGGACTTTCAAGGATAACATCCAACATGAAGTTTGTTTTTGGGAACCTGATTCATTGGAAAATTCATTCAGGCTGGCAAGAAAAATTGAATGTAAAATTATGACGACAAGGAAGCCTACCACTCACATATATAAAGATGGAAGTGTTGCTACTCCTAGAATTCCACAACCTACAAGGTTGACACCACAATAATTGGAAGAAAAAAGAGCCAAAGGGCTTTGCTACAGTTGTGATAGAAACTACACTAAAGGTCATAAGTGTGCTGAGAAGAAATTATTTTACATAGATTGTTAAGAGGAAGAAGAAAATGAACAAGAATATTCAAAAGAAGAGGATATACACCAGGAACCAACCCTAGAAGAGGAAGAAATGAGTCCGACCATATCATGTAATGCATTGGCAGGAATTACCACTCCTCAGACTCTTAAGATAGAAGGACATATCAAGAAGAAAGAGGTAATAGTGTTGATTGATTCAGGTAGTACCCATAATTTTATTCATTGTAAGGTAGCCAAGGAATTGAATTCTTTCCTATACCCAGCACTAGAATATCAAGTGATGGTTGCAAATGGAGGAACTATGAATTTCCTGGGAAAATGCCATAAAATCAAGCTAACCATGGGCGAATATTTATTGAATAGTCCAATTCTTTCCATTCCTATGGGAGGTGATGATGTTGTACTAGGAGTACAATGGTTACAATCTTTGGGGACAGTAGCTTTTAATTTTCAAGAACGTTTCTTGAAATTTTTTTCAGAAGGAAAGGAAGTCGAATTATGGGGTATCGCAGGGAAGTCAGGAAAGATAATAAGCTCTAATGTCATGACAAAGCTTTTGAAGAAATAACAATGATGCGTAATTTCACAATTATGCTCACTAGAAGTTCCAACATCAAAACCATCTATTTCTGTAGATCTCCAAAAAGTCTTGGACAATCATTCCAAGGTGTTAGAAACTCTCAAAGGACTCCCACCTATTCATGATCATGATCATGATATTCATTTGATTCCAGGAAGTTTTCCTCCAAACATCAGGCCTTATAGATATCCTTATGTCCAAAAGAGCGAAATTGAACGTATGATTGCATAAATGTTAGAAGTTGGTATTAATCAACCTAGTCAAAGTTCTTTCTTTGCTCTAGTAGTATTGGTACACAAGAAGGATGGATCATGGTGCATGTGTCCGGATTATTGGGACTCAATAAGCTCACCATTAAAGATAAATTTCCCATTCCTGTGATTGATGAATTATTGGATGAATTACATGGAACAATTTATCTTACCAAATTGGATCTTCGTTCAGGATATCATCAAATTAGAATTAAAAATGAAGTATTCCGAAAATATCATTTTGAACTCATGAGGGTCATTCTGAATTTTTGGTCATGCCTTTTGGCCTTACCAATGCACCTTCTACATTTCAAGGGTTGATGAATTCCATTTTCAAACCCTTCCTTAGAAAATTTTTGCTAGTATTTTTTGATGATATACTAATCTGTAGCAGGTCTTGGAAGGATCATGTTCAACACATTGACAGGGTGCTCAAACTATTGGAGGAGAAACAATTATATGCAAAAGCATGCAAATGTTTCTTTTGAGTACAAGAGGTGGAATATCTAGGTCATATTGTATCTCACAAGGGTGTTAAGGTGGACCCTAACAAAATTAAAGCCATTAAGGAATGGAAATTCCCCACAACCATAAAGAAGTTGTGAGGATTTCTCAGGTTAACAAGGTATTATCGCAAATTTGTTAAGAATTATGGGAGAATAGCAACACCTATAACAACATTATTAAAGAAAGATGAATTTTCATGGACTACTGAAGCAACTAAGCCCTTTGAACATCTTAAAGAGGAAATGTGCCTAGCACTGGTCTTAGCCATCACAGACTTCACAAAAACCTTTATTGTGGAATGTGATGCCTCAGGAAATGGAATTGGTGTTGTTTTAATGCAAGAAGGAAGACCCATTGTTTTTGAAAGTCGTCCAATCATAGGAAAGTATTTGTAGAAAGCTATTTATGAGAAGGAAATATTAGAAATACTACATGCACTAAATAAACGGCGGCCTTACCTAATGGGAAGGCACTTCAAGGTAAGAACTGATCATGATAGTCTTATACACTTTTTGGAAAAAATAATATCTTCAAAAGAGAAAAATAATGGGTCACAAAGATGTTGGGTTATGACTTTGAAATAATCTACAAAAAAGGGAAGCTAAATATTTTTGTATATGCACTCTCAGGAAAGAATGAAGAGGTGGAATTATTGCTATGTGCCATTTCTATTATCCAACCAGATTGGATAACCAAAGAAAGGGATGAATGGAAGAAGGACAAAGAAGTGTGGACACTCATTCAAAATTTTGCTGCAATATCCTAGTACATATGATACATTTAGTTGGAAAAATGATTCCTTATCGTACAAAGATCGCTTATATATTTGTAAGAATTCCCAACTAAAACAAAATATTCTTTTGGAATTGCACACTTTTCCTTTAAGATGACACTCAGGATTTTTAAAAACTTACCACAGGGTGAACAAAGATTTTTTCTGGGATGGCCTTAAATCTGATATTCAAAAGTTTGTGGTAGAACGTTTGATTTTCCAACAAAATAAAGTTGAGACAATTAAGACCCCGAGTCTTATACAACCTTTATCCATTCCAAGTCAACATTGGGAGGAGATTTCAATGGATTTTATCATAGGTTTACCTAAGTCTGAAGGAAAGAGTGTCATCATGGTGGTAGTTGATAGACTTACCAAGTATACACACTTTTGTGCATTATCTCATCCATTTAAAGCAAGTATAATTGCTACTACATTTATGGACACAATTCAAAATCTACATGGAAACCCAAAGGTTACTGTGAGCGACAGAGATCCCATTTTTACTGGAAATTTTTGGATGGAGTTGTTTTCTTGTTTGGGTACTCAATTAGCTCATAGCTCATCTTATCATCCTCAATATGATGGTGAAACCTATTAGCCACCTATAAAAATTTTCATATCAAATGGTGGCTAAATCATTTTTTAAGCCTTCAAGAAATAATCTCATTGCCAAATTGTTAGTTCTTAAAGTCTTATGAAGATGAATTATCCTTGAGTTAATATTCACTGCTATTTCCCTCATGAATTCTGAAAATCTGCTCTTTTCCTGAAGAAAATACTACTAAAAACCCATTTTCCCTTCATTTTTACCCCTTCTTCCACTCATACTTAACCTCCATTTCATCCCCTTTTCCTCATAAAAGTTCCTCCATTTTCATCATTTTAACCTTCAAAATCACTTCAATACCCTTTTAAAATCATTTGGTCTCCTTCCATTGGTTTTAAAAAGCCTTCTTTCCTCTACCGTAACCCTCATTTTCCCTTAAAAACTTTGTTTTAAAAAGCCAAAAGACAAAATTTTTATTATATAAATTTTTAGCCCCCGAGGGCTTAACTTTCATAAACCTTTGCTTCATAGGACTTTGAGCCCCGCAACCGAGCGCTTAAAAATCCTAAACCCTTCTTCTAACCTTCAAAAACCTTTGTTTTCTTCATATTTTGTAAAACCCAACTTTTTCATTAAAGTCCGACGGTTTGTTGTTTTAATGAAAATCAACCGTTGATCTAAAAACCGATCAACGATTGAAGAAATCTCACATCGCACATATTCATTGGGCACATTTGAAAGCCCCCCTCCTTTTTCTTTATGATTTTGATGAGCCCCTTTTGGTTAGACCCCTAAACCACTTCCCCACCATATAACCCGCGCCCAGGACCTTGTGTTAAGTCCCAAGCGCTAATCGCAATCAGAGGTTTTGTGATGGGAACATTTCTTTGTTTTAAGAAAAAGCCTGATGCGATGGAGTTTTATTCTATGGACCCCTGCCACTTTCTCCACCGTTGATCCTTTGAAAAAATCAATGGCCCAGCGCCAATAACATCGTAAAATTCATTCATGCCATTTCTCTCCTCCTTTGATTCAAATCATCCGATTCAATCTGGACCGTCAAAAACCACAAGAACCGATGGCCCAAATTGATCACCCTCCGCCACAGCCTCCGACATTGAAACCTATTAGCCACCTATAATATTTGTTATAGCAAAATATGGCTAAGACTGTTTGAGCCTTCAAGGAACAAATTCTATTACTAAAAATTGTTGACTCTTGAAGACTCTTGAAGGCCTCCTGCCTCTGTCTAGATCCTATATTTTGAATACATCCCAAAAGACTTTGAAATCCTGCTGATTTCCAAGGTCAAAATACTACTACAAGACCATTTTTTTTTCCCTTTTCCCCTTTTTTCCAAACTAACCTCTTTTTAACCCTCTCATTTCCCATGAAAATCCCTAATTTTCATTTTTCTCCCCTTTCCGCCTCATCAAAATCCTCCTTATAAGGTTTTAAGACTCTCTCTTAACCTTATCAGAACCCTCAAAACCTTTGAAAATCATGAAAAAAATACAAAAATCCCATTTGTTTATATATATTGGGCTTAAGCCCCTTTGGGCTAAGTCCCTAGCCTTTCCGCCCATACACCCTAGCGCCGTGACCACGCGCTGAGCTAGTCGAGTGCTTATCCGTATTTTAAATATTTCTCTGCCCAAAAAGCTTTAAAACCTTTGTTATTCATAAAATCCGTCATTTTATTATTTTTATTAAATCTTCCGCCTGTGCAAATATGGAGCAATCTTGACCGTCGATCTGATCCACAGATCCGACGGTGCGGAGTACATTTCCCGGTGGTCCCTGCCAGCTGTCCTCCACTCCAAATACCGCGCAGTATTCATCGCATCGCCTTCAGGCAAAAGCTGTTTTCTCCCAACGGCCATCGATTCCATACACTGCTTGACACGTGTCCCTTGTACTATTTGAAAACCGTCGTCCATCCGTCGTCCATCGTGCATTAATGTTCAGACTAGGACGCCCTGCGATATCGACGTGGCCGTCCGATCTGGGCCCACTGATCCAACGGTGATCGCTCGCCCAAGTTGATCGATGGTTAACAAAGGTGCACGCACGATAGTCGGGCCATCGTATAACGACGTTTCAATCTCCGCCGTCGATCTGATCTGCAGATCGACGACCCACATTTCATCGCCTGATCTCTTCATTTGACTTGTCATTGCCCAATCCCGACCGTCGATCTATGCACGATCGACGGCTCAGATTCATCCTTCTCCTCTGACCTCCTCATTCAATATCGACCGTCGATCTCTACAAGATCGATGGTTCGGATTTAATTTTTCTCCCGCCCATTTTATGATCGCTCCCGATCAATCCTGACCATTAGATGATGCTATCCAATGGCTCCGATCTCCTCACACGCCCTCCGATGCAGTTAACCTATGTACGCAGGTTTTATAATAATTTTCATGTTTTGCAGGGTTATAAATCATTTTTCGTTATTTCGAAAGAAGATTTAGAGGTGGAGGGTGACGACTCTCCCGTCTTCGATTCGTCAAAGGAAATCATCCACAGGGTGGACATGCACGTTTCATCAATGTTTTCTCAGGCATGGATGCCTTCTAAACTCTACACGGCCCTGCACACCAGCAAAAACACCATGAAAGGGGCACAGTCAAAGAGTATCAGTGCCAAAGACCAAAATGTATCAGAACAGAGGATTAGAGACAATTTTCACGAGAATTACGGCTAAGATGGTTATCAAAAGCCTAATCCTCGATATAAAACATAGTTTACAGAAAACATAAAGTGTTCTATCAAGCAGGAATGCCTCTACCGCAATAATTTGAGGCAAATTGATTCCTCAGCTACCATAGTGCCACCTATGCCTCAAAGAAATCAAATACAAGCCGAAGTTATTGCGTGAAATCAGATATTCGCCTTCAGCGCATCCAGGGAGTTACTTCTGCAAGGAAATCAATGTAGAAATATCTGCAAAGTTACTCTAAACATTACACAGAGCCTCAAAGGTCAACAAAGCTCCCACCCAACTTAATTTGTAAGTGTAAATCAATTAATACAGTAGACACCTGTACAGTTTATTCATTGAGTCCCCCAAGGGCCAAGAAGACATTAACTCTGTATTAATTATAATTGAGATCTTTTATCAGATCTCACCTCCTCATTCTTCTATATATACTTCTTCAGAAGATGAGTGAGTGTTGGTTGGTTGTTAGTTGTTATTGATCACAAGCTGTAATATTGAAACTCTCTGAAATCAATACATAGTCCTTTGAAGTTGAAGAACAAATTGAAGTCTTGGAGGTCTTGATGATGTTGTTGCATGTTTGTTCCTGAGAAGGCTGTATCATTGGATTCATGAGCTTGGATTTTGGTGAAGTATTCTGAACTGTTTCATGTTTTTTCCTGTTTCCATTATGTTCCATAATTTCTTAATACAGTAGGAGAGAAAATAATAGGCTAAGAAATGACTCCTGGAAGCACCTTAGACCTGTTCATCCTTCACTGTTTTATGTTTTCTTCTGCTGAATTATTTTAGAGGCTTTAATCTTCCTCTTTAGTCTTCATGCTTGTTTATTTCCTTAATACTTTGAACAATTGGTTTCAGCATGATTTATGGTTCTCCTTGCTTGTCTGTTGCCACTTAAAAAACTGTTATTGAAGTCTCCCTTTGAAGTTCTTTGCTTATAGTGAATCAGAGAGGTCTGTTTTGATCTTGCCCTTTGTCCTCACTTAAACAGTTGGCTTAAAGGTCGTTATAATTGTGATCATAAATGTATTAGGTGTTCCCTCTTCTATGACTGCAATTATCAGTAAATCTTATATGTTTTCTAAAGTCCTTTAGAATAAAATCTTTGAGGAAATAGGGAGTTCCCCAAATCTTAGATTTTACTTTGAAAGTTGTTTTGAAATCACTATTTGCTTAAAGGTATGATTTGTAGAATTTATGGTTAGCCCTGTCTATCAAAGAACTCTTTATTGTTTCAAATTATGCTTTCAAATTCCCTTTGTTGAGAATTAAAACTCTCTTTCCAAATCATTAATGTTCATTCCATTCCAAAAACAAAAGGATCATGTGGCCAAGTTAGATTTTCCCTTTGATATCCCATATCCTTTGATAAGTATGTTATGATCTCTTTTTGACTCCATTGCCCAATGAAACAGATATTTTACTGTCCTATATATCTTTCCTATACCTTTTATGTTCTGCTGTCTCAATTCAACCCAACCAAACAAACAAAATACCTACACTTAATAACTAGTCTAAAACCAATACTCTAAGCACACAAGATAAACCTTTAGAAAAAACATTTGAGAGATCCCTCTCTGAGAACAGGAGGACTAGATCCTGTAACTCTAAAGATTGGTTTTGATGTTGCCTTGTCTTTTGATTTGCCAAACTATCAAAACACGGGACACCAACATAATGGCGATCACGATGGGACTCTGAGTTAACAACAATCTAAGTACCCCTTAGGACTCTAGAAATCCCGTATAAGTAACCTTATTCAAGCACTACCAATTAATGGTAATTATGATAGGACCTTTTGAATCAGTGACAAACTAAGTAACCCTTAGGATTCTTATAAAGCCTTATCAAACCTTGAAGGATTCAATTACCAAGTCATAAGAGTGAACTCTGTATGTTTTGACACCCTAGCTAAGTGTTAAGACAGATTTAGGACACTCTCATAACCTATAAGACCAAATTAACTCAGAAAAACCCAAAACATTTCAGTTTGGCTTCATAATAAACTTGGTGGTGGACCATAAAACCTTTTACCTCCAAAAGAGCTAAAAATTTTCCACCTAGCGACTCCATAATCCTAAAAACCAGACCTTAAGACTCCACTGGGAAGACCCCAAGTCTTGAGTAGCATCATACAAACTCAGCTAGAAGGCTTTAAGATTAGAATTTTCCTTCTTTTGAAAAGATCAGTTAGCCTCTTAAAGATTGTCATATTTGGTTAAAACTTTTCTTTTTCAACGAGGTCTAAAAAACATAGCATAGTGGCTCCTAGAAAGATTCATACTAGAGCCTACCCTGACCCAAACCCACTGGAAGAAGTTGAAAACCCTGAAAGTATACCTAGGAAATATTCCAAGATAAAATTTTCAACTGTTTTCAGATCACCCTTGAGATCTAATTCAGTCCCTGAAAATCTCGCAGCCCTACACCAATCACAAGTCAACTTAAGAAATCCTTTTAGAACTAGGTCACTTGATGATATAATTCAGATAGATTCTGAGTCCTCACTTTCATCCCTAGAACAAAGTGAAAAACCTGGTAGTGGAGAAACCACACCACCCGATTTACATTTCCTTCTCAATTTAGGTGTCTCTCATCCAAGATTAGCTCAACAATCTATCCCCGGTACATCCACATTTGTCCACCCAACATCCACTGTCCAAACCACCCCACTTCAACCCACTTTCCCTTTTGTAAATCCACCCCCACCACCTATCATGGCAGCATGGTATGCTCCCCTAGTCCTTCCTGTACCATTAGTCAATCTCCCACAGGACTACCAATCCAAAATTCCATTATATGATGCTAACAATGCTACAAATGCATCACAACATGTAGAAAAAATGAATGACTATGTTGACAGAAATGAAATTGATGATGATTCTGTCAAGCTTAGGTTATTTTCTCAGAGTTTGGGGGGAGATGTAAGAAAATGGTTTAAAATTTTAGCCCCTCATAGTATTAATGACCTCCAAGGCTTCCATCAAACTTTCTTAAACAAATGGGATGTGAGGAAGAATCCTCTCCAAGTCCTTTCTGATTACAATAACCTCCATAGAAACCCTGGGGAAAGTGTCCAAGATTATTGCACTAGGTTTAATAGTGTGTATAATGCACTTTCCCCAGAACTAAAACCTCCACAAGGCTCAGCTTTAAACAAGTTTCCTGAAGGGTTTGACTCTGACATGACCTATTTGCTAAGAGAGAGAGATTTTGCAACTCTTGAAGATATGCAAAGAGGTGCTCTTTCTGTGGAAGTCAACTTAATGGAGAAGAGAGAAAAAATGAAAACCGAGAAGAGAGTGTCTTTCAGAGAAGAGTCCACTCCTTCTACTTCAAGCTCAAAAATGGAGAGAATGCTGGAAGAAATGATGAAAGAGATGAGTATAATTAAGAAAGAACAGGCAAATCAAAACCAAGTTGCTCCTCGAATTAGAAATCAGAATTATAGAAGAGAAAACAATCAAGACAAACAGAATGAAAAATGATGAATAGATTAGACCTCCCTTCCAACAAAACTATGTAGATCAATATGAGGAATATAGAGAGTTGGAAAGGTTGGAAGAATCCCATGTAAAATTGATTGGATCAGATAGTGGGGATGATGTTTTCCTCACTGAGGAAGAACAAGATTTTTTCTCTTCTGATCAAAATACAAACACCTATAAAGATTCTGATGACTATAGATTAGGTTTTGAAAATGAAATCATGGAGATACACAAACAATATGATCTTAGGAGCAAGGGAAAGATAGATAAATCGAAAGATAAGAACACTAGCACTGCTGTCAAGAAAGACGCAGAAAATCAGCCCAAAAAGACAGCATAAAAAACCAACATTTCGACTAAAAAACCAGATTCAAATAAAGACAAAGGTGTCCAGTCAAATGTTGAATACAGTACCCCTAGCACTTCAGCTATTGGTCCTAATAAAACTATCCCAATTACTAGTCCAAATAAAGTTCAGCAAATCAAAGTTGCTGAAAAGAATTCAATTGAAAAGACAGATGTAAATACAAATAAGTCAATTATCCCTTTCAGCCTTGAGGGAGAGATTGCCAAGATAAAAGTCACTATCCCCCTAGTTGAACTAGTAACCCAAGAAGTGTACAAAAACCAAGTTCTGAAGGCTTTGAACTTGGGAAGTGATACAGATACTTGAAACTTGACAGATGACAAACCTGAGTTATTGTTTGGTCCAGAAGTTGAAGGAAAATATCAAGAAGGGGTTGTCCCTCCCTTCTATGTTAGCTTGAACATATATGAGAAAATTTTACACAATGCCATGTTAGATTTAGGAGCTTCACACAATCTGATGCCCAGTAATGGAGAGCTTAGGCTTAGAGATTACTAAACCATACAAAGATTTGTATTCTTTTGACTCAAGCCGAGTCAAATGTTTGGGTTTAATCAAATATTTATGTGTCACTTTAGCTCAGATCCCTGCTAAAAGTCTAGTTATAGATATAGTTGTAGCTGACATTTCCCCTAAGTATGGCATGCTCTTATCAAGATCTTGAGGAGCCAAACTTCAGGGAAGCCTTCAAATGGACATGTCTTATGCCACCATTCCCATTTTTAACCAAAACAGAAGACTATACAGGGAATCTCATATGAAGTACATGGTGAGCAACATGGACAGACCAAACAATTCTCCAATCTATTCTATTCAATTAAGTTTAGATTCCTTTATCTTATATAATGAAGATGAAATTACTCAACAAGATAAAGAAAACATAGACCCAATCATTTCGCCACAACAATCCAATCTCCCCTTGGATCAAATTCAAAACATTGACAATCAACAGCAACAAGAAAATGAAAATAAGGATGGCATACTTTGGAAAATAAATTTTGATGGATCTTGTAATAAAACAAGTGTAGGAGCAGGTGCGTGGATTCAAAATACAAAATAGAGTTTTTCATACAAATTGGATTTCCCATGCACTAACAATATTGATGAGTATGAAACATTTCTCCTAGGCTTACAACTGCTTAAACAATTAGAAGCCCAGAGAATATCAATCTTAGGAGATTCTGAACTTATCATAAAACAAATCAAAGGAGAATACTCAGCTAAAAATCCAAGACTTAGGGAATATCCAAAAGCTACCCTAGATCTGTTGAAAACCTTTGAAAAATATGAACTTATTTTCATTCCAAGAGAATTGAATCATCTAGCAAATGAACTCGCTTTCAATGCCAGTAATTGTCAGACACCTGAAATAAATCATCAATTCAGTATAAAAATAAAACATAGACCAGTCGTACCTGATAACGAAGATCACTGGCAAGTGTTTGATTCTGACAAACACATAGATGATTTTTTAAAGTCAGAAAATGATTTCATCATACCAATATCAGAATCTAGCAATAATCAGAACTGCCCATATATTGAAGAAATCCTAGAAGCTGAAATGACATATACTGCTGATGTAAATCATTATGAAAATCCTTTTGAATCAGAGGTAACTGACAACACAGACCAAGAAGACTGGGAAGTCTTACAATGAAAAAATGATAAAATTCCGAGAGGTTTAACACCTTTAGAACACCTTTTTTATTTTAACGACGTAGCCAAATAACCAATAATGGAGCCTATGGAAACAGATGTAGAAGAACATAACATAGGCAGTCTAGCAGAACCCAAAATGATTAAACTGTCCAACACTCTCCCAGCTCACATAAAATTGCAGTATATAGAGCTCTTCAAAGAGTTTAAAGATGTTTTTTCTTGGGGATACAAAGACCTAAAATCATATGATGCCAACATCATTCAGCACAAGATTCCTTTGAAGGAAAATCAAAAGCCCTTCAAACAAAAACTGAGGAGAATAAACCCACTTTTATTACCTTTAGTTAGAACTGAAATTGAAAAGATGCATGATGCTGGCATTATAGTACCTGTTAGATTTTCAGAATGGGTATAAAACTTGGTTTCTGTTAGAAAAAAGACAGGGGAGATCAGACTCTGTATTGACTTCAGAAATTTAAACAGAGCATCCCTAAAGGACAACTACCCATTGCCCAAAATGGATCATATATTTCAGAAGGTAGTTGGGTCAAAAAGGATTTCCGTCTTAGATGGGTTCTTGGGCTACAACCAGGTGTTAGTGCTCCCAAGTGATCAAATCAAGACTGCCTTTACCACACCTTGGGGCACCTTTATGTATGTCAAAATGCCTTTTGGGTTAACGAATGCAAGGGCCACCTTCCAAAGGGCCATGGATATAGCCTTTTCTGAAGACATTGGCTATTTCATAATCATTTACCTTGATGTCATAACTGTTTTCTCAAAAACTAATGAAGAACTTTTGATTCACCTAAGAAAAGTTTTTGAGAAGTGTAGGAAATTTGGCTTGTCATTGAATCCCAAGAAAACGCTCTTTGGTCTCCAAGAAGGTAAACTTCTTGGCCACATAATTTCGGAAGAGGGAATCAAAATAGACCCTACATGAATAGATGGCATATTATAGATTAGCCATCCAAGGAGCCTCAAAGAATTTCAATATTTCATCGGAAAGATAAATTTTCTAAGGAGGTTTATTCCTAATCTTGCTGAGCTATTAAAAAACATTACAAACATGCTTAAGAAAGGTGTAGGTGTAAAATGGACTTTACCAGCTAAACAATCATTCGAACTGGTCAAACAAGATGTTACTCAAGCACCAGTCCTAATTAGTCTAGATTTCACCAAAGATTTCTATATCTTTTCCTTTGCATCTGAACATACAATAGCTGCAGTTTTACTTCAAAATAATGATTTGGGGCAAGAACAACCAATATATTTCTTTAGTAGGGCCTTGAGAGATGCTCCTCTCATATATAACATCATGGAGAAGCAAGCCTTAGCATTAGTGAAAGCATTAAAAGACTTTACGGTTTATATTTTACACTCTCACATAATCGCTTTTGTTCCACATACTGTTGTCAAGGATATTCTAAGTCAAGACCCTGATGGTAAAAGGGGAAAATGGATTGCAACTATTCTTGAATATGACTTAGAAATCAAGCCCACCAAACTAGTCAAGGGGCAGGGATTGGAAAAACTTATGGTTGAGTCTAACTTTCAAGCACTGGACATGAATATGGTAGATGTGTTGGAAGAAATAGAAGAGTTTGATGCTCCTTTCATAAATGAAACATTTCTAAATTCTCCTTTGTATGCTGACATTATTTATGTGCTTTTATATCTAAATGCCCCTCCTTCTTTGTCTAAAACTAAAGCTAGATTCTTGAAACAAAAGGCTTTGAGTTTTTTCATATTGAATGGATTATTATATTGGAAAAATGTTGTTGGAATTTTTCTTAAATTTTTACTTGAAGATGATGCAGGAATAATCATGCATGAAATGCATGACGGAGAATGTGGAGGACACCTCTACTGGAAGGCCACCGCAAACAAAATTCTTAGATCTGGTTACTATTGGCCTACCCTTTTCCCAGACACTCAAAAGTTGGTCATGTCTTGCCATAAGTGTAAAATCTTTGATGGAAAAAGGAAACTCCTTCCCTTACCTTTACATCCTATCAGAGTTGAGGCACCTTTTCAACAATGGGGGCTGGATTTCATTGGTGAAATTCACCCATCCTCTTCAGCTCAACACAAGTGGATCCTCACAGCCACTGACTTCTTTACCAAATGGATAGAAGCTATACCTTCCAGAAATTCCAATGACTCTGTCATTATCAAGTTCCTTGAAACAAATATCCTATCCAGATTTGGTTGTCCCAGAAAAAACATAACAGACAATGCTGCTGCTTTTAAATCTAATAAAATGGTTGATTTCTGTTACAAATACCACATAACCTTGGGCCATTCCACTGCTTACTATCCCCAAGGAAATGGATTAGCTGAATCTTCCAACAAAAGCCTCATCAATATCATTAAAAAGCTGTTGGAACAAAATCAGAAATCATGGCACAGTAAACTAGTTCATGCTTTATGGGCTGATAGGATAACTATAAATAAATCAATAAACATGTCCCCCTATCAGCTAACCTACAGCATGGATGTAGTATTTCCCACCTCATTGGGAGTGCCAGTCATGAAGCTCCTTCAGGAAGTGCAGAGTGAAGAAAATGATATGCAGAGAAGGATTAACCAAACAATCCATTTACAGTAGACTAGAGAGGAAGTCTATGAAAGAACACAGCTATTCCAAGAAAAAATGAAGAAGCTATTTGATTAAAGGACTAAGGCAAACAATTTCCTAGTTGGGAATGTTGTTCTTAAGTGGGATTCAAGAAAAGAAGAGAAAGGAAAACATGGAAAGTTTGAGAACTTGTGGAAAGGGACCTATATTATTCATGCTGAGAGGGGTCACAATGCATTTTTCTTGAAAGAACTGAATGGAGAAGACCTATATGGAGGTCCTGTCAATGGCAGGATGCTCAAGCATTACTTCTGCCAAGAATCTTAAGTTTCAAAGCATTTTATTTTTTCATTGTAAATATCCTAGTCTAACCATTGCATTCAAAGTTAGAAAAATCAAAAATACAAAAACACAAGAAAATAATGAAAAGAGGGCAGATTGTCAAAACAAGAAAGGTATAGCCCCATACCAAAAAAGATAAACAAATTCTGAAAGTGTGCAAGCTCAAATGCCACTCCTAAAAAACACACTTTTAGTTAGTCAAACTATCTAACCTTGACTAATTAGCTTTAAATTTTCTGCTGATATAATATTGAATTTGATATGCCAAACTGTTTAATCTTGGCTTATCAGTATATAGTTTAGGATAGAAATGAAAGGTTCAAACATGTTCAAAATCTGAACCTAAGGTTTCAAAGAAATATGACTCAAATATGTGTTATTTTCTGAGTCAAAAAGATGTAAAATCTGGTTCTAATCAGCTCAAAATTTGAACCAGAAGAAAAGGAAAGACAACTCAATAAGAATCAAATCAGAGTTGTAGAAAAGAGGAAGGAAGTGTTATCAAATTTCAGATCTTAAGCCTTCTATTTTTTATTTATTTTTTCTGCAAAATAAATGTCTATGTGCAGCTTGTCTTTATGCCATAGATCATAGCAAGTCAAACAGCTTACTCTTAACTTGATTGTTTTTAAATTTATGTTTTAGAAATTTAGAGAATGAAAATTTGTTGGACAGTTTAATCCCAACATATGGTAGAATAGGTAGAGAAGCATCTGAACTCAACTGTTTAATCTGAGTTTAGGGAAAAATAAGGAGTAGAAATAGATTATATTTCTTGCTTTCAAAGAATAAAATGTTGTGAAAAGAGTTTGTCAATCTAAGTGCACTCTAAAGAAGAAAAAATGTTAGATCAGTAGGGTTGGGTAGGTAGAAGTTTGTATTGATGAAGATCCATTTTTTTTCATGGTTGCTAATATTTTTTTCAGAGAAATATCATCTCAGTAAAGAAGGAGCAGCCCAATGGATAAGGCACAGGTCAGTCTCCCAGAGAAAGAAAGTCTGAAGTTCTTGATGCCTTCAAGAAGGCACCATCCCCAAGTGGAGCCATTGTTAGCCACCTATAATATTTTTTATAGCAAAAGATGGCTAAGACTGTTTGAGCCTTCAAGGAAAAAATTCTATTACTAAAAATTATTGACTCTTGAAGACTCTTGAAGGCCTCCTACCATTGTCTAGATCCTATACTTTGTTTACATCCCAAAAGACTCTGAAATTCTGCTGATTTCCAAGGTCAATATACTGTTGCAAGACCCTTTTTTTTCCCTTTTCCCCTTTTTTCCAAACTAACCTCTTTTTAACCCTTTCATTTCCCATGAAAATCCCTAATTTTCATTTTTCTCCCCTTTCTCCTGTTATCACTCAGGTTTTCCTTGAAGTTGTGGAAAAGGAAAGTATACCTGAGGTAACCACAAACCAACCTTCGGATGCAGAATCTAGCCAATCTGCATCCAGGGAGGGCTCTCTCTTTATGATTTATCTTTGTTCTTAGAAAGTTTTAGGCTAGTTATAGGTCCAAGAAATTTGTTTAGAAATGGTGGAATTCGCCAACTAAGGGCAAGGTTGAATATTTTCAGGCCATTGGGCTATGGAGTCAAAGGATGGCTTTACTGGATTACTATTCTACACACAAGATGGCTTTGAAGGGCAAGATAGCCAAACAGAGAACAATTTTTAGAATTTAAAGTAGATGGAATGGGTTTGAAGGGATGAAAGGCAGTTAAGAATCTTTCAGCATGTTCAAAAGAAATAAAGTTAATGATTACAAATAAAGAGTAACTAAGAATTCTTTACTATAGTAATCAAGATGTTTAAACCGACGAAACAAGAGCAATTAAGAATTCGTTGCTTATAACCAGTTTAGAGGAAAACATTTTGGAATAATTGCAATTGAAATCAGAGTATGTTTAAGTAAGTTCTGATTTATTCTTTTATGTTAATTATTCAGAAATGAAACATGGTGATATTATAAAGAAATATAAAACTTAAAACATAGGATAGAAAGGACTTATTGAACTGTAGTCGGACACATGAATCCTGCAAAAAGTCTTGAGCTTCAAATCATCATTCAGCAAGCCACAAAGAAAGTTATCCAAAGCATTTTTATTCCAAAAATATCAATGTTACAGCAAAGTAGTAGAATCCACCCAAAATACTTCCAAGAGTGAAGTATTTATACAAATTCCAAACTAAAATATCTTGAAAAAATATCAAGATTAGTTCACAAATCTCTCCAACTATTTTACATAAATAGAACTTAAGTAAAGGACACTCAAACTAATTCATCTATTTGGCACTATTTTGTATGGATAGGTAATGAAAAAGAGGAGAATTTGAATTTGATCCAACTCTTAGTTGATGATGAGGCATCCAAGTCACTAACTGCTTCCTTTCTTTGTGCAATTCTGCTCCAACAATTCTGCAAATTTGGGGTCCAATGATACCTTTATATTTCTCAATCAATAATAGATATGTAAAAATTGAAAGAGGTTATTGTAGATAAATATGTTGGTGAGATAAACCTCTTTCTCTTTCCTAAAATTCCTCTCCAACTGTGCATAATAGGCTCTGCAAAACTATGTGTAAAACAGCGTTTTACAGAGTCTGAAAAATAGCCTCTAAAGATGTGCATGTATCTCTCAGTCTGAAATCAATGTCCACAACATGCGATAGGGTTTTGTAGATGGGTCTCTTAGGAACAAAAACATCCTTCATTTTTGTAAGATGTATTTCTTATTAGCCACAATATTCTCTGCAAAATGATGACTTAACAAGAATTTTCTGCAAAAAGTGCTTTCCAACATTGTTTAATATTTCCAAAACCATAATGGCTGTTAGAAAAGTGAGAGAGGTTTTTGTAGATGGCCCTCTTAAGAACATAAACCTCCTTCAGTTTTGTAAAATTCATCTTGGATTGATCACAATAGTTTATGCAAAACTATGACTAAAATATGCAATTTCTGCAAAAATGTTCCTTCTTGTTATGTTTTTTCATCTTTTTACTTTCTTGCTCTTTTGACTGTTTTACTTTCACTTTAGACAAACCTCACTATTGGTGAAATTATTCTCATCTCTTTTTACCGTTTTACTTCCTTCTGTATTTACTTTTACTGTTTACTTTTGACTGCTCTGTAACTTTGTTTTGACCTTTCACTCTGACTTTTACCTGATACACTTTAACCACTGATACTCTTTAACTGTTATGCTTTTACTATCCCTGTTAATTCTCATTTCACTTTTATCATTTCACTATGCATATTTCATCATTCTAATCTCTCTCTGTATTTGTATACAAACTATTTTTTGAATGAAGATATTGAGTTAAAATCTAAGAATTTGGAACAAACAATTTTGTCAACTAGTATTGAAATTGTTGGTCCAAATCCATATTCTGATAGTAACCTACAAAAATCAAACAATTTGTTAATGAAATCGAGGTTTGCAGGGAGGTGATTGTAGGCTTTTTGAAAGACCTATGGAATGAGATCAGTCTGTAAAGATTTAACTCTATTTATTAGGCATTTTGGGAAACTACTGCAAGATTAGATTTTTTGCAGGAGTTATTCAGTTTAACAAGGATGAAACTGAGTAATGTAGGCAAAATATGGTTTGACTGCAATTATTTCCGACAGGGTAATGGTCGGCAGGCTTCAACAGTTGGTATTTGAAATTTTTGCATGGGAGTGTGTTTGTTCACTACGCACGAGATAATAAAAAAGATGCAGGCATATTCGTTTTATTCACAAAGTCGAAAGGGTGGCGGATTTTTCAAAGATGACGTCAGCAGCTACGATGGTGAGTCACAGGGGAACGGTGGTAAGCGGTTTATTCCGCACCACCTTTGAGGGAAGGCGGTATTATGCGAATCGGCAGCGATTCCATAGATCGAACGACGCGTGGCCAGGGCACTATTTGGAAACCGCTTTGATTTCGCGAGTTAATTTTCGGATCGGGGACGACCAGCGAAATCGATGCGAGCCGTTGATCTTGGGCGGGTCGATCTAACGGTTTGACGGGACAGGGAGATGACGGAGGTTTAACAGGCGGGGGTCTGACGTAATTAACGTTAATTAATCATTTTGGGAGGTGTTTGATTGGCGGGGGTCGATTATTAACTAATCTTAAGGATTAATTAATCCCTTGTACAGTGGATGGTCGGGGGTGAAAAATGCACGCGGGATGGTTATTTCCAAAGTTTAGTTTTAATTAAACTTTGGGTTTATTTTTGTTTTAAACATATAAAACATACGTTTAAATTTTTTTCATATATATTTTATATTATATGATAAATAAACCAAGTCGATTTAGTTACCATAGGGGGGGGGGGGTAATTATAAAGTTATTTTTTAGCCAAAAAGGGGGGTATAATGTGGGTTTTGATATGAAAAATTGGGAATAAAATACTTTTGGCTAAAATAGTTATAATACATGGGTTTTGGGGATATTATTATAAAAGGAATTATATATAATAGGAAAAGATGATTTCATGAGGAGTTAATATATAAGTTAGAGTTAATATGACAGAGGACAAGGTAAACTCAAAATACTTAAATATAACTAAGAAAGTGAATATTTAAAAGTAAATTGCATTATAATACTTTCATCACTTAGACTTAGAATAAAAAGTAATTTTGAGGGCTTTTCATGAGATAATATATGATTTTCCTAAGTAAAATAGGATTTTACTTAGGAAAATATTTTTGAAAGGTGAATGAACGTGATAATGAATGTTTTTAAGTACTTAGGTCTTTTCAATTATTGGGCCGAGGGTCCGGTCCCTCCAAAAGTCAAGGAAATGCCTTGAGCCCCTTTAATCTTCAAATAGCTTAGCACTTTTGGGAAATTAGTAAAAATCTTAGGGAGAAAGTGATGTGGGAAGTTAATGATTTTGACTTTGCTTTTTGTGAATTTTCCAATGTATTTTCTGCTTCAGTACTTGTGATGAAAGTAAAGGATTAAACACATTTAGCAACATCATTCATCACATGAAAGTTTGCAACACCATCTACCTACCCTATCTACTTTACACTACCATTTTCTCTTCTTTATTAGGGTGCACTTAGACTAGCAAACCCTTATCAATTTTCTTTTCTTTTACATGGCAATTCTATCTAATTCTCAACTTATTACATCCAAGGGCTCAGATTAAACTATTGAGCACCTTTTATTAACTCTACCTATCTACTTATCTCACAAGATTAAACTGTTTGGTTAGATATTTATTCTCTATTCTACAACATGAAATTGAAACATGAATGAGTCAAGTTTAAACAGTTTGACTCTTCATAAATTATGGCAAAAGTTTCACAAGCTGCACACAATTGCTTTATTACAAAAATGAAATAGTAGTGGCATTTGGATTTGCACACTTTCCTTGGTCTATTTTTTGCTTGGGGTTCATTTTTTTCATTTTCTTGACCAATTTATTTTTCTTACCCTTTGATTTTTCTTTTAAGGTATACCCTCTTTACATTTTTTAAATTTTTTGATTTTTTGGTTTTTGAAGAATATGGAACACCTTTGCTCAAGAAAAATGTTTGAACATATTCCATAGTTCAATCAAGACAATCATGAAAAATGATACCTATTGGTATAGGAGTCTAACACTGGCTCCACTTGGGGATGGCTTTTCCTTGTGAAAAGTCAAGAACAGCAGGTCAGTTGCCTCAAAATGTCTTCAAACTAAACCATGTAATCTCCTTCTTCTGGTAGCTTTATTGTATATATGATAGTAAAACTTCTAAAGCTTAGGGCCTTCACTTCGGGCTTCAACTCCAGTAAGTTACTATCCACTCAAAACTTAAAGCTTTGTTTCCCAGTTAGGAATTTTCTGCCTTGTTCCAATCCCAAACATGAATTTGTTGTGGTTGAAAATCTTGAATTGAATATAGTCCTTTTTCTGCAACCTGAAATCTGATCTAAAACTAAAACAACACACAAAAATTTTCAAACCAACTTAATGAAAAACTAGCTGAAAATTGAAAAACTAAAAAAAATGCTCAAAATTCTGAGCTTATTAGCACTCATCTACCTACTCAATCTACTGTTCAACTTCTAGTTAGGTAAAATGAAATAGTCAATGCAACCATTCAATCATTATGTAGTTTGATATATTTTGTTCCATTTTCTTGTTGATTATCAAAATTGTAATTCTGCAACCTATTAGAAACTTGTCAACAAATGAGAGGATAAGGAAACACTTGATTTCCTTTGTTGACTCTAGAAACTGTACAAAAGGATCTTCCAAAATATATACATTGATGTTTAACTGATTTGAACAACTGTACATCTGTTATGGATGGCCTCCATACCATGAATATGAAATGCTATTTTCATCTTTATCTCCCTGTAAACTTTCAGATAAGATTTGTGATGATATTCCTACTGATTGTAATGTTTGAGTGTTGAATCCTTTATCATCTTGATTATGAAAAGCATAGTTAGTTAATAGAGGAATGCTTTGAATGCCTTCAATATTCAACATATCTGTTATTGGATCCTGAAAATCTTGGGAAAATTGCTGGAACCTATGACATATAAAATTCCATGGGACTTCATAAACTTCAACAAGTTTCCCATTCTTTTCTTTAAATATATTATACCACATTTCCTTTAAAATTTGAAATGGTTCAAAAAATAGTGGTATGGAACTTTCTTGTGTCATTTGATCATTTATTTCAATGGGAACTGATAACTGCAATTGTGAAACTGAAAAATCTTGATCAATAGTTTCATTATCTTCTTTGTTGTCAATCACAATTCCTAAAGATTATTGATTATTGATGGCATGATAATTGTCTCTAATGAACTGAAAAGAAGAAAAACAAAGAGGTAAAGAACCTTCACTTATTTCCACATTTTCTGCTCTTCCTTCCTCACTCTCATGGTTGATCTGTACTGGCTGATCACTGTCTTCAATCTGCTGAAACTGCATTTCTTCATCCTCCAAACTAGCTTTTGATATCTCTGTAAAGTTAGCTTGACTTTGGAGAACATAACTATCATCATAATGATCATACTTAGGCAAATAATCAAAATAAGGAATGTCATCAAACATACACATTAGAACAACAGATTCCTCTTCCTCATATTGAATTGTAAATTCATTTTCTGATTTATGATAATTTGAATTAAGAGGAATTTGTTCATGGCTATCAACCTCTTCTATTTCTTCATGGTGATTTTGAATAAAAAATTATTCTTTCATAGTGATCTCCTGTGTTATTTCATCTATTTTTTTTACCAAAAGGCCGAGTTTTACTTCTGCAATGTTTTTCCTTTCCTCTTCTTCTGCTTTCAACTTTTCCTGTTTGATTTGGAGATTAACTTCCACATGAACTGCAATGTTCTGCATCTGTACAAGTGTTTTTGGATCTCTTTCTCTTAATCGAAATTCTATTTCTAGATCAAAGGCACTTGGATAATGCAAGAGAGCTGAATCATGAGGAGGTCTAATATTTTCTGGCAATGAATAATAAACTTGATTAAATCTGTCAGAAAATTGTTGTATTGTTTCATTTGGATGTCTTTTTAATTGATTATATTCTTCCATGATCACAAAATGATTAACTTTGATTATCCATCTATCAAGGAAAATTTTGATAAACTGCTGGAAATTTGAGATGCTAGCATTGGGCAGATTTTTGAACCAATTATTTATTCTATTTTGCAAAGAAAGAGCAAAAAGTCCGATTTTAACATCATCTTCATCAATCTCAAATAAATCCAAATAATTCTCAAAACCTTGAATATGTTTTTGGGCAGTGATACCATTCTCTCCATCAAATCTAGGAAGATACTTGTAGTATTGTTTAGGAAAATCATGGAGTATAAGAGGTAAAATAAGGGGCTTATATCTATCTGGAACTTTATATGGCACATGGATATGTACAGGGATTGCAAGATCAGTCTTGATTATTTGAGGCTTCTTAATTGGAAAATGATCATCATTAGATTCATAAGAAAGCTGCTCAAAGAGATTATGAAAATTATTACTTACAAACTTCAAAGGAAAATAACTAAAAACTAATCTAAGATCTTCTATAAAATACAATATATATTGAAAAAATTTCTTAATGAGAAAGAACATAATGTCTTGGATTAAGATCCAAGTTGAAAGCCTGATCTTTCCATATTGTTCTTTGAGGTTCATTCCTCCAGTGGAGTCTTGATTGTGAAATTGATTTGGAGTCGCTAGGTGGATGATTTTAACCTTTGTGTGTCTGATCACTGTCCACCATCATAGATCAGATCTAAACCTGTAAAACAATTTTGAAGAAAAAGTTAGTTCTTCAGGAAACCAAACTTTGAGTATTTTATGATTATTTTGTTTTTTAATGAATTTTCAAAACAACTTCTGTAATTTCTTTAAGAGGTTTCAAATATTAGATTTAAATTTTCTTAAAGATTTATTGAACTAGAGAAACTGATTGAGTGTTTGAAACCAAAGTTCAGTTTATAAGCTAGACCAAAGATAGACTGAAGCAGCATTTATTTACTATGCAATTGCAGAGAAAAAGCAGTTCAAAGGCTACCTGGCTGATCTTCAGGCTCTATCTGTAGCTTATAAGAAAACAATAGTAACAATTAAAATGATTCAGTTCCCTAGTATGGTCGCCACTATGTTATCACTCAGGTTTTCCTTGAAGTTGTGGAAAAGGAAAGTATACCCGAGGTAACCACAAACCAACCTTTGGATGCAGAATCTACCCAATCTGCATCCAGAGAGGGCTCTCTCTTTATGATTTATCTTTGTTCTTAGAAAGTTTTAGGCTAGTTATAAGTCCAAGAAATTTGTTTAGAAATGGTGGAATTCGCCAACTAAGGGGCAAGGTTGAATATTTTCAGGCCGTTGGGCTATGGAGTCAAAGGATGGCTTTACTAGATTACTATTCTACACACAAGATGGCTTTGAAGGGCAAGATAGCCAAACAGAGAACAATTTTTAGAATTTAAAGTGGATGGAATGGGTTTGAAGGGATGAAAGACAGTTAAAAATCTTTCAGCATGTTCAAAATAAAGAAAGTGAATGATTACAAATAAAGAGCAGCTAAGAATTCTTTACTATAGTAATCAAGATGTTTAAACCGGCGAAACAAGAGCAATTAATAATTCGTTGCTTATAACCAGTTTAGAGGAAAACATTTTGGAATAATTGCAATTGAAATCAGAGTATGTTTAAGTAAGTTCTGATTTATTCTTTTATGTTAATTATTCAGAAATGAAACACGGTGATATTATAAAAAAATATAAAACTTAAAACATAGGATATAAATGACTTATTGAACTGTAGTCGGACACATGAATCCTGCAAAAAGTCTTGAGCTTCAAATCATCATCCAGCAAGCCACAAAGAAATTTATCCAAAGCACTTTTATTCCAAAAAGATCAATGTTACAGCAAAGTAGTAGAATCCACCGAAAATACTTCCAAGAGTGAAGTATTTATACAAATTCTAAACTAAAATATCTTGAAAAAATATCAAGATTAGTTCACAAATCTCTCCAACTATTTTACATAAATAGAACTTAAGTAAAGGACACTCAAAATAATTAATCTATTTGACACTATTTTGTATGGATAGGTGATGACAAAGAGGAGAATTCGAATTTGATCCAACTCTTAGTTGATGATGAGGCATCCAAGTCACTAACTGCTTTCTTTCTTTGTGCAATTCTGCTCCAACAATTTTGCAAATTTGGGGTCTAATGATACCTTTATATTTCTCAATCCGTAATAGATATGTAAAAAGTGAAAGAGTTTATTGTAGATAAATATTTTGGTGAGATAAACCTCTTTCTCTTTCCTAAAATTCCTCTCCAACTGTGCACAATAGGCTCTACAAAAATATGTGTAAAACAGAGTTTTACAGAGTCTAAAAAATAGCCTCTAAATATGTGCATGTATCTCTCAGTATGAAATCAATTTCCAAAAAATGAGATACGTTTTTTTATATGGGTCTCTTAGGAACAAAAACCTCCTTCAGTTTTGTAAGATGTATTTCTGATTGGCCACAATATTCTCTGCAAAATGATGACTTAACAGGAATTTTCTGCAAAAAGTGCTTTCCAACATTGTTTAATATTTCCAAAACCATAATGGTTGTTAGAAAAGTGAGAGAGGTTTTTGTAGATGGCCCTCTTAAGAACATAAAACTCCTTCAATTTTGTAAAATTCATCTTGGATTGATCACAATAGTTTCTGCAAAACTATGACTAAAATATGCAATTTCTGCAAAAATGTTCCTTCTTGTTATGTTTTTTCATCTTTTTACTTTCTTGCTCTTTTGACTGTTTTACTTTCACTTTAGACAAACCTCACTATTGGTGAAAATATTCTAATCTCTTTTTACCATTTTACTTCCTTCTGTATTTAATTTTACTGTTTACTTTTGACTGCTCTGTAACTTTGTTTTGACCTTTCACTCTTACTTTTACCTGATACACTTTAACCACTGATACTCTTTAACTGTTATGCTTTTACTATCCCTGTTAATTCTCATTTCACTTTTACCATTTCACTATGCATATTTCACCATTCTAATCTCTCTCTGTATTTGTATACAAACTGTTTGTTGAATGAAGATATTGAGTTAAAATCTAAGAATTTGGAACAAACAATTTTGTCAACTAGTATTGAAATTGTTGGTCCAAATCCATATTCTGATAGTAACCTACAAAAATCAAACAATTTGTTAATGAAATCGAGGTTTGCAGGGAGGTGATTGTAGGCTTTTTGAAAGACCTATGGAATGAGATCAGTCTGTGAATGTTTAACTCTATTTTTTAGGCATTTTGGGGAACCACTGCAAGATTAGATTGTTTGCAGGAGTTATTCACTTTAACAGAGATGAAACTGAGTAATGTAGGCAAAATATGGTTTGACTGCAATTATTTTCGACAGGGTAATGGTCGACAGGCTTCAACAGTTGGTATTTGAAATTTTTGCATGGGAGTGTGTTTTTTCACTGCGCACGAGATAATAAAAAAGATGCAGGCATATTCGTTTTATTCACAAAGTCGAAAGGGTGGCTGATTTTTCAATGATGACGTTAGCAGGTACGATGGTGAGTCACGGGGGAACGGTGGTATGCGGTTTATTCTGCACCACCTTTGAGGGAAGGTGGTATTATGCAAATCGGCAATGATTCCATAGATCAAACGACGCGTGGCCAGGGCACTATTTGGAAACCGCTTTGATTTCGCGAGTTAATTTTCGGATCAAGGATGACCAGCGGAATCGATGCGAGCCGTTGATCTTGGGCGGGTCGATCCAACGGTTTGACGGGACAGGGAGATGACGGAGGTTTAACAGGCGGGGGTCTAATGTAATTAACGTTAATTAATCATTTTGGGAGGTGTTTGATTGGCGGGGGTCGGTTATTAACTAATCTTAAGGATTAATTAATCCCTTGGACAGTGGATGGTCGGGGGTGAAAAATGCATGCGGGATGGTTATTTCCAAAGTTTAGTTTTAATTAAACTTTGGGTTTATTTTTGTTTTAAACATATAAAACATACGTTTAAAGTTTTTTCATATATATTTTATATTATATGATAAATAAACCAAGTCGATTTAGTTACCATAGGGGGCGGGGATAATTATAAAGTTATTTTTTAGCCAAAAAGGGGGGTATAATGTGGGTTTTGATTTGAAAAATTGAGAATAAAATACTTTTGGCTAAAATAGTTATAATACATGGGTTTTGAGGATATTATTATAAAAGGAATTATATATAATAGGAAAAGGTGATTTCATGAGGAGTTAATATATAAGTTAGAGTTAATATGACAGAGGACAAGGTAAACTCAAAATACTTAAATATAACTAAGAAAGTGAAGATTTAAAAGTAAATTGCATTATAATACATTCATCACTTAGACTTAGAATAAAAAGTAATTTTGAGGGCTTTTCATGAGATAATATATGATTTTACTTAGGAAAATATTTTTGAAAGGTGAATGAACGTGATAATGAATGTTTTTAAGTACTTAGGTCTTTTCAATTATTGGGCCGAGGGTCTGGTCCCTCCAAAAGTCAAGGAAATGCCTTGAGCCCTTTTAATCTTCAAATATCTTAGCACTTTGAGGAAATTAGTAAAAATCTTAGGGAGAAAGTGATGTGGGAAGTTAATGATTTTGACTTTGCTTTTTGTGAATTTTCCAATGTATTTTCTACTTCAGTACTTGTGATGAAAGTAAAGGATTAAACACATTTAGCAGCATCATTCATCACATGAAACTTTGAAACATCATCTACCTACCCTATCTACTTTACACTACCATTTTCTCTTCTTTATTAGGGTGCACTTGGACTGGCAAACCCTTATCAATTTTCTTTTCTTTTACATGGCAATTCTATCTAATTCTCAACTTATTACATCCAAGGGCTCAGATTAAACTGTTGAGCACCTTTTATTAACTCTACCTATCTACTTATCTGCCAAGATTAAACTGTTTGGTCAGATATTTATTCTCTATTCTACAACATGAAATTGAAACAGGAATGAGTCAAATTTAAACAGTTTGACTCTTCATAAATTGTGGCAAAAGTTTGACAAGCTGCACACAATTGCTTTATTACAAAAATGAAATAGTAGTGGCATTTGGATTTGTACACTTTCCTTGGTCTATTTTTTGCTTGGGGTTCATTTCTTTCATTTTCTTGACCAATTTATTTTTCTTACCCTTTGATTTTTATTTTAGGGTATACCCTCTTTACATTTTTTAAATTTTTTGATTTTTGGTTTTTCAAGAATATGGAACACCTTTGCTCAAGAAAAAGGTTTGAACATATTTCATAGTTCAATCAAGACAATCATGAAAAATGACACCTATTGGTATAGGAGTCTAACACTGGCTCCACTTGGGGATGGCTTTTCCTTGTGAAAAGTCAAGAAAAGCAGGTCAGTTGCCTCAAAATGTCTTCAAACTAAACCATGTAATCTCCTTCTTCTTGTAGCTTTATTGTATATATGATAGTAAAACTTCTGAAGCTTTGGGCCTTCACTTCGGGCTTCAACTCCAGTAAGTTACTATCCACTCAAAACTTAAAACTTTGTTGCCCACTTAGGAATTTTCTGCCTTGTTCCAATCCCAAACATGAATTTGTTGTGGTTGAAAATCTTGAATTGAATATAGTCCTTTTTCTGCAACCTGAAATCTGATCTAAAACTAAAACAACACACAAAATTTTCAAACCAACTTAATGAAAAACTAGCTGAAAATTGAAAAACTAAAAAAAATGCTCGAAATTCTGAGCTTATTAGCACTCATCTACCTACTCAATCTACTGTTCAACTGCTAGTTAGGTAAAATGAAATAGCCAATGCAACCATTCAAGCATTATGTAGTTTGATAGATTTTGTTGCATTTTCTTGTTGATTATCAAAATTGTAATTCTGCAACCTATTAGAAACTTGCAACAAATGAGAGGATAAGGAAACACTTGATTTCCTTTGTTGACTCTAGAAACTATACAAAAGGATCTTCCAAAATATATACACTGATGTTTAACTGATCTGAACAACTGTACATCTGTTATGGATGGCCTCCATACCATCAATATGAAATGTTATTTTCATCTTTATCTCCCTGTAAACTTTCAGATAATATTTGTGATGATATTCCTACTGATTGTAATGTTTGAGTGTTGAATCCTTTATCATCTTGATTCTGAAAATCATAGTTAGTTAATAGAGGAATGCTTTGAATGCCTTCAATATTCAACATATCTGCTATTGGATCTTGAAAATTTTGGGAAAATTGTTGGAACCTATGACATATAAAATTCCATGGGACTTCATAAACTTCAACAAGTTTCCCATTCTTTTCTTTAAATATGTTATACCACATTTCCTTTAAAAGCTGAAATGGTTCAAAAAATAGTGGTATGGAACTTTCTTGTGTCATTTGATCATTTATTTCAATGGGAACTGATAACTGCAATTGTGAAACTGAAAAATCTCGATCAATAGTTTCATTATCTTCTTTGTTGTCAATCACAATTCCTAAAGATTGCTGATTATTGATGGCATGATAGTTTTCTCTAATGAACTGAAATGAAGAAAAACAAAGAGGTAAAGAATCTTCACTTATTTCCACATTTTCTGCTCTTCCTTCCTCACTCTCATGGCTGATCTGTATTGGCTGATCACTGTCTTCAATCTGCTGAAACCGCATTTCTTCATCCTCCAAACTAGCTTCTGATATCTCTGTAAAGTTAGCTTGACTTTGGAGAACATAACTATCATCATAATGATCATACTTAGGCAAATCATCAAAATAAGTAATGTCATCAAACATACACATTAGAACAACAGATTCCTCTTCCTCATATTGATTTGTAAATTCATTTTCTGATTTATGATAATTTGAATTAAGAGGAATTTGTTCATGGCTATAACCCTCTTCTATTTCTTCATGGTGATTTTGAATAAAAAATTCTTCTTTCATAGTGATCTCCTGTGTTATTTCATCTAGTTTTATTACCAAAAGGTTGAGTTTTACCTCTGCAATGTTTTTCCTTTCCTCTTCTTCTACTTTCAACTTTTCCTGTTTGATTTGGAGATTAACTTCCACATCAACTGCAATATTTTGCATCTGTACAAGTGTTTTTGGATCTCTTTCTCTTAACCTAAATTCTATTTCTGAATCAAAGGCACTTGGATAATGCAAGAGAGCCGAATCATGAGGAGGTCTAATATTTTCTGGCATTGAATAATAAACTTGATTAAATCTGTCAGAAAATTGTTGTATCGTTTCATTTGGATGTCTTTTTAATTGATTATATTCTTCCATGATCACAAAATGATTAACTTTGATTATCCATCTATCAAGGAAAATTTTGATAAACTGCTGGAAATTTGAGATGTTAGCATCAGGTAGATTTTTGAACCAACTCTTTATTCTATTTTGCAAAGAAAGAGCAAAAAGTCTGATTTTAACATCATCTTCATCAATCTAAAATAAATCCAAATAATTCTCAAAACCATGAATATGTTTTTGGGCAGTGATACCATTCTCTCCATCAAATCTAGGAAGATACTTGTATTATTTTTTAGGAAAATCATGGAGTATAGGAGGTAAAATAAGGGGCTTATATCTATCTGGAACTTTATATGGCACAGGGATATGTACAGGGATTGTAAGATCAGTCTTGATTATTTGAGGCTTCTTAATTGGAAAATGATCATCATTAGATTCATAAGAAAGCCGCTCAAAGAGATTAGGAGAATTATTACTTACAATATTCAAAGGAAAATAACTAAAAACTAATCTAAAATCTTCTATAAAATACAATATACATTGAAAAAATTTCTTAATGAGAAAGAACATAATGTCTTGGATTAAGATCCAAGTTGAAAGCCTGATCTTTCCATATTGTCTTTTGAGGTTCATTCCTCCAGTGGAGTCTTGATTCTGAAATTGATTTGGAGTCGCCAGGTGGATGATTTTAACCTTTGTGTGTCTGATCCCTGTCCACCATCATAGATCAGATCTAAACCTGTAAAACAATTTTGAAGAAAAATTTAGTTCTTCAGGAAACCAAACTTTGAGTATTTTATGATTATTTTGTTTTTTAATGAATTTTCAAAACAACTTCTATAATTCTTTAAGAGGTTTCAAATATTGGATTTAAATTTTCTTAAAGATTTATTGAACTAGAGAAACTGATTGAGTGTTTGAAACCAAAGTTCAGTTTATAAGCTAGACCAGAGATAGACTGAAGCAGCATTTATTTACTATGCAATTGCAGAGCAAAAGCAGTTCAAAGACTACCTGGTTGATCTTCAGGCTCTGTCTGTAGCATATAAGCAAACAATAGTAACAATTAAAATGATTCAGTTCCCCAGTATGGTCGCCACTATGTTATCACTCAGGTTTTCCTTGAAGTTGTGGAAAAGGAAAGTATACCCGAAGTAACCACAAACCAACCTTCGGATGAAGAATCTAGCCAATCTGCATCCAGAGAGGGCTCTCTCTTTATGATTTATCTTTGTTCTTAGAAAGTTTTAGGCTAGTTATAAGTCCAAGAAATTTGTTTAGAAATGGTGGAATTCGCCAACTAAGGGCAAGGTTGAATATTTTCAGGCCATTGGGCTATGGAGTCAAAGGATGGCTTTACTGGATTACTATTCTACACACAAGATGGTTTTGAAGGGCAAGATAGCCAAACAGAGAACAATTTTTAGAATTTAAAGTGGATGGAATGGGTTTGAAGGGATGAAAGGCAGTTAAGAATCTTTTAGCATGTTCAAAAGAAAGAAAGTGAATGATTACAAATAAAGAGCAGCTAAGAATTCTTTACTATAGTAATCAAGATGTTTAAACCGGCGAAACAAGAGCAATTAAGAATTCGTTGCTTATAACCAGTTTAGAGGAAAACATTTTGGAATAATTGCAATTGAAATCAGAGTATGTTTAAGTAAGTTCTGATTTATTCTTTTATGTTAATTATTCAGAAATGAAACATGGTGATATTATAAACAAATATAAAACTTAAAACATAGGATAGAAAGGACTTATTGAACTGTAGTCGGACACATGAATCCTGCAAAAAGTCTTGAGCTTCAAATCATCATCCAGCAAGCCAAAAAGAAAGTTCTCCAAAGAACTTTTATTCCAAAAAGATAAATGTTACAGAAAAGTAGTAGAATCCACCCAAAATACTTCCAAGAGTGAAGTATTTATACAAATTCTAAACTAAAATATCTTGAAAAAATATCAAGATTAGTTCACAAATCCCTCCAACTATTTTTCATAAATAGAAATTAAGTAAAGGACACTCAAACTAATTCATCTATTTGGCACTATTTTTTATGGATAGGTGATGACAAAGAGGAGAATTCGAATTTGATCCAACTCTTAGTTGATGATGAGGCATCCAAGTCACTAACTGCTTCCTTTCTTTGTGCAATTCCGCTCCAACAATTCTGCATATTTTGGGTCCAATGATACCTTTATATTTCTCAATCCGTAATATATATGTAAAGAGTGAAAGAGGTTATTGTAGATAAATATGTTGGTGAGATAAACCTCTTTCACTTTCCTAAAATTCCTCTCCAGCTATGCACAATAGGCTCTGCAAAAAGATGTGTAAAACAGAGTTTTACAGAGTCTGAAAAATAGCCTCTAAAGATGTGCATGTATCTCTCAGTCTGAAATCAATGTCAAAACAATGAGATAGGTTTTTGTAGATGGTTCTCTTAGGAACAAAAAAATCCTTCAGTTTTGTAAGATGTATTTCTTATTGGCCACAATATTCTCTGCAAAATGATGACTTAACAGGAATTTTCTGCAAAAAGTGCTTTCCAACATTGTTTAATATTTCCAAAACCATAATGGTTGTTAGAAAAGTGAGAGAGGTTTTTGTAGATGGTCCTCTTAAGAACATAAAAATCCTTCAATTTTGTAAAATTCATCTTGGATTGATCACAATATTTTCTGCAAAACTATGACTAAAATATGCAATTTCTGCAAAAATGTTCCTTCTTGTTATGTTTTTTCATCTTTTTACTTTCTTGCTCTTTTGACTGTTTTACTTTCACTTTAGACAAACCTCACTATTGGTGAAAGTATTCTCATCTCTTTTTACCATTTTACTGCCTTATGTATTTACTTTTACTGTTTACTTTTGACTACTCTGTAACTTTGTTTTGACCTTTCACTCTGACTTTTACCTGATACACTTTAACCACTGATACTCTTTAACTGTTATGCTTTTATTATCCCTGTAAATTCTCATTTCACTTTTACCATTTCACTATGCATATTTCATCATTCTAATCTCTCTCTGTATTTGTATACAAATTTTTTTTTGAATGAAGATATTGAGTTAAAATCTAAGAATTTGGAACAAACAATTTTGTCAACTAGTATTGAAATTGTTGGTCCAAATCCATATTTTGATAGTAACCTACAAAAATCAAACAATTTGTTAATGAAATCGAGGTTTGCAGGGAGGTGATTGTAGGCTTTTTGAAAGACCTATGGAATGAGATCAGTCTGTGAAGGTTTAACTCTATTTTTTAGGCATTTTGGGGAACTACTGCAAGATTAGATTGTTTGCAGGAGTTATTCACTTTAACAGAGATAAAACTGAGTAATGTAGGCAAAATATGGTTTGACTGCAATTATTTTCGACAGGGTAATGGTCGGCAGGCTTCAACAGTTGGTATTTGAAATTTTTGCATGGGAGTGTGTTTGTTCACTACGCACGAGATAATAAAAAAGATGCAGGCATATTCGTTTTATTCACAAATTCGAAAGGGTGGCTGATTTTTCAATGATGACGTTAGCAGGTACGATGGTGAGTCACGGGGGAACGGTGGTAAGCGGTTTATTCCACACCACCTTTGAGGGAAGGCGGTATTATGCGAATCGGCATCAATTCCATAGATCAAACGACGCGTGGGCAGGGCACTATTTGGAAACCGCTTTGATTTCGCGAGTTAATTTTCGGATCGGGGACGACCAGCGGAATCGATGCGAGCTGTTGATCTTGGGCGGGTCGATCCAACGGTTTGACGAGACAGGGAGATGACGGAGGTTTAACAGGCAGGGGTCTGACGTAACCAGTTTAGAGGAAAACATTTTGGAATAATTGCAATTGAAATCAGAGTACGTTTAAGTAAGTTCTGATTTATTCTTTTATGTTAATTATTCAGAAATGAAACACGGTGATATTATAAACAAATATAAAACTTAAAACATAGGATAGAAAGGACTTATTGAACTGTAGTCGGACACATGAATCCTACAAAAAGTCTTGAGCTTCAAATCATCATCCAGCAAGCCACAAAGAAAGTTCTCCAAAGAAATTTTATTCCAAAAATATCAATGTTACAGCAAAGTAGTAGAATCCACCCAAAATACTTCCAAGAGTGAAGTATTTATACAAATTCTAAACTAAAATATCTTGAAAAAATATCAAGATTAGTTCACAAATCTCTCCAACTATTTTACATAAATAGAACTTAAGTAAAGGAAACTCAAACTAATGCATCTATTTGGCACTATTTTTTATGGATAGGTGATGACAAAGAGGATAATTCGAATTTTATCCAAACCTTAGTTGATGATGAGGCATCCAAGTCACTAACTGCTTCCTTTTTTTGTGAATTCTGCTCCAACAATTCTGCAAACTTGGGGTCCAATGATACCTTGTTATTTCTCAATCCGTAATAGATATGTAAAAAGTAAAACAGGTTATTGTAGATACATGTTTTTTTGAGATAAACCTCTTTCACTGTCCTAAAATGCCTCTCCAGATGTGCACAATAGGCTCTGTAAAACGATGTGTAAAACAGAGTTTTACAGAGTCTGAAAAATAGCTTGTAAAGATGTGAATGTATCTCTCATCTTGAAATCACTGTGAAAAAACTGAGATAGGGTTTTGTATATGGGTCTCTTAGGAACAAAAACCTCCTTCATTTTTGTAAAATGTATTTCTAATTGGCCACAATATTCTCTGTAAAATGATGACTTAACAAGAATGTTCTGCAAAAGTTTCTTTCAAACATTGTTTAATATTTCCAAAACCATAATAGCTGTTGGAAAAGTGAGAGAGGTTTTTGTAGATGGTCCTATTAAGAACATAAAACTCCTTCAGTTTTGCAAAATTCATCTCGGATTGATCACAATAGTTTCTGCAAAACAATGACTAAAATATGCAATTTCTGCAAAAAATGTTCCTTCTTGTTGTGTTTTTCATCTTTTCACCTTTTTGTTCTTTTGACTGTTTTACTTTCACTTTAGACAAAATTAAATGTTGGTGAAATTATTTTCATCTTTGTTTAACATTTTACTACCTCTGTATTTACTTTTACTATTTACTTTTGACTGCTTTGTAACTTTGTTTTGACCTTTCACTCTGACTTTTACCTGATACACTTTAGCCACTGATACTCTTTAACTGTTATGCTTTTACTATCCCTGTTAGTTCTCATTTCAATTTTACCATTTCACTATGCATATTTCATCATTCTAATCTCTCTCTGTATTTGTATACAAACTGTTTGTTGAATGAAGATATTGAGTTAAAATCGAAGAATTTGGAACAAACAATTTTGTCAACTAGTATTGAAATTGTTGGTCCAAATCCATATTCTGATAGTAACCTGCAAAAATCAAACAATTTGTTAATGAAATCGAGGTTTGCAGGGAGGTGATTGTAGGCTTTTTGAAAGACCTATGGAATGAGATCAGTCTGTGAATGTTTAACTCTATTTTTTAGGCATTTTGGGGAACCACTGCAAGATTAGATTGTTTGCAGGAGTTATTCACTTTAACAGAGATGAAACTGAGTAATGTAGGCAAAATATGGTTTGACTGCAATTATTTTCGACAGGGTAATGGTCGACAGGCTTCAACAGTTGGTATTTGAAATTTTTGCATGGGAGTGTGTTTTTTCACTGCGCACGAGATAATAAAAAAGATGCAGGCATATTCGTTTTATTCACAAAGTCGAAAGGGTGGCTGATTTTTCAATGATGACGTTAGCAGGTACGATGGTGAGTCACGGGGGAACGGTGGTATGCGGTTTATTCTGCACCACCTTTGAGGGAAGGTGGTATTATGCAAATCGGCAATGATTCCATAGATCAAACGACGCGTGGCCAGGGCACTATTTGGAAACCGCTTTGATTTCGCGAGTTAATTTTCGGATCAAGGATGACCAGCGGAATCGATGCGAGCCGTTGATCTTGGGCGGGTCGATCCAACGGTTTGACGGGACAGGGAGATGACGGAGGTTTAACAGGCGGGGGTCTAATGTAATTAACGTTAATTAATCATTTTGGGAGGTGTTTGATTGGCGGGGGTCGGTTATTAACTAATCTTAAGGATTAATTAATCCCTTGGACAGTGGATGGTCGGGGGTGAAAAATGCATGCGGGATGGTTATTTCCAAAGTTTAGTTTTAATTAAACTTTGGGTTTATTTTTGTTTTAAACATATAAAACATACGTTTAAAGTTTTTTCATATATATTTTATATTATATGATAAATAAACCAAGTCGATTTAGTTACCATAGGGGGCGGGGATAATTATAAAGTTATTTTTTAGCCAAAAAGGGGGGTATAATGTGGGTTTTGATTTGAAAAATTGAGAATAAAATACTTTTGGCTAAAATAGTTATAATACATGGGTTTTGAGGATATTATTATAAAAGGAATTATATATAATAGGAAAAGGTGATTTCATGAGGAGTTAATATATAAGTTAGAGTTAATATGACAGAGGACAAGGTAAACTCAAAATACTTAAATATAACTAAGAAAGTGAAGATTTAAAAGTAAATTGCATTATAATACATTCATCACTTAGACTTAGAATAAAAAGTAATTTTGAGGGCTTTTCATGAGATAATATATGATTTTACTTAGGAAAATATTTTTGAAAGGTGAATGAACGTGATAATGAATGTTTTTAAGTACTTAGGTCTTTTCAATTATTGGGCCGAGGGTCTGGTCCCTCCAAAAGTCAAGGAAATGCCTTGAGCCCTTTTAATCTTCAAATATCTTAGCACTTTGAGGAAATTAGTAAAAATCTTAGGGAGAAAGTGATGTGGGAAGTTAATGATTTTGACTTTGCTTTTTGTGAATTTTCCAATGTATTTTCTACTTCAGTACTTGTGATGAAAGTAAAGGATTAAACACATTTAGCAGCATCATTCATCACATGAAACTTTGCAACACCATCTACTTACCATATCTACTTTACACTACCATTTTCTCTTCTTTATTAGGGTGCACTTAGACTGGCAAACCCTTATCAATTTTCTTTTCTTTTACATGGCAATTCTATCTAATTCTCAACTTATTACATCCAAGGGCTCAGATTAAACTGTTGAGCACCTTTTATTAACTCTACCTATCTACTTATCTGTCAAGATTAAAATGTTTGGTCAGATATTTATTCTCTATTCTACAACATGGAATTGAAACATGAATGAGTCAAGTTTAAACAGTTTGACTCTTCATAAATTGTGGCAAAAGTTTGACAAGCTGCACACAATTGCTTTATTACAAAAATGAAATAGTAGTGGCATTTGAATTTGCACACTTTCCTTGGTCTATTTTTTGCTTGGGGTTAATTTCTTTCATTTTCTTGACCAATTTATTTTTCTTACCCTTTGATTTTTCTTTTAGGGTATACCCTCTTTACATTTTTTAAATTTTTTGATTTTTTGGTTTTTCAAGAATATGGAACACCTTTGCTCAAGAAAAAGGTTTGAACATATTCCATAGTTCAATCAAGACAATCATGAAAAATGACACCTATTGGTATAGGATTCTAACATCCCCCTCATCAAAATCCTTCTTATAAGGTTTTAAGACTCTCTCTTAACCTTATCGGAACCCTCACAACCTTTGAAAATCGTGAAAAAACTACAAAAATCCCATTTGTTTATATATATTGGGCTTTCCGCCCATACGCCCTAGTTTTGTGACCGCGTGCTGAGCCAGTCGGGCGCTTATCCGTATTTTAAATATTTCTCTGCCCAAAAAGCTTTAAAACCTTTGTTATTCATAAAATCCGTCATTTTATTATTTTTATTAAATCTTCCGCCCGTGCAAATATGGAGCAATCTCGACCGTCGATCTGATCCATAGATCCGACGGTGCGGAGTACGTCTCCCGGTGGTCCCCGCCAGCTATCCTCCACTCTAAATACTGCGCGGTATTCATCGCACCGCCTTCGGGCAAAAGTTGTTTTCTCCCAACAGCCAACGATTCCATACGCTGCTTGACATGCGTCCCTTGTACTATTTTAAAACCGTCGTCCATCCGTCGTCCATCGTGCGTTAATTCTCGGACCAGGATGCCTAGCGATATCGATGTGGACCATCTGATCTGGGCCCACTGATCCAATGGTGATCATTCGCTAAAGTTGATCGATGGTTAACAAAGGTGCGCGCGCTATAGTTGGGCCATTGTATAACGACGATTCAATCTCTGCCGTCAATCTAATCTGCAGATCGACGGCCCACATTTCATCGCTCGATCTCTCCATTTGACTTTCCATTGCCCAATATCGACCGTCGATCTGTGTGCGATCGAAGGCTCAGATTCATCCTTCTCCTCTAACCTCCCCATTCAATCTTGACCGTCGATCTCTGCAAGATCGAGATCGACGGTTCGGATTTAATTTTTCTTCCGCCCATTTTATGATCGCTCCCAATCAATCCTGATCGTTGGAAGATGCCATCCAACGAATCCGATCTCCTCGCATGCCCTCTAATGCAGTTAACATATGTACACAGGTTTTATAATAATTTTCGTGTTTTGCAGGGTTCTAAATAATTTTTCGTTATTTACAAAGAAGATTCAGAGGCGGAGGGTGACGACTCTCCCGTCTTCGATTCATCAAAGTAAATCATCCACGGGGTGGACATGCACGTTTCATCAATGTTTTCTCAGGCACGGATGCCTTATAAACTCTGCGCAGCCCTGCACACCAGAAAAAACACCATGAAAGGGGCACAGTCAAAGAGTATCAGTGCCGAAGACCAAAATGTATCAGAATAGAGGATTAGAGACAGTTTTCATGGGAATTACGGCTAAGATGGTTATCAAAAGCCTAATCTCCGATATAAAACATAGTTTACAGAAAACCTAAAGTGTTCTATGAAGCAGGAATGCCTCCACCACCATAATCTAGGGCAGATTGATTCCTCAGCTACCATAGTGCCACCTGTGCCTCAAAGAAATCAAATACAGGCCGAAGTTATTGCGTGAAATCAGATATTCGCCTTTAGCGCAGCCAGGGAGTTACTTATGCAAGGAAATCAATGCAGAAATATCTGCAAAGTTACTCTAAACATTACACAGAGCCTCAAAGGTCAAAAAAGCTCCCACTGAGCTTAATTTGTAAGTGTAAATCAATTAATACAGTAGACACCTGTACAATTTATTCATTGAGTCCCCCAAGGGCCAAGAAGACATTAACTTTGTATTAATTGTAATTGAGATGTTTTATCAAATCTCACCTCCTCATTATTCTATATATACTTCTTCAGAAGATGAGTGAGTGTTGGTTGGTTGTTAGTTGTTATTGATCACAAGCTGTAATATTGAAACTCTTTGAAATCAATACATAGTCCTTTGAAGTTTAAGAACAAATTGAAGTCTTGGAGGTCTTGATGATGTTGTTACATGTTTGTTCCTGAGAAGGTTGTATCATTGGATTCATGAGCTTGGCTGTTGGTGAAGTATTCTGAACTATTTAATGTTTTTTCCTATTTCCATTATGTTTCATAATTTCTTACTATAGTAGGATAGAAAATAATAGGCTAATAAATGACTCCTGGAAGCACCTTAGACCTGTTCATCCTTCACTATTTTATGTTTTCTTCTACTAAAGTATTTTAGAGGCTTTAATCTTTCTCTTTAGTCTTCATGCTTGTTTATTTCCTTAATACTTTGAACAATGGTTTCAGCATGATTTATTGTTCTCCCTGCTTGTCTGTTGCCACTTAAAAAACTGTTATTGAAGTCTCCCTTTGAAGTTCTTTGCTTATAGTGAATCAGAGAGGTCTGTTTTGATCTTGCCCTTTGTCCTCACTTAAACAGTTGGCTTAAAGGTCATTATAATTGTGATCATAGATGTATTAGGTGTTCCCTCTTCTATGACTGCAATTATCAGTAAATCTTATATGTTTTCTAAAGTCCTTTAGAATAAAATCTTTGAGGAAATAGGGAGTTCCCCAAATCTTAGATTTTACTTTGAAAGTTGTTTTGAAATCACTATTTGCTTAAAGGTGTGATTTGTAGAATTTATGGTTAGCCCTGTCTATCAAAGAACTCTTTATTGTTTCAAATTATGCTTTCAAATTCCCTTTGTTGAGAATTAAAACTCTCTTTCCAAATCATTAATGTTCATTCCATTCCAAAAACAAAAGGATCCTGTGGCAAAGTTAGATTTTCCCTTTGATATCCCATATCCTTTGATAAGTATGTTATGACCTCTTTTTGACTCCATTGCCCAATGAAACAGATATTTTACTGTCCTATATATCTTTCCTAGACCTTTTATGTTCTGCTGTCTCAATTCAACCCAACCAAACAAACAAAATACCTGTACTTAATAACTAGTGTAAAATCAATACTCTAAGCACACAAGATAAACCTTTGCAAAAAAACATTTAAGAGATCCCTCTCTGAGAACAGGAGGACTAGATCCTGTAACTCTAAAGATTGGTTTTGATGTTTCCTTGTCTTTTGAATTTCCAAACTATCAAAACACGAGATACCAACAAAACCCACAGTTCATTCCCGACCGTTTATCTCTCTAAGATCGATGGCTCCAATCTCATCGCATCAGAAATTTTATTTGTGCCTTTTCCTCTCTCCCCCGCCAATTGGAAACCCTCGATTAGATCTGGGCCATCCATTCCCTGATCCGACGGTCAAGATCAATCCTGGCAACCTTTGATAATTTCATACAAACCCCGCTGTGTAAATTCCTTTGGAAAATATCTGACGTTGATTTCTGCAGATCAACGACCCGCATTAACCCAAACTACGCCTGACCCTCGCCTCATATTTTATTTCATTAACCCTGAGATTTAATCTGGACCGTTCATTCCTTTCATTCAACGGTCTAGAATAAACCCGATAGGCCAAAATCTTTTGGGTCCTATCCTTCCTAGATCAAATCTCTGTTGTCTATTCCTTCATCCAACGGTCAAGATTGAAACCACTTTGACCCTTCCCCACCTTCTTCCACCCATGCAACTTGTTTTATCGCGCTCCAATCTCCACTTTTGGATCTACTCACCTGTGATCCAATGGCTAGGGACCCATATCATGTAATTTTAAGTCTGACAGTTAATTCCTAAAATTTACGCGATATGGGCGGTTTTAAAAGGCCACATGTCAAGCTCTAACGCATATCGCATTAAAGAAGGAAAAACCACCTTTCTCCCTTTTTGTCGCGCAAAACTGGTGGTTTCTTCAGCCGAAACCACCCTTCCCATTCCCATTTCATTTTCTCATATGTGATCTCCACCGTTGATCTCTGAGATCTAAGGGCTCATGTTCAATCTCGCCTTTAGTTCATCTCCCTCCACCCATCCTCCAAGGAATTTCATAATCAATCTCAGCCATTGATCTCTGTGGCCGATCTAATCCGACTGTCCAGAATCCTTCAAGAAACCCCAAATTTCGTTTTAACGCTTTTTTCCTCTACCTAAGGTTTTTGCCCATTTTCTTTGTAAATTCTCCCATTTTCGCTATGATGTAGCCTCTCTACATTATATTTCCCTGATCTATTTCGACCGTTGATCTCTGCAGATCAATGACCCTGACTTAATCTCCCCACCGTTTAATTAGCCACCTCCCATTTAACACCCACGAGTAATCTCTATCGTTGGATGCTTTCATCCAACGGTCACGATCTAACCTCAGCCTCCAAAGTAGTCTGAACCCATCCCCTCAGGTTTTTTCTAATTTTTCTTCGTTTGTGCAAGTTATAATGGTTCTACCATTGTATTAAAAGAAAATCAATGGCTAGGGATGAGGATCCCCCAGGCCATCATTCATCAAAGAATATTAGTCTACAGGGTTCAACACCATGTTTTATCAGTGCCTCATGAGCACTGACGCCATTATAAGAACTCTCTGTATGCCTGCACATCAACAAGACATAGAAAAATTTAATCAAGCAAAGAGTATCCGTGTGAAAGGATATGGTCACCGTAGAGATGAAGAATTGAAGGTTGTTTACACAGTTTTGAAGGATTAAGGCCCACTTTCAGCAAATCAAAAGTCTAATCCTCTCAATTAAACACAGTTTGAAGAACAGAAGACATAAATTAGGCCTAATTAAGCCTAACACATAGAATTAAAACAAATTAACAGTGTTTAAAGAAGGAGAATCATATGTATCATTTCGAGAAAGCCTCCACTGCCACATTGGAGACTAATTGAATCCTCACCCGCTACCAAAAGCCACCTGTAGCCTCAAAACATTCAAAAGAGGCATAGTGATTGCCAGAACATAAGATATTTGCCTTAATGTAGTTGAACGGTTATTTCAAGCCAAAGGGACTTATTGTAAACTATCAAAGAAGTTAATGCAAGGATAACCAAGAGCCTTAAAGTCAACAAAATCTTCCCAACAAACTTAATACTTACTGTAAATCAATTAATACAGAAGAAATATCTAAAATTTCTCCATTGAGCCCCTCAAAGTCTGAGAAGCATTAATCTGTATTAATTGAGCTTATAGATCTTTTCTCTCATCCCACCTCCTCATTTTTTCTATAAAATCTTCTTGAGGAGCTCATTGTAAATGGTTGGTTGCAGAACTTTGATATATACTTGTGCTCGAAACTTTTTACATGTAATAGCGTTCAAAGGCTCTTGAAGCTCTGTTTGTAATGAAATAAGTTAGGCTAAGAAGAGAAGATGATAGCTGAACTGAAACATTGGACTTGAAGAATGTAACTGGATTGACATCAATATATAAGCTGATTCTTGGGATCCTGGTCTATGTCACTGGTGAAGTGCTTCTTTTTGTGTTATTGTTTCCTTTCATGTATGCCATTTTGTCCACTTATTCTCTGATACAGGACAACAAGCATAGAGTTAGGATTTACTGTTTACAGTACCCTTCTCTGACTGATAAGCTTTATCTCAATGTTTTCCTCCCAATTGTGTATTTAAGAATGACTTAAGTTAAGTGTAAACATGATCAAGGAATGTTGGTTTGTCCCTGTCTTGATGTGCAAATCTTGAAAGGAAGTTCTTGAATGTTATTTTCATTATGTACTCAGTAGAGTTAGACTAGGAAAGTTTATGGTATGCCCTATCTTCTAGTTCTTTCTTCAAAGGTAATTCTGAAAATTTCCCTAAGAGTATGCTAAAAGCAGTTTAGATTTAAAAGTATCTTATCTGATCTTAGGCTGCACTTTGTTTTCTTGTCTATTTTCATCCCTTCTGAAATTAATTATGTGGATTACTAGATTGTTTGTCTGATAAGTTAGCTTTATTACGAGCTTTTCCAAAGAAGTCTATGGTTATCCATGTCCTTTGGTTGGTTTTAAAGAGTTACTTAAAAGGCTTTTCTTGTTTGGAAAGACTGATAAATCCTAGTTTAAATTATTTTCTTTTTCCACCCCTTCAACACTTTTATTGTTCCATTCCATCATTTTATCTAAAATATCTTGTGATATAGATGACTTTCCCCTTGGACCACTCTTGAAATTGTTGCTCAATTAAACCCTTTTATGACTCCATAGCTCAATGGACTAAAAACCAACGTCATATCTATCCTATCAGCCAAATCTTGTTCTATTTGCTTATACCTTCACCCCTTTGGAACTCTTTCATTTTAGGACTTTCCACTCAACTAAAAAGCATGCTCAACCATCCAAAACCAAACAAAAAACCTTGTTCTTAATAACTAGCCTAACATCGCACATAAAAGCCTTAAAGATAAATCAATCTTTGCACTTATAGAGAGATCCCTCTCTGGATTCAAGAGGGCTAGATCCTAGAATCCAAAAGTGGTTCAAATGTTCTCCCTGCAGCTTTAGTCTCACCAATCTGCTATAATTACAGGGAGCTAAAATTTCTAGCGACTCCACTGGGGACTGAGTCAAATTTCATCTTAGATACCCTCAAGACTTCATAAAAACCCCTTGAGTACAAGTAGCCCTCTTCAAGCACTACCAAGCAAATGGTAATCATGATAGAACTTATTTGAATCAGTGACAAACTAAGGAAACATTAGGATTTTCATAAGAGCTTATCAAACCTTGGAGGATCAGATAGCTTAGCCATAAGAGTAGATTCTCTTTGTCTCATCACCGTAGCTAAGTGTTGAAACATATTCAGGACACTCTTAGGACTTGTAGGACTGAAAAAACTCAGAAAACCCAAAAATATTTCAAGATTGGTATCCAAATAAACATGGTGGTGGACCATAAAACCTTTTACCTCCAAAAGAGCTAAAACTTTCCACCTGGTGACTCCACAATCCTAAACAAACCTTAAGGCTCCACTGGGAAGACCCATTATCATCATAACATCATTTAAACTCAGATAGAGGACTTTAGGATTAAAGTTTTCTTGTTTAAAGATCATTTAGCCTCTTAAAGATTGTCATATTTGGTTAAAATTTTCTTGTTTAGTTGGGTCTACAAAACATAGCATAGTGGCTCCTAGAAGGATTCATACTAGAGCCTACCCTAACCCAAACCCTCCTGAAATATTTGATAACCCTGAAATAATCCTTAGGAAGTCTCCTGAGGTTAAATCTTCAATTGTTTTCAGATCACCCAATAGAGCTCATTCTGTTCCTAAAAACCTTGCAGCTCTACAACAATCTCGAGTTGACTTAAGAAATCCATTTATAACTAGGTCACTTGAGGATTTAGATCAGTTATATTTAGAGTCTTCACTTTCATCCACGGATAGAAGTGAGCATCCTGGTAGTAGAGAAACTACACCACCAGATTTACATTTCCTACATAATTTTGGTTTCTCTCATCCAAGATCTGCTCAACAATCTATTTTTGGTCCATCCACATCTGCCCTTTATACATCCACTGTCCAAACCACTTCATTCCAGCCCACTTTCCCTCTTGTTAATCCACCTCTTGTAAATCCACCTCCACCCCCTATCATGGCAACATGGTATGCCCCATTGCTCCTTCCTTTATCATTAGTCAATCTTCCATAGGACTATCAGTCCAAGATACCATTGTATGATGCCAGTAATGCTACTACTACTTCACAACATGTGGATAAGATGAATGAATACTTTGACAGAAATGAGATTGATGATGAAACTGTCAATCTTGGATTATTTTCTCAGAGTTTAGGGGGAGAAGTAAGAAAATGGTTCAAAGGCTCAACCCCTCACACTATTAATGATCTCCAAGCCTTCCATCAGCTATTCTTAAACAAATGGGAAGTGAAGAAAAACCCTCTCCAAATACTTTCTGATTACAAGAATCTCCACATAAACACTAGGGAAAGTGTAAAAGCTTATTGCAATAGGTTTAACAGTGTTTATAATGGACTCCCCCCAGACTTAAAACCTCCACAAGGCTCAGCTTTAAACAAGTTTCCTGAAGGATTTGATCCTGAAATGGGCTATCAGCTGAGAGAGAGAGATCCTTTAACCCTTGAAGATATGCAAAAATGAGCTCTTGCTGTGGAAGTTAACTTAATGGAGAAAAGAGAAAGAATGAGGAATGAGAAGAAAGTTTCCTTTAAAGATGAATCTACACCTTCCACATCTAGCTCAAATATGGAAAAAATGATGGAGGAGATGAGAAAAATATGAGCATACTTGAGAGAGCACAAGCTAGTCAAAACCAATCAGCTCCTCAAAACATAAATCAAAACCAAAATCAGAATTTTAGGAGAAACCAGCCTCAAAATAGACAAAGGGAGGATGATCAACAGATTACTCATCCTTTTCATCAAAACTATGTAAGTGAGGTTGAAGAAACAAGTGAACAAATAGAGGAAGATGACATAAATATGTTGGGAGTAGATAATGATGATTTTGAAGTTCATTACAATAGAAAACAAGGTATATACACACCTTATGATGACAAAAGAGCAGAAGATGAATTTTATTACCAGGAAATGGAAAATGTCATCATAGAAACCACAAAGGAATATGACCTTAGGATTAAAAGCAATCAAGAAACTCCCAAGACTAAGACCTCTGAAAGTTCTGCAAAAAACAACCCTGTAAATAAACCCAAGATCACAAAACAGAAAGAAAAAACAGTGGCTGGAAATTTTGATAAAAGTAAAGAGAAAGGCACTCAAAGCAATGAAAAACAGAGTGTAGACCTTAGTAGCGTTAGCATCTCATCTAGTGCTCCTGTTAAAACAATTTTAACAAATGTAAATAGATGAAATCAGCAAACTGATCTTGCTGATAAAATGGTGGTCAACAAAGCTGAAGAAAACCTTGTAAGAAGTTATCTACCTTTCAGTTTGGAGCAGGAAATTTCCAAGATAAAGATCTATGTTCCCCTTACTGAATTAGCCACCCAAAATGTGTACAGATCTCAAATTTTGAAGGCTTTTAACATAGAAGATAATAATGACACTGTCAATCTTAATGATGACCAGCCAAAGCTCATATTCGGTCCTAAGATTGAGGGTAGATATCAAGAAGGATTGGTTCCTCCTTTTTATGTTAGCTTAAATGTTCATGACAAAATTTTTCACAACGCTATGGATGATTCAAGGGCCTGTCACAATTTAATGCCCAAAGCTGTAATGGAGAGCCTAGGCCTTGAAATCACCAGGCCTTACGAAGATCTTTACTCCTTTGACTCAAGTAGAGTGAAATGTTTAGGATTAATCAAAGACCTTTGTGTTAACTTAGCAGAAATTCCAGCCAAATGTTTAGTAATGGATATTGTTGTGGCTGATGTACCCCCAAAGTATGGTATGTTGTTATCAAGATCTTGGTAATCTAAGTTACAAGGAACAATGCAGATGGACATGACATATGCGACCATCCCTATTTTTAATCAAACAAGAAGACTTTATAGGGAGTCTCATATGCAATACATGGTTACTAGCCAAGAGAGACCACAAAACTCTCCCCTTTATTCTGTAAATACAATCCTTGACTCATTTATCCTATTCAATGATGAAACATTCAATGAGCAAGTGACCTTAATTGAATTAATGGCAGATAGAGAGGAGGAGGAAGACAACACAGAAGTGTCAAAATAGTTTGCTAAACCCGAAAACTACAACAAACAAAACACAGGTCTAGAGCTAAAAATCATTCATCCATTTCTTTTAAACCTTAAGAGTCAAGAAAGAAGTCCTCAACACAATGAAAAACCTGAGGAATTAAAACAAATTCATCAAAGTGCTGATCTTTAAGAACAAGCCGAAAGCACATTAGTTGAAGAGGCCGATAGTAACCAAACTGATGAACCTGAAACTACTCCTCTTTGGAGTATGAACTTCGATGGGTCTTGCACTAGGAACAATGCTGGTGCAGGCGTCTGGATACATAAAACTGAGAACAACCACATGGAAGGCCATTCCTATAGATTAAATTTTTAGTGTTCTAATAACATAGCTGAGTATGAATCCCTTCTTTTAGGCTTACACTTGTTGAAGAAATTAGGAGCAAAAAGAATTAAAGTTTATGGGGATTCAGAGTTAATTTTCAAGCAAGTAAATGGGGAATACAACGCCAAACACCCCAGACTTAGAGCCTACAGTAACGAAGTCACGGATTTATTGAAAACTTTTGAGGAATCCCAACTTATTTTTGTCCCAAGAGAAAGGAGTATCCTTGCCCACAGTTTAGCTTTTGCTGCTAAAACATGCTTAACACCTTATGAAACCAAACAGTGCACAACTGAAATTAAATTCAGACCAGCTATCCCTGATAACGAGAAATATTGGAAAGTGTTTGATGGAGACAAAAAAATAGAAGACTTCTTGCAGTTCAGAAATGAATTTGAACTACCAAGTTCAGATTCAAACTATGAAACAAACTTTCCTAGTGAATAAAATATACTTGATGAAGAAGAAGAGTCTCCAGAGATGCCTGATGTAAATCTGTTGTCTAACAAACTTGAAAACACAAAAGAAATGGTTGCAGATTTAGAAACAGGAGACTTGGAAACTTTGCAGTCTAACAATCAAAGTTTGCCAAAAGGTTTGGTCCCCTTAGAAGAGTTGTTTGATTTTAATGATGTGGCCAAGAAGCCAAAGTTGGAGCCTATGGAAACTGAAGTTGAAGAGTGTAATATAGGCAATGAACTAAAACCAAAGATGATCAAACTATCTAAAACTTTACCAGCTCACATTAAACTCAAATACATAGAGTTGTTTAAAGATTTTTCTGATGGTTTTGCGTGGATTTATGAGGATCTAAAATCCTATGACACTGAAATAATTCAGCACAAGATACCTCTCAAGGAAAACCAGAAGCCATTTAAACAAAAACTGCGCAGAATAAACCCTGTTCAGTTAGCTTTGGTTAAGAAGGAAATCAAGAAAATGTACGAAGCTAGTATTATTGTCCCTATTAGATATTTAGAGTGGGTGTCTAATCTAGTGTCAGTTAGGAAGAAAACAAGAGAGATTAGGCTTTGTATAGAATTCAAAAATTTAAACAAAGCCTCATTGAAGGACAACTACCCTTTACCCAAGATGTACCATATTTTACAAAGGGTAGTAGGGTCTAAAAGAATTTCTTTGCTTGATGGCTTCTCAGGGTACAATCAGATTTTAGTACATCATGATGATCAATTAAAGACAACCTTTACTACACCTTGGAGCACTTTCATGTATGTGAAAATTCCCTTTGTTTTAATGAATGTTGGTGCTACATTCCAGAGAGCCATGGACATTGCATTTTCGGAGGAATTGGGCTACTTCATCATTATTTACCTTGACGATGTCACTGTTTTTTCCAAGACAGATGAAGAGAACTTAGAACACTTGAGAAAAGTATACGAGAAATGCAGAAAGTCTGGGATATCTTTAAATCCAAAGAAAACATTGTTTGGTCTCCAAGAAGGTAAAATTCTTGGGCACATCATATCACAAGAAGGGATAAAGATCGACCCAAAAAGGATTGAGGCTATATTGCAAATCACTCATCCTAGAAACATCGAGGAACTTCAATCTTTCATTGGAAAGATTAATTTCTTGAGAACGTTCATACCCAACTTAGCTAAACTCCTTAGAAACATTAAAAACATGCTGAAGAAGGAACAAAGAGTTAAATGGACCTTGGAAGCAAAGAAATCCTTTGAACTGGTGAAACAAGCATTATCCAAAACACTGGTTCTAATAAGTCCTGATTTTTCAAAAGATTTTTACATTTTTTTCATTTGCATCAGAACATACAATAGCTGTTGTCCTATTGCAGAAAAATCCACAGGGACAAGAGCAGCCTATTGCATTCTTTAGCAAGGCATTGAGAGATGCTCCTCTGAAGTACAACATTATGGAGAAACAAGATTTTGCTTTGGTCAAGGCTTTAAAAGACTTCAAAGTTTACATCCTTCACTCACACATCATTGCCTTTGTCCCAAATTTAGTTGTTAAAGACATTCTAACATAGGACCCAGATGGCAAGAGAGGTAAGTGGATAGCTGTGATACTTGAATATGATTTGGAAATCAAGCCCACTAAACTCATTAAAGGCCAAGGTCTAGCTAGATTAATGGATGAATCCAATTTTGAAGTTCTTGATATAAATATGATAAATGCTTTAGATGAACAAGAGGAACTTTCAACTCCCATTGTTGAAGACCATTTTATGAATTCCTCTTGGTATGCTGATATTCTATATGTTTTGCTAAATCTGAATACACCTCCTGGTTTATCAAAAACAAAGGCAAGGTTTTTAAAGTTAAAAGCTGTAAACTATTGCATTATAGATAAATGTCTTTATTGGAAAAATGAAAGTGGGTTATTGCTTAAATGTTTTCCTGAGAATGATGCAGATAAGGTTAAGCATGAGTTCCATGAAGGAGAATGTGGATGCTACCTCTACTGGAAGAAAACAGCCAAAAAAATCCTTAGAGCTGGTTACTATTGGCCCACCCTCTTTCTAGATGTACACAAGATGTAAATGCCTGTCATAAATGCCAACTTTTTGAAGGGAAAAGAAAATTGCTTCCCTTACCTTTGTATCCAATCACTGTTGAAGCTCCTTTTCAACAGTGGGGTTTAGACTTCATAGGAGAAATCCATCCACCCTCATCTACCCAACATAGATGGACTCTCACTACAATAGACTACTTCATAAAATGGATAGAAGCCATCCCTTCTAAGCAGGCCAATGACTCTGTCATCATAAAATTCATTAAGACTCATATGCTCTCTAGATTTGGCTGTCCTAGGAAGATCATCACTGATAATGCAGTAGCATTTGGATCCAAGAAGATGGTTGAGTTCTGTCACAAATATCAGATTACATTGGGCCATTCTACTGCTTATTACCCTCAAGGTAATGTCCTAGCATAATCTTCAAACAAGAGTTTGGTGAACATAATCAAGAAGTTGTTGGAGGAAAACAAGAAGTCTTGGCACACAAAGCTAGTACATGCACTATGGGCTGACAGATTAACACTTAAGAAATCCATAGGGATGTCACCCTATCAACTTGTATATGGTACAGATGCAATTTTTCCAACCAGCCTTGGTGTACCAGTTATGAAGTTGATTCAAGAAGTGAAATATAAATACAATGACATGATCAGAAGGATTAATTAGACTATACTTCTTCAGCAAACCAGAGAGAAGGTTTACAACAGAGCATTACAAAAGTAAGAGAGCATCAAGAAGCTTTTTGACAGAAGAACAAAGGCTAGAAATTTCAACATTGGGGACAAAGTGTTAAAGTGGGACTCAAGGAGAGAAGACAATGGAAAGCATGGGAAATTTGATAACTTATGGCTTGGCCCTTATCTCATTCATTCTACTACTAGTAACAATGCCTATTTATTGCAAGAATTGAATGGAGTTGAACTGTTTGGGGGTCCTATCAATGGCAGGATGCTCAAACATTACTTCTCTTGACCCTATCATGTTTGGAAGCCTTTTTATATTTTTTCTCATTATAAATATTTCATCCATAATTGCATTCAAAGTTAGAAAAATCAAAAATACAAAAACAATAGAAAGAGAAAGGAGGGCAGATTGTAAAAACAAGAAAGGTACAGCCTCATACCGAAAAAGAGAAATAAAATCTGAAAGTGTGCAAGCTCAAATGCCACTCCCAAGAAACACACTCCTAGTTAATCATATAGCCTAATCATTACTAATTAGTTTTAAATTTACTGTTGATAGGTTAGTGAATCATATTTTCCAAACAGCTTAATCTTGGCTTACCAGTTAGGAAAATTAGGATAGATAAATAAAGGTTCAAACAAGCTCAAAATATGAACCTAAGTTTCCAAAAGAAGAATGACTCCAATCTGTTTAAATCATGAGTAAAAAATAGAAGTAAACTAGTTCTAATAAGTCCAAAAATTGAACCAGAGAACAAACATAGAATAGCTCGAACACATTTAAAAATAGAGTTGAAGAAAGGAGGAGGATGTTCCTAAAACTTTTTGATCTTAAGCCTTCATCATTTTGATTTAATTTTCTGCAAATAATAATCTATGCGTAGCTTGTTTTTATGCCATAGATCGGCAGCAAGTTAGACTATTCAATCCTGACTTGTATGCTTTTAAATTTCTTGTTTCAGAATTTAGAGAATAAAAAATCTGTTAGATAGTCTAATCCTAATAGATAGTAGTTAGGTAGAGAAGCTTATGAACTCAACTGTTTAATATGAGTTAATGGAGAAATAAGAAGTAGACTTAGATTATTTTTTTTCTTTCAAAAGAATAAAATGTTTGTAAAAGAGTTTTCCAATCCAAATGCACTCTGAAAGAAGAAAAAATGTTAGATTAGTAGGATTTGGTAGGTAGAAAGCTTGTTTGATAGAGTTCCATTGTTTTTCATGGCTGCTAACATTGTCAAAGCAGAAGAAAGCAAGAAAAGTCAAGAAATTTGCAGCCCAATGGATGAGGCATTGATCAGATTCCAGAGAAGAAAGTCTAAAGTTCTTGACACCTTCAAGAAGGCACCATCCCCAAGTGGAGCCACTGTTAGCCACCTATAAAATTTGTCATATCAAATGGTGGCTAAATCATTTTTTAAGCCTTCAAGAAACAATTTCATTGCCAAATTGTTAGTTCTTAAAGTCTTATGAAGATGACTTATCCTTGAGTTAATCTTCACTACTGTTTCCCTCATGAATTCTGAAAATCTGCTGTTTTCTTGAAGAAAAGACTGCTAAAAACCCATTTTTCCCTTCATTTTTACCCCTTCTTCCACTCATACTTAACCTCCATTTCATCCCATTATCCTCATAAAAATTCCTCCATTTTCATCATTTTAACCTTCAAAATCACTTCAAGACCCTTTTAAAATCATTTGGTCTCCTTCCATTGGTTTTAAAAAGCCTTCTTTCCTCTACCGAAACCCTCATTTTCCCTTAAAAACTCTCTTTTAAAAAGCCAAAAGATAGTCTTTTTATTATATAAAGTTTTAACCCCCGAGGGCTTAACTTTCATAAACGTTCGCTTCATAGGACTTTGAGCCCCGCAATCGGGTGCTTAAAAATCCTAAACCTTTCTTCTAACCTTAAAAAACCTTTGTTTCCTTCATATTTTGTAAAACCTGACTTTTTCATTAGAGTCCGACGGTTCATTGTTTTAATGAAAATCAACCGTTGATCTACAAACCGATCAACGATTGACGAAATCTCACATCGCGCATATTCATTGGGCGCATTTAAAAGACCCCTCCTTTTCTTTCCGATTCCGATGAGCCCCTTTTGTTTAGACCCCTCAACCACTTCCCCACTATATAACCCGTGCCCAGGACCAAGCGTTAAGTCCTGAGCACTAATCACGATCAGAGGTTTTGCGATGGGCACATTTCTTTGTTTTAAGAAAAATCCCGATGCAATGGAGTTTTATTCTATGGATCCCTGCCACTTTCTCCACCATTGATCATTTGAAAAAATCAATGGCCTAGTGCCAATCGCATCGTAAAATTCATTCATGCCATTTCTCTCCTCCTCCGATTGAAATCTTCCAATTCAATCTGGATCGTCGAAAACCACAAGAATAGACGGCCCAGATTGATCACCCTCTGCCACAGCCTCCGACATTGAAACCCACAGTTCATTCCTGACCATTGATCTCTCTAAGATCGATGGCTCCAATCTCATCGCATCGGAAATTTTCTTTGTGCCTTTTCCTCTCTGCCCCGCCCATTGGCAACCCCCGATTGGATCTGGGTCGTCCATTCCCTAATCCGATGGTCCAGATCAATCCTTGCAACCTTTGTTAATTTCATACAAACCTCGCTGTGTAAAGTCCTTCGGCGAATCTCCGCCGTTGATCTCTGCAGATCAATGGCCTGCATTAACCCAAACTTTGCCCGACCCTCGCCTCATATTTTATTTCATTAACCCTGAGATTTATTCTGGACTGTTCATTCCTTTCATACAACGGTCTGGAATAAACCTTTAGGCCCAAATCTTTTGGGTCCTATCCTTGCCAGATCAAATCTCTGCCGTCCATTCCTTCATCCAATGGTCAAGATTGAAACCACTTTGACCCTACCCCACCTTCTTCTGCCTGCGCAACTTGTTTTATCATGCTCTAATCTCCACCGTTGGATCTACCCACCTGTGATCCAACGGCCAGGGACCCATATCGCGTAATTTTAAGCCCGACAGTTAATTCCTAAAATTTACGTGATATGGGCGGTTTTAAAAGACCACGTGTCAAGCTCTAACACATATCACGTTAAAAAAGGCAAAACCGCCTTTCTCCCTTTTCATCACGCGAAATCGGCGGTTTCTTCAACCAAAACCACCCTTCCCATTCCCATTTCATTTTCTCATATGTGATCTCCGCCGTTGATCTCTGAGATATAACGGCTCATGTTCAATCTCGCCTTTATTTCATCACCCTCCGCCCATCCTAAAAGGGATTTCATAGTCAATCTCAGTCGTTGATCTTTGTGGCCGATCTAAGCCGACGACCCATAATCCTTCAAGAAACCCCAAATTTCGTTTTAACGCTTTTTTCCTCCGCCTAAGGTTTTTGCCCATTTTCTTTGAAAATTCTACCATTTTCTCTATAATGTAGCCTCTCTACATTATATTTCCCCGATCGATTTCGATCGTTGATCTCTGCAGATCAACGACCCTGACTTAATCTCCCCACCGTTTAATCAACCACCTCCCATTTAACCCCCGCAAGTAATCTCTATCGTTGGATGCTTTCATCCAACGGTCACGATCTAACTTCAGCCTCAAAAGCAGTTTGAACCCATCCCCACAGGTTTTTTCTAATTTTTCTTCGTTTGTGCAGGTTATAATGGTTTTTCCATTGTATTAAAAGAAAATCAATGGCCAGGGATGACGATCCCCCAGGCCATCATTCATCAAATAATATCAGTCTACAGGGTTCAACACCATGTTTTATCAGTGCCTCATGAACACTAACGCCATTATAAGAACCCTCTGTATGCCTGCACATCAACAAGACACAACAAAATTTAATCAAGCAAAGAGTATCAGTGTGAAAGGATCTGGTCACCACAGAGATGAAGAATTGAAGGTTGTTGACACATTTTTGAAGGATTAAGGCTCACTTTCAGCGAATCAAAAGTCTAATCCTCTCAATTAAACACAGTTTGAAGAACAGAAGACAGAAATTAGGCCTAATTAAGCTTAACACATAGAATTAAAACAAATTAACAGTGTTTAAAGAAGGACAATCAGATCTATCATTTAGATAAAGCCTCCACCGCCACATCATAGGCTAATTGAATCCTCACCCGCTACCAAAAGCCACCTGCAGCCTCAAAACATTCAAAAGAAGCATATTTATTTCCAGAACAGAAGATATTTGCCTTAATGCAGCTGAACGGTTATTTTAGGCCAAAGGGACTTATTGCAAACTATCACAGAAGTTATTGCAAGGATAACAAAGAGCCTTAAAGTCAACAAAATCTTCCCAACAAACTTAATACTTAATGTAAATCAATTAATACAAAAGAAATATCTAAAATTTCTCCATTGAGCCCCTCAAAGGCCGAGAAGCATTAATCTGTACTAATTGATCTTATAGATATTTTCTCTCATTCCACCTCCTCATTTTTTCTATAAAATATTCTTAAGGAGCTCATTGTAAAGGGTTGGTTGTAGAACTTTGATATATACTTGTGCTCGAACTTTTTACATGTAAATAGCATTCAAAGGATCTTGGAGCTCTGTTTGTAATTAAATAAGTTAGGCTGAGAAGAGAAGATGATTGCTGAAGTGAAACAATGGACTTGAAGAACATAACTGGACTGACATCAATATATAATCTGATTCTTGGGATCCTGGTCTATATCACTAGTGAAGTGTTTCTTTCTATGTTATTGTTTCCTTTCATGTATGCCATTTTGTCCACTTATTCTCTGATAAAGAATAGCAAGAATAGAGTTAGGATTTACTGTTTACAGTAACCTTCTCTGGTTGAAAAGCTTTATCTCAATGTTTTCCTCCCAATTGTGTATTGAATAATGACTTAAGTTAGGTGTAAACATGATCAAGGAATGTTGGTTTGTCCCTGTCTTGATGTGTGAAGCTTGAAAGGAAGTTCTTGAATGTTATTTTCATTATGTACTCAGTAGAGTTAGACTAGGAAAGTTTATGGTTTGCCCTGTCTTCTAGTTCTTTATTCAAAGGTAATTCTGAAAGTTTCCCTAAGATTATGCTGAAAGCAATTTAGATTTAAAAGTATCTTATCTGATCTTAGGCTGCACTTTGTTTTCTTATCTGTTTTCATCCCTTCTAAAAGTAATTATGTGGATTACTGGATTGTTTGTCTATTAAGTTAGCTTTAATACGAGCTTGTCCAAAGAAGTCTATGGTTAGCCCTGTCCTTTTATTGGTTTTAAAGAGTTTCTTAAAATGCTTTTCTTGTTTGGAAAGAATGATAAATCCTAGTTGAAATTATTGTCTTTTTCCACCCCTTCAACACTTTAATTGTTCCATTCCATCATTTTATCTAAAAGATCTTGTGATATAGATGACTTGCCCCTTGGACCACTCTTGAAATTTTTGTGCAATTAAACCCTTTTATGACTCCATAGCCCAATGGACTAAAAACCAACGTCATATCTATCTTATCAGCCAAATCTTGTTCTGTTTGCTTATACCTTCACCCCTTTGTAACTCTTTCATTTTAGGACTTTCCACTCAACTAAAAATCATGCTCAACCATCCAAAACCAAACAAAAACCCTTGTTCTGAATAACTAGCCTATCATCACACATAAAATCCTTAAATATAAATCAATATTTGCAGTTATAGAGAGATCCCTCTCTAGTTTCGGGAGGGCTAGATCCTAGAATCCAAAAGTGGTTCAAATTTTCTCCTTGCAGCTTTAGTCTCACCAATCTGCTAGAATTACAGAGAGCTAACAAAACTGAGATAGTGAATTAATGTTTGGAAGGATATCTTCATTGTTTTGTATCTGATAAAAAAACATAATGGGTCAAGTGGTTACCTCTCATTGAATGGTGGTATAACACTTCCTTCCATACTGCATCAAAAATGACCCCATTTATGGAACTTTATGGATATCATCCACCGTCCATCACATCATCTTTAAGAGAATTCTAAGGTTTAAGAAGTGGAAGATCACACCGAGCATCAACAAGAATTTCTCCAACTCTTAAAGGATAACCTAAAATTGGCACAAAATCGAATGAAACAACAAGTAGATCAAAGTCATGGCGAGAGAATTTTTGATGTAGGAGACTGGGTATTTTTACGGCTACAACCATACAAACAAATTTCCCTCAAGCAAGCTAAGAAGGATAATAAATTATCGCCAAATTACTATGGTCCTTGCAAGGTGTTGCAAAAGATTGGTACTATGGCATACAAATTGGGGCTTCCTGCTTCTTCGTGAGTGCATCTAGTTGTCCATGTTTCATGCTTAAGAAAGGTTATAGGTGAAAATCTTCCAGTTCAAACAATATTGCTAGAACTTGATGAGGAAGGAAAAATCATATTGGAACCTAAAGTAATATCCCAAAATAGGGATTTTCTACAACAATAAGAATACCCTAGGGTATTATAAATTTGGAGAGCAGTAATAAATCAACTCATATAGTGTATTAGAATACATAACCATCATATAACCATCACAGTAGAAAACTATGTCTTCATACAATGTCATTAAGTGGGGAAAAACATCAATATTGGCCCCAAAAACATTAATTTCTGAAGATAGCGTTATAAAAGTGGAAAATAACATTTTTTTCCCTTAGTATATGTAATATAGGACATGCATGCAAAATATTTTCAGAAACAAATGCATTTAGCCTAGTTATACGGGCCTCCATGCTCAGAACAACTGAAAATCAATGAAACCCCAAGACTGCAACACACAGAAATTGTTGCATGAGAGACTACGCAGTCTAATGGAGATCAAAATCAGAAAATGGAGAGAAAATTCAGATATTCTATTATATTAATCAATAAGGCATAAAAATAGAGATCTAATCTCTTCTATACAGATCCAAGAAGACCCAACAAGGGTTTCGTGACAGAAATGATATACAAAGAAGAAATGTTGCAGATCTGTGGCTGAATCACGATGTATAACTGAAGCTCTACATAATTTTGGTTATATATGCAAAGAAATGGCTATAGAATCTTCTCCTAGCTCTCCCAAAGGAAGGATGATCCTCCTCTTGGGAAACTAGCTCCTCAAAATGGGGTTTTGACCCCTCCCACTGCACACCTTAAGAAATAATGCAGTTTTCTAAAGGGACTGCATTTTTGCTAAAGGTAAGTGTTTGGCCCAACACCAAGTAGTGGAAAATTCAGCTCAGAAATCTCCTCTTATATTTCTTAGACAAGATCTCCAAGAAAGAGCAGGGAATCCACACCTGGGAAAACCCTTGCATTTAGCAGTGCAGCAAAATTAGCTAAACAACCAAGTATGCAGGAAGTCTAAATAGAACACATAGAATATAATCTCCAATCTTCCCTCTTTTCTTGCCATCTCTTCCATTAAATAGTTGAGGAGCTCCATCACCAAGTGTCCCGCCTCATTAGGAGGTTTCTTCTATGCAAAGGCTCCTCCACCAAAATCACGCTGTCTTCATTAGTTAGGATCATCCCTTTACAACACAGTTTGATTTAGTCAAGCTTGACTAGATCAATCTTGATAGGGTCATCCTTGACTGAGTCTTCATGCCTTGTCTCCATTCACACTCAAGGTGTCTTCATCTTGACTAGCTACCTTGATTTCCATTCACATTGAGTTGTCTTTATTTAGGATCCACTCTTTTAGAATAAATTTTGTTGGCTTGGTCAAACTTGACATTGTCCACATAGTTTATAAATTGTTCACACATGTGGATGCTTTATCTGGTTATTTCATGATCCCTTTTCATGCTATGAGGGATTTTTATTCCTGCTTAAGCAACTAATGAGCCTCCTTTCCCATTTATTCATTCAACTTGATTTTAAAGGAAAAATTAATATTCCTATTAGCTGTAAGCTAATTTAGGAATATTACAGTCTCCCCCTCCCAAATGTTGCTTGTTATCAAGCAACTACAAGGGTGCTGCAAAATCTCCCCTTCTCTCCTTGTGGCCTTCTCAAGATAGAAGGGATGACAATCATGGGGAATCCCATAATCAATGAAGGTCTCCCACCTCCATGCTATCATCCAAATGAAATGAATTACCTCCCAGCGTGGTAACCCATAGAAAAAATCCTCCCAATTTCTCATGAGAGGCATGTCCCAAGTGCTCCAACAAAACATATGGTCCACATCATAAAGAAACAAGTGGTATACAATGGTGGCCATATAGTCTCCCATGCTCCCCTTAGAACATGTAGTGCAGAAAATGTAGGGGCTCTCTTTCCCTAAGGACACATTGAACAAGTGTGCCTCTCCTCCAATCATGTCCTCAATACAGAAAAGAACATCTTCAGCATATGGAATCATAATTGAAATCATGCTAGCTACCATATGAAATAAAGGAGAAGGATAATGGTTTCTCATGTGCAACCAGTGCAGTTTTACCCCCAACTTCCATGGAATATAATATGACAAGTGTTCTTCCCAACACTTGTTTGCTGCCCCATCCTTCTTGGACCCATAAGAAAGAGTTCCCCCTCTTGGAGTCAAGTCCTGCACTTGAGTTTTAAGGAGATGCAAGTACATAATAAATATATCATGATGTTCAACAATACAATGTTTATCATATACTTGGTTTAAATCATAAATGTAGCTCATGAATGAGCGCCTTCTCATACTCAATGAATAAGGAGGTGGTAATGATAACTCTTCCCAAGAGCTATGTTCCTCCTTAACCAGAAAATGATTCATGCACTTACTCATATGAGAGCGCATCTCCTCTTTGAAATTTTCCCACATGAATCCATCTAAGATAGTATGATATGTTCTAATGAAACTAGTGTGGTTTGAAAGCAAGACCTCATAGTTTGTATTGAGTACTTTATTCTTGAGTTTGGAATATTTAGTTAAGTAGATCTGATCATGAACATAAATGATTACATAAAATAACTTATACTTCCCATCCATTTCTTTCCCATGAAGGACCTTACATGTGAATAGGACCTTGGAATATTCCACCAAGAGTTGGGACTCCCAATAAAGGTCTAGGCTTCCCAACATTGACATCACTATAGAAGTCTGAAATGAGGCATCTGTCATATGATGGCTCTTCTTCTTGACATGCTTGATGTCAAATTCACATGTTGAAGTATTCCCAACTTCGTTTTGTTGCCTCTCTTGTAGTTGATCTTGCCCAAGACGAGATTGAATTTTAGGAGAGTCATCCTCCCTTTGAAAGGTTCTCCTTCTCCAAAACTTCCACAGTTTTGCTCCCGCATACAAAAATGGAAACACTTTCTTTTTATATTCAGAAATTTTCATTATATATTGGAGTATCCTTTTCTGCTCCAAGGCTATGGAGTGGCCTTTTGATACTATGCTCATATCAACACAGATTTCTGAATCTATCCTTTCCAACACAAATAGATGAATGGAAGATAGAAAAGTCAATTTCAGAAAATTTCTTAGCCTCCCATCAATAATTCTCAGTGCTGTAGTGGCTCCCTGCAAGGTTCCCTCTCTAGAAAAATATGTTGTTGTTGCATATATTTGATAGAACACTTTATATTTCTTCCACTCAGGGGGTCTCCCTGGTGGAATGCCTCCCTGCAAAGAGACATCAAGGCACAAAGCAGGATGTATAAATGTATGGACTAATTGGTCTTGGCCTTCCTTGCATAGACCCTCCTTCCTCCTTTGTGCATCAATTTTTGGAGATAAAGAGAGGTGTATGTTCCCCATTATATGCTACTTCCCCTCCCTCTTATCCTCTGCAATATTCAGATTCTCACCATTTGATAATGATGGCACATGCTGCACATATAGTGTGCCACAACCTCCATATGTGAGATCTTTTGGAACTCCTTGCAAGAGTGCAAGAGTTCCTCTTCTTGGAGAAATTGCTCCTTCCTCCCATCCATGAGGTTCTAGATGTGCTCTTGTCATGACTGTGCTGTTATCCCCATCATTCTCTTCCTTCTCCTCAATAGTTGAAAATACCTCATCATCAACAAGAGACCTTAGATCTTGGTCTCCTTTTGCAGGAGGAGTCTTCATTTCTTCTTCTTGAGAAGAAAATTTTTCATTCAATGAAGATCTTTCCCTTGGTAAGGTATCAGAAAAGCTTACATCCTTTTCAATAGTTTCCAGAAATGGAGTTGGATTTATAGATCCTCCCAACCCATGCAAAAGTTTTGTTTTATGTGGTTTGATAGCTTCTAGAGAAAGTGTTTTACATGATTCTCCATCAAACCTTTCTACTATTCTTTCAATGAACTATGCATAAGTATATGTATTTGCATTTCTCAAGGAAAAAGATTCAAAAAACCACCAAGCATAAACCTTACCCTCAAAATGCAGCGCTACTACTTTGATGGCATCATTTTCTGAAACTTGATGTTGTTGCACATAGGTGTCTAGCTCCTTCACCCAAGCCCTAGCTGGACATAGAGGTGACCCATCAAAAGTAGATAGAAAGAATCTACCTACACCATGCTTCTTCCCCTTTGTTCTTTTGTCCTCCTTGATCTTGCAGAATCCTTGGAAGTTCAAGTTATATTTGAACTCCTTAGATTGAGCTTCATACTCCTGCAAATAATCACCAAGAGTATCTCTCTTTGGCACATCTGATTTCCTCCTCTTCATGAAGAAATTTATAATAGAATGTGGTAGATATGATGATATGGATGAGTGCTAATATCCATAATATGAGGACTTAGAATCTTCCTCTTGTATAGATCTTGTTGAGGGATCTTCATGTGTTTCCCTCCTCATTTCTTCGATGCCCTTGCTTTTGCCCTACAGATTTGAAAAGAGAAGTTTTGAGAACCTCCTTTCTCCAGAAAACAAGGGTTTTCTCTGATTTCTTTTGCAAATCCCTTCCTCCCCATGAGAGAACTCCATAATGTTGGAAGCTCACAAGCTGAGCCAAGAAAGTTGCTCTGATACCACTGTAATATCCCAAAATACGGATTTTCTACAGCAATAAGAATACCCTATGGAATTATAAAGTTGGAGAGCATCAATAAAACAACTCATATAGTGTATTAGAATACATAGCCATCATATAACCATCACAGCAGCCAACTATGTCTTCATACAATGTCATTAAGTGGGGAAAAGTAGCAATATTGGCCCCAAAAATGTTAATTTCTGAAGATAGTGTTATAACAGTGGAAAATAATGGTTTTGTACCTTATTATATGTAATATAATACATGCATGAAAAATATTTTCAGAAAAAAAAATCATTTAGCCTAGTTAAACAGGCCTCCCATGCTTAGAACAGCTGAAAATCAATGACACCCCAAGATAGCAACACATAGAAATTGCTGCATAAGAGAATGTGTAGTCTGATGGAGATCAAACTCAGAAAATGGAGAGAGTGTTAGAAAATTATATATTATGGAGCAATGCAACACATAAAATATGTGGAAAATAAAAGCACACAAAACACATAAAACTAGAGAGACACAGATATACGTGGTTCACCCAGTTTGGGCTATGTCCACCTCGAACAGCTAGTCCTTCCTTTCTATTATCCAGCAAAAATGAAGAGACAAAACCTACAGCAGATCCGCTGTAATATCCTCTGTTCTCTCTCACAGTCTCCCTCTCTGTTTCTCGCTCCGAGAATACACTCATCATACACAGCCGCAATACAATGCCCTCATATATACAAGGGGTTGCCTTCTAGGGCAAAAAACCCTAATCTAAACATAACTTCTACCGTCAGATCATTTTCCTAATGAATGGCCCAGATTGACTAGAAATTACTATACTTTTACAAGGCAATTTTACATCTGTTTTTAGCTTCGGGGGCGCTGCCCCCGAAAACCCCCGCCAGGGGGGTGCTCCGAAAAGCGCTACCACCCCCCCTAGACCCCCCACGGCAGCGATTAATTACGGGCGGCGTTTCCGCCCCTTTTAAGGTACAGGGGTCCAATGTTGTGATACAAAGTAAACAAGATAATCAGGCTCCACACCCAACAATCTCCCACTTGGAGACTGATTGTAGCAACTCCATCGCTGCTTCATTTGCTGGACAATGAATCCTCTTTGGACCTGGCTATTCCTCATCTTCATCGTCATCCTTGAAGACCAATTGAAACTGAGCACATTCTCAGTTTCTCCCTGGTTACAAATTTTGTTAGCATATCTGCAGGATTCTGGCTAGTGTGTATCTTTTCCAGCTTCAACTCTCCATATTCCAATACTGACCGTATGAAATGGTACTTGAGATGTATGTGTTTAGTCCTGGAATGAAATGATGAGTTCTTTGCAAGATGAATAGCACTTTGGCTATCACTGTATAGCGTGCCCATATCATGCTTCTTACCCAATTCATCCATAAAACTTTGTAACCAAATCATTTCTTTACTAGCCTCTGTAGCAGCAACATACTCTGCTTCTGTTGTTGAAAGTGCAACAACACTTTGGATTTTTGAAACCCAACTGACAGCTGTTCCACCTACAGTAAATACATATTCTGTAGTGCTCCTCCTGTTATCTCTGTCACCTGCCATATCTGCATCAACATATCCCTGTAGAGAAATGTTTGAACCACCAAAGCATAATGCTTGATTTGTGGTACCTCTAAAATATCTGAGAATCCATTTTACTGCCATCCAATGTTCTTTTCCTGGATTATTCATGTACCTGCTTACAACTCCCACTGCATGTGCAATATCAAGCCTTGTGCAGACCATTGCATACATTAAGCTTCCAACTGCTGATGCATATGGAACTTTAGACATATAATCCATGTCTTCTTGGGTCTTGGGGCACATCTCCTTACTAAGTTTGAAATGGCTAGCAAAAGGTGTACTAACTGGTTTTGCATTTTGCATATTAAATCTTTTCAACACATTTTCTATGTACTCATTCTGAGATAGTGTTAATTTGTGATTTTTCCTGTCTCTAGCTATCCTCATAACAAGGATTTGTTTTGCAGCTCCCAAATCCTTCATTGCAAATGAATTTGCCAATTTTCTTTTGAGCACATTTATTTCCTGCATGTTAGACCCTGCAAAAAGCATGTCATCTACATACAATAACAATATAATATAGCTTTCATCATTTTTCCTTTTTAGATAAACACAATGATCGGAGTGACATCTAGTGTAACCTTGTTCAGACATAAACTTGTCAAATTTTAGATACCACTTCCTTGGAGCCTGTTTTAAGCCATACAAGCTCTTCTTTAACTTGCACACCAATTTTTCTTTCCTTTTGACCTCATATCCTTCTAGTTGTTGCATGTATATCTCTTTCTCCAAATATCCATGGAGAAATGTTGTCTTTACATCTAGCTGTTCAAGATGTAAATCTTGCGCTGCTACAAGACTTAAAATAGTTCTGATTGAATTCATCTTAACAACAAGAGAAAATATTTCATCAAAATCAATACCTTTCTTTTGTGCAAACCCCTTCACCACAAGTCTAGCTTTGTACCTCTGTTTTCCTCCATCTTCTTCCTTCAGCCTGTAAACCCATTTATTCTGCAATGTAGTTTTACCTACAGGCAACCTGACTAAGTCCCAAGTCTGGTTATGCATTAAAGAGTCCATCTCTTCTTCCATGGCTAGCTCCCACTTCTTCCTGCTTTCAACCTGCATTGTTTCTTCATAACATTCAGGTTCACCAGAATCAGTCAACAATAAATAATATAATGAAGGAGAGTATCGTTCAGGGGGTCTACTTATCCTGGTAGATCTTCTAACACCACTTTCAGGTGTTTGAGGTGCCTGTTGCTATTGTGGTGGTTGCTGTTGCTGTGGTTGTTGATTATTATTATTTTCAGGCACCTTTACTTTTTCAGTTATCTCATCAAGAATCGTGTATTCCTTGCTTTCTTTTTCCTGTTTCTTTTCCTGCAACTGATTCTTATACAAGACCTTTTCATTGAATATTACATCTCTGCTCCTAATGATTTTGTGATTTTTATAATCATATAAGCGATAACCAAAATCATTAGCACCATATCCAATAAAGGTACATTTCTTTGATTTTGCCTCAAGCTTTGTTCTATTTTCTTTATTAATAAGGACAAAGGCCTCACAACCAAAAGGCTTTAAAAAAGAGTAGTTTACCTTTTTACCTGTCCATGCTTCCTCTGGAATACCACCATCCAAGGAACTTGAAGGCCCTCTGTTTATTAGATAAACAACAATATCTACAGCATCTGCCCAAAATTGTAAAGGCAATCCTGCATGCAGTCTCATGCACCTTGCATGCTCCATGATTGTTCTGTTCATCCTTTCTGACACACCATTTTCTTGTGGTGTTCTTGGAACTGTCTTCTCTCTACGAATTCCATGCTCCGAACAGTACCTATCAAACTCTTTGCTGCAATATTCACCTCCATTGTCTGATCTGAGACACTTCAACTTCTTTCCTGTCTCAATCTCAACCAAAGCTTTCCATTTCTTGAATGTATCAAATACATCAGATTTATTCTGAATACAATAAATCCATGTTTTTCTAGTTGCATCATCAATAAAAGTAACATAATAACGAGAGCCACCGAGAGATGATACCTGAGCAGGTCCCCATACATCTGTATGCACAAGCTCCAATTTTTTTCTCTTCTTTTCTTTCCCAACTCTGAGAAATCTGACTCTCTTTTGTTTTCCATAAATTCAATTCTCACAGAAATCCAAATCAACATTCTTCAAACCTGGCAACAAATTTCTTGAGTGAAGAATATTCATTCCCTTCTCACTCATGTGTCCGAGCCTATGATGCCATAATGCTGCATTTGCTCCTTTGGAAGTTAAAGCATTAACAGAGTTAGAAATACCATTGCATAAATACAATGTACCAACCTTTTCACCTTTTGCTATTACCAGCGCTCCTTTGGTGACCTTCCAAGTTTTATCTGTGAAAGTCGTCACACAACTTTCACCGCCTAACTGCCCTGTTGAAATCAGATTTTTCTTCAGATCTGGAACATGCCTTACCTCCTTTACTAGCCATTGGTTTCCATTCTGTTGTTTTACAAGAACTTTACCCATTCCAACAATTTTACAGGGTTTATCATCACCCAAACGAACTTGTCCAAAATCTCCTTGAACATAGTCATGAAAATATTTCTTATCGAGTGTGGCATGGAATGAAGCCCCTGAATCTACAACCCAAGAATCAGTAACATTTTCGAAAGAAAGAATCAAAGCATCTTGTAACACATCACCTGTCACATTTGCTTCATGATTGTTTTCTTTTTGTGTGTCTCCTTATTTTCCCTTTCGAGATCTACAATATTTCTTTAGGTGTCCTTTCTTTCCGTAATTCCAGCACACTATCCCCGATCTGGACTTGGATCTTCCTTTCCTTGATTTACTGCGATATCTCGAGCTCTTTCCTCTTTCCATTCTTCTTCCCTAGACTCTGCACTCAAAGCATTACCTGATGTCTCACCGGAGCTTTTCCGTTGCATTTCCTCGCTAAGGATAGCACCAACAACATCATCAAACTTTAAAGTACTAGATCCAGAGACAGAGTTACTAATGGCCATTACTAAACCATTCCAACTCTTTGGCAATGAGCACAAGAATAACAGAGCTCTAACTTCATCATCAAGGTTTACCCCTACAGAACTTAACTGACTAGTAACTGTATTAAATTCATTTAAATGGTCTGCAACAGATCCACCTTCCGACATCTTCATATTAAATAGTCGTTTCATAAGAAATACCTTGTTTGAAGCTGAGGGTTTTTCATATAGTTTCGCCAATGTCTGCATCAAACCCTCTGTTGTTGTTTCCTTTGAAATATTGAATGCGACTTACGCTGCAAGGCACAACCGTACTGTTCTGAGTGCCTTTCTATCAAGAATGTTCCATTCCGCGTCTGTCATGGCCGTCGGCTTCTTTGTTTTTCCGCTCAATGGTAGGTACAGATCTTTCTGATACAGATAATCTTCCATCTGCATCTTCCACAGCGGAAAGTTTTGGCCGTTAAATTTCTCGACCCTAAACTTACCATCGTCCGCCATTGCTCCCACTCGAACCAGGAACCCTTCTTTCCTGCGAGTTTATCAGCCAAATATACCTTCGGCTCTGATACCAGTTGTTAGAAAATTATATATTATGGAGCAATGCAACACATAAAATATGCAGAAAAATACAAGCACACAAAACACATAAAACCAGAGAGACACAGATATACGTGGTTCACCCAGTTTGGGCTACGTCCACCCCGAATAGCTAGTCCTTCCTTTCTATTATCCAGCAAAAATGAAGAGACAAAACCTACATCATATCCGCTATAATATCCTTTGTTCTCTCTCACAGTCTTCCTCTCTGTTTCTCGCTCTGAGAATACATATACCATAAACAGCCGCAATATAATACCCTCATATATACAAGGGGGTTGCCTTCTAGGGAAAAAAACCCTAATCTAAACATAACTTCTACCACCAGATCATTTGCCTGATGAACGGCCCAGATTGACTAGAAATTACCATACTTTTACAAGGCAATTTTACATTTGTTTTTAGCTTCGAGGGTGCTGCCCCCGAAAACCCCCGCCAGGGGGGGCTCCGAAAAGCGTTGTTGCCCCCCCTGGACCCCCCACGGCAGCGATTAATTACGGGCGGCATTGCCACCCCTTTTAAGGTATAGGGGTCCAACGGTGTGATACAAAGTAAAAAAGATAATTAGGTTCCACACCCAACAGAGAGAATTCATATCTTCTATTATATTAATCAATGAGGCATAAAAACGGAGATCTAATCTCTTCTATACATATCCAAGAAGACCTGGCAAGGGTCTCTTGATAGAAATGATATAAAAAGAAGAACTGTTGCAGAACTGTGGCTGAATCATGCTATATAGTTGAAGCTATGTATAATTTTAGCTATATATGCAAATAAATGGTTGCAGAATTTTCTCCTAGCTCTCCCAAAGGAAGGTTGATCCTCCTCTTGGGAAACTAGCTCCTCAAAATGGGGTTTTGACCCCTCCCACTGCACACCTTAAGAAATAACGCAGTTTTCTGAAGGGACTGCATTTTTTCTAAAGTTCAGTGCTTGGCGAAACACCAAGTCATGGAAAATTCAGCTCAGAAATATCCTCTTAGATTTCTTAGACAAGATCTCCAAGAAAGAGCGGAGAATCCCCACCCGAGAAAACCCTTGCACTCAACAGTGCAACAAACTTAGCTAAAAATCCAAGTATGCAGGAAGTCTAAACAGACCATATAGAATATAATCTCCAATCTTCCCTCTTTTCTTACCATCTCTTCCATTATATAGTTGAGGAGCTCCCTCACCAAGGGTCCCACCTCATTAGGAGTTTGCTTCTATGCAAAGGCTCCTCCACCAAAATCATGTTGTCTTCATTAGTGAGGATCATCCATTTACAGCGTTGTTTGATTTATTCAAGCTTTACTGGATCAATCTTGATAGGGTCATCCTTGACTGAGTCTTCATGCCCTGTCTCCTTTCACACTCAAGGTGTCTTCATCTTGACTAGCTACCTTGATTTCCATTCACATTGAGCTGTCTTTACTTAGGATCCACTCTTTGAGAATAAATTCTGTTGACATGGTCAATCTTGACCTTGTCCACATAGCTTAGACATTTTTCACACATGTGGATGCTTGATCTGGTTATTTCATGATCCCTTTTCACACTGTGAGGGATTTTTATTCCTGCTTAAGCAACTAATGAGCCTCCTTTCTCATTTATTCATTCAACTTGATTTTAAAGAAAAATTAATATTCCTATTAGATGCAAGCTAATTTAGGAATATTACACCTGAAGTGGTCATGGAAACAAGAACTCGACAGCTACAAAATCGATCAATTTCGGAGTATCTGATCAAGTGGAAGAACTTACCCACTGAAGATTCTACATGGGAGGATGAGAATTTTATACAGAAGCACCCAGAGCTACTCAAGTGTTGATGACAACACTTTCTTGAAGGAGAGGGGCATGTCAGGTCCCTATATTACTAGTTTAGTCCCTTATTGTTATTAGTGTAGCCCCCTTATGTTATTGTTGTACCCCTATAACCCCAATATTGTTATTATTATTCCCTTACATTGTTATTGTTAGGTCGGCTAGGATTATATTGTGGACCCATGAACTCCTATATATAGAAGGAGGTTTTGGTCATTTGTATCATGCAATAATTGTTCATTTATGTAATTTATTGGAGGTTGCCCCCTCAAAGTGGTTGATTTGTAAGGTGTTGATCTCTCTTTTCTTCTATTTTTGGAGTTGGTTTCATAACACTCCTGTTGCTGCATCTCACCAGTAATACAAAAAAAATGGATCATACCAATATGAGATGTTGGGTAGTAACCATACTCACCCAAAAGAAACCAGCACATCCATGCTTCTTTCTGCACCGTGTCGTAGATCTGAAATTATGTCACCAACCACTTGCTCATCATCCTCATCCATCCATCCAGTTGTGGGCAATGACTCCTATCATTCTCCTGCTTAGTATCCACAAAATGGATAATACCATCATCCCCAATCTAATGACTATATTTTCACTCCATGATATGTTTAATTGTACCCTCCTTGAGGTTTCTCCATGAGAGCCTCTCATCGATGACCTGGTAGAATCCATAAGATTCTAAATATGTTGTAGGTGGAAACTTCTATTTGAGAAGTAAGATGCTCATCAGGAGGGCTTCATCCTGATGATGGAAATTACTATCCATCATAATATGTCTACCATCTATCATCTATCTCTCCAATGCTTCATAAGTGAAGAGATCATCAGAATGCTCCAAGAATAGTTGGGCCCCCAACTCATCACCGCTCCTCGGTGATAGGGCTACTGATCTCCATGATGGTGCATTTATTGTCTCATGGCCATACATAATGTTGAACTGATAACCCAACATTGTACTGATTAGGACTATGCTCATCCCATCCTCCGAAACTCCACACTTCAACACAAAGTGTTGTGTGTAGCTCAACAATGAAAAATTGGGATGGCTATACATCTCCTCCTTGAGCAAGTCAAGGGTCCTCTGCACAGTGATATTTTGCTGCTCCAAATCAGCAAGGTGCTCTAACCCTTGGTTATGCAACTGCCCTAATGGCAAGATCCCACAAATCTCAAACTGGGGTGCTGAAATAACATGGGATGAAAATGTTTGCAAACCTTGGATCAACTGAAACTTGGGAACATCATGCAAAGTTACAATATTGACTCCAACTGGTGTCATGGCCTCTTTGACTGCTGGTAATGGTGATGGATACTCCTCTTTTATTGTACCAACGCAAGTATCTACCTCCTCTTCCTCATGCATCTCTTGAATCATGCATGGGACTCCCAAAGTCAAGAGCTCAAGACCATCTTGCAAAGATGTAAGTGCTCTTTCTCCTAATGCAAGTACTTATGCAACTAGTGGTGGTGGAAGTTGCTCCTCTTCCAGAGTGATAGTGCTAACATCTTCCCTTGGCTCATCATGTGCTTTCTCATCAATGTTGGGAAATGTCTTAATGGGAATTACCTTTGGTTTTCTTCTATCAAACTTCTTTATTAGCCTTTGAGTGAAGTCTTCATAATCAGCCACTCTTGCATGTTTCAAATTGCTAAACCACCAATTATTTTCTCCACCCTCAAGATGTAGCATTGGAATATCAACAACCTCTCTTTCCACTACTGGTTTTATATGGAATAAATGATCTAACTCCTTCATCCATCAAATGTAGGCAAGAAGTGGAAAGAAGAATATATGCCTTCTTCTTCTATAGCTATTGTAGGATCTTCGGTTTTCTTTGATTTGGATAAAATGTCGGAGAGTTATATTCTCCTTGAATGTCGTTGATTGAAATTTTTACCCTACAAGATAACTTCTCATAGTCTCATTCTCTAAGTATCCTCCATCTCCATGCCATTAATCTCCTTATGCAAGGAAGGTGGACCTATAAAAGTCTTGTGGAGCTCTTTACATTGTCGGTTGTTTATCTCTCATTTTGAAACCCACTTGAGGTCTCTTTTCCTTTCCCTTCTCATTTGTTTAATATTTGTGGAGAGATCCGGCGAAGATATAAACAGGAGTGTGGCAAAAATTAATCCTTTTTTTTTTTTTTCTTGTTTAGACTAATCCTAATCTTCCCATTTTTTCTCTTCCCATCCCACCCATGGGTTTCGAACCAGTGACCTTGCATAATGGAGTGCCTTAAGAGTTCACCCCATCACCGACTGCTCTACACCACGTGGGCGGAAAAAATTAATCCTTCCACCATTGAAGACTTATTATTTTTTTCTGCTTCTTCTTCTTGTTCCTCTGATGTAATGAAATTTCCACAAGCTAATCCAAATAACATGCTCTCATACCACTGTAATATCCCAAAATGGAAAACATGGGAATATAGAACATATGCACAATTCCAACTGTGGTAACATAAGAATTAAACATGTAGAACTGGAAAAATTCTAGAATACATCAAAACATCATACATATGGGTAGAAAACAACTGAACCATATCATTAAGGATCAATAGTAGGGTAAGTACATAGTGCTCCAAAAGGAATGCAATCAAGCCACAAGATGGCTGAAATACACTAAAGAAACCAAGCACTGGAAAGTAGAATTGTTGTTTCTGTGAAGAAGATATATGTACGAGAGGTTGCTGGAGTGCTCAGAATGATCCAGGATTTTAACCATGGATTCTAGTCGAGAAACCCAAAAAATCCAAAAATGGTTGGCTAGATTTTAACTTTGGATTTTCAACACTTTTTGGGTTGCCCATTGCACCCCTCTTGGCCAACTTACACACTCCCTATGACAACTGCTGATATGGGGCTGAAACAATGATATATTAGTTTCAATAACACCCAATTAGCTCAATACATGAAGGGTTGGTCCCTTCTCCTGATCTTCAAGCTAGAAGCTTGAGATCTAGCTCCTCCTTCCATTGCTCAAGTTGCAGCTGCACATTGCACAACTGTTGGAATGAATTGTGTTGTCAAGAGGAATGAATTTGTAGCTTGCTGCTAGATTATGGAATATAGCTCACAGTTGATGGAAATGATCTCTCCAAAGTGAGGGAAATACCCCTCACAGGATTCCAAGCTGAAATGCTTAGAACTTCCTTCCTCCACTCGATATACTTGGCTAGATTGTGCAATTCTTGAAGGAACTGTCGATGCATGGAGGTATAAAATGTTGGCATGATGCCCAATATCACAAAGCCTCTCCTGGAAGATTGAAGTGGAAGCACAAGATGAAAGGATGAACCCTCCATCGGTTTCTTAGCTTAAATGCTAAGAAATACCTTCCTCCTCTCAAACCCTAAGACAAGAATACTTAATTTCTGAAGCTGCATATGGAGAAGAGAGGGGTTGAATGTGGCACCAATACTAGATCATGAATTTTTTCTCAAAATAAACTTCCTAGAGTAGACACTCGAAGTCCCCCGTGGGTAAGGGTGGGATTCCCGCTCGGGAACACCTATGTGCTAAACAACACAAAAAAATTAGCTAAACATCTGAAGCGTGCAAACAATGTCAAACGACAATACAATATCAAATTCCAGACTCATTTTCTTTGCTACCATCATATTTCTTATATGGTTGTGAGCTTTCCCTAGCCTTAGCCCACCTCATAATTGCACTGCACATGTGGCCACTAGTCTCCGTGAAGCCTACGTTGCCTCTCCATGAACTCCACGATCTATGCAATTAATCTCCACTCCCTCCATCATGTGTGCATTTAATGCACCACATCCTCCATCCGCTACATCATTAATTCTCTATGATATTACTTTTATTCCTCCACTATCTCCATCATATTCCTCACTATCTCTCCATAATATCCCCTCTTCCTTCATTAATGAGTTGCTCCACTACTCCATAATGCTACTCCACTACTCAACTAAGCCACATTCACACTATAGAAGTTGATTTTATTCATCTACTGGGTTTATGGGTCCCTCCACAGTTTTATTTACTTACTAAGAAATAAAAGTAAGAACTCTAATATTCCAATTAATTGATGTAAAATTGGGAATATTACACTCTAACCTAATTTATTCCTCCTTATTTGGTGATTCTTTAATGGTAAAAGGGCTCTTGGTGGGAGTCTGTGGTTTCCCCTACCTCACAATTTAACACTTCCTAGTTCTGAAGTCCATAGGTGTCTACCTCTTTCTTTTTGTTTTGATAGGTGTGCTCAAAGTACTTAGGGTAGCAGCTACTTCTTGATGTGTGATGTCTGGTGACATGCTGGTATCTTGAGGGGAGGTTTCACTGCCTTGGATAGGGTCAAAATATTCTTTTTCCTCAGTCTTTTCTTCTTCATTCCCTCAACTTTTTCTTTCTCTATATCTGTTGTCTTTGTGTGTTCTGCCTCTATCTCCATCTCTTCTTTTTCTTCCCTGTTTTCTGCCTCCTCTTCCTCTTCTTATACCTCCTCTTTAGCTTCTTCTCATTCTTCTTCTACCTCCATCTATCTAAGGCTAGAAGAAAAGGTTTTCCCTATTTGGGTAGCTCTAAAGGCTTCCTTATCCATGTATATGAAAGAGGACTAGGATAAAGGTAGGTTCAACCTTCTCAAATCATCATTCATAATTAGTTTTATAGGAAATGATGGGCCAAGTGCTGATATTTTCTTTGCCTCACCTTATGGCTCATGTCAAATATGGATTTTAGGAGGAAGTGAGGAATTATTAATCTCTATTCAAGTGGGAGTTATCCTTGAAACCTAAGTTCATTTAACAATCTGAAATGATACCTGTACACCACACTAAGTATGCCTTCATAAGAAATAAACTTCATGATATGGAAGGGTACTTCATCCCAGGGGTATGGAAGCCTTTCCCTCCATTTTTTCTTCAATGTACTCTTCTCTGAGTAAAAATAAATTATTCTTGGCTGAAGTGTTAGGCATTATTTCCTTAACCCATTTGACTCCTAAGGGAAAATTTGTAACTCTTCTTATGATTTCAGGAGATAGTGTGATGGATATGCCTCTAACCAAATTGGTGGCTTTCTCTTTTGAATGTGACTGCAGATCCACTGCAAATTCTTTAGCTATCTCTTCATCAAAAACTTTCAATAGCTCAAAGAACCCTAGCCATCGGTGATTTCGAAATATTTCCATGACTTGAGGATGTCGCCTAATTATCCTAATGTTAGTAGGCTCTATTTGGTTGAATCCCCCTCCCATTTTAATGGATGGGATTATATAAAGGTTGGGAGAGGCTTGAGAGTTATGTCTTGGAGATGTAGGTCTTGAAACAAAATGCAAGAAAATTTTCTTTTACCCTTTAACTGTCAAATTTACTTTGCTGAGTGTGAATCGTATGGAGAAATTTTAGTGCTGGAGGATGGAAACCACTTACCTTTTTCCTCTATTATTTTTGTTTGAGAGATTTAGGCTTTGGGAAGAAAATTCACCCACATGTGACTCTATGTTACCTTCTAAACCCTTGTTGATCTTCTTATGAAGTTGCCTATAGAAAAACTTTGTTTCTTGTAGCACAATGGTGCATGCAAGCTCAAACCTCGATGATACTCTTCTCATGGCTCCCACTTCTCTCCTTCTCTTTATTCTATTTCAAATTCTCAACACAATTGCGAAAATGATACAAATCTTTCCTTTATTGGATTTTTAACTAAATTTGGAGTGTTGTGGTGACTCGTACTTAACAAAAGTTTTCCTCTTTAAGACCGTTGGTCCCACTTCAGTTAATCATTTTTAAGCCTCGTGATCACTTTATGTGTACCCATCCACTCTCTCTTGACTTTATTTGACTTTCCCAGGTGGCATGCACTTTCACTTTTCCTCCAGTTTCACTTTACAAAGGTGGCCAAGTTAACTCGCCACCTTTTTTCCTTTTAAATTTCTAAAACTCGACATTCAACCATTTTTCTCATTAAGGATGCATAAGGAGAGGTGAGGGACCATACCTAAGCTTACCTAGTTTTGGTGAGGTGTTTAAGGAGATGGTGCAAGAGTTGGAGTTGGCGATGGTATCCTTGGTCTTTTCTTTGTTGTATTTTAGTTTCTTATTTGATTTCTGAGTGAGCTGCTTAATCTTTTCTTGTTTTTTTTATTTTGTAGGTGCTTCATGGATGTCTTCAAGTGCCATGGTTGGTGTGCTTGCCCTTTTTTCTTCTTTTGGTGGTCTTATCGAGTCATCCTCATCAACTTTCATTCATCTTTTGGCCTTGGTGTCCCACACACAGATTTGATACAGGAAACATTTTAATACCTATAGCAGTCTATTTCTGGCCTCTTCTTTCTTCAATTTTCTTAGAAATGGAGGGATATGGTTCATGGAGTATATGAAGGAATTCATGGAATTAATGGAGTGGAGGATAGCAAGTGAAATGGGCCTCATGCCATGTTTCGAATGATTTAGCTGCTAATGGTGCAACATAGGGTTTATATAGGGAATACTTGTGCATGGAGTGAAATAAGGGTTTGGGAATGGTAGGTATAGGAAAAACATGAATTATCTGCCCTTATTTAAGTTCATAAATCCATGAGAGGGATTTTTCCTTCATGATTGATTCTCCTGTATCATTTATAGGAGTTTCCTGTAGTGCTACAGGAATCCTGTTGCAATTCAAGTTTAGGAAATAAAATGAAATTGTTACCTATATTATGTTTGAAATGGATGAATGGATGTATGATGGAGTGGATTATGGAGTGGGAAAGTAGAGGAGAAGAGAAAATGAAGAGAAATCTCTTCTATGGATCCCAAAACCCATCTTTAATTAATAGCCTGCAAAATAGAAAAACACATAAGTGAATAGGTATTTTTCTTCTTTTTCATTTTGTTTCTTTATTCTTTTTTTAATTTTTTTTAAAGGCAAGTGGGCTACCTCCATAGAGTTTTTCAACCCATAGGACTTCCTTGGGCGTCTCAGAGAGGTTTTTACCCAAGGATCTTTTATTCTCTACTTTTTTATTTTTCTTTCTTTTTTCTTGCTCCATGACTGCCTCATGGAGGTTTTCAACCCTGGGGTTAGCTTAGGGCACCTCAGAGAGGTTTTCACCCATGCCGCTTTATTTTTTTTAATATTTTTTTCTCTAGGAGGCACTGGAAACTATGGAGTTTCCCATGACATACACCTCCATGTTATGGAATTTATAAATTATGTTGTAGAGAGGGGCTTCTTGTAAACCTTAAGCCTATAACCATTGACAAGTAGGTGAATTCCTTCCTCATATATGGTTTTGATCTTAATTGTGTCATTATCACAACATTTTTCCACTTTATAGGGTCCTAGCCATCTTGTCATTAGTTTTCCGTTTAAATCCTTAAACCTTGATTCATACAACAATGCCTAATCTCCTTCTTGAAAGGTTTTTTTCCTTAATGTACTTGTCATGCCAAAATTTCCTTTGCAGTTGAATTACCTATGTATGAATGAGTGTTTGCATCCTGAACTCATCCAATTCATTTAATTGCAGAAACCTCTATTTCTGGTAATTTGATATATCTAGGTCTAACTCTGCTGGAATCCTTAAGGTGTTGAATTTAAATCAACTAAAAGCAGAGCTTTCTTTCCATAGACCAAGTCATAAGGTGTGAATCTTGTTGTTGTTTTCCAAGTATCTTCTACCAATATGTCGGCCCAATATTTTCTGATACTTCTCACAACCTTGGTGAGAATATTCTCTAAGGCTCTGTTGATCACTTCCCCTTGGCCATTTTCTTAAGGGTGGTATTCAGTAGAAGTTTTATGCTTTATCTTGTGCCTCCTCAGAATATTTTTAATGAGATGAGATGTGAATTGTGCTCCATAATTAGTGATTATTTCTTTCGAGTATCCAAATTTGTAAAACACATTCTCCCTTATAAATTATTCTACTTTCTCCTCATTTTCTACCTTCACATCTTTTGTTTCAGCCCACTTTGTCAGGTTTTCAATGCAAACTATGATATAGTTTTTTAATCCAGATGGTGGATCAATAGGTCCAATGAAGTCCATGCCCCACTTGTCAAATGGCTCAAGAGCCACCTGAGGGTGTAGAGGCATCTCATCCCTTTGTGTAGGTTTCCCCATCCTTTGGCATTGGGTGCACCTTCTAGTGTATCTTCTAGAATCCTCATGAAGGGTAGGCCAGTAGTATCTTTCCTGCAAAACTTTGAAGGAAGTCCTTTTTGCAGCAAAGTGTCCTCCACAAGGGCTATCGTGACATGAATAGAGGATATCCTTAACTTCTTCCTACCCCATATATCTTATGATAATTTGGTGAGGGCCCAACTCAAAGATATTTCCCCCAATCCATCTGAAAGGGGCACTTTTTCTGATGATCTTGCTTTTCACCTTGAAAGGGATATTAGGAAGGAACTTTCCAGCAACCAAGTAATTATCTATGTCAAAAAACCATGGTGAGAGTGTTGATATAGTGAAGAGATGTTCATCTAGAAGCTGGTCATCCACCATTCCTTCTTAATCTGCAGATAGAGCTAACCTGGATAAAAAATATGCAAAAAAATTCTCCTTTCCAGGTTTATCAACAATGGTTAGGTCAAACTGCTTTAATAGTAACAACCATATAATTGTCCTAGCATTAACATCTGGTTTTTTCATTAAATATTTGATGGCTGCATGGTCAGTGTGTACAAATTTCTGATACCCAATGACATAATGTCTAAATTTTTTTAAAGCATGGACAATGGCTAACATATCCCTCTCTTTGACAGTATAATTGAGTTCGGCCTTACACAAGTTCCTACTGATGAAATAGATTGCATAAGGTAATTTTTCTTCTAACTACCCTAATCCTACCCCCACAAATTTGTCGAATGCATCTATGTGGATGTGGAAAGGAAAATTCTAATTTGGACCTCAGATAATGGGGGCAATAGTTAACTTTCCCTTAATGATCTCAAAAGCTTATTAGCAAATACTGGACCAAGTAAACTCAGAATATTTGGCCAATAAACCAAATAGTGGCGAAGCCATTTTACTGAAATATTTGATGAATCTTCTGTAATATCCATCTAACCCTAAGAAACTCCTTACATCTCTATGATTTTTAGGAGAAGGTACCCTTTTGAGGATAGTTATTTTCTTTGGGTCCACTTGTATTCCTGCTTGGGAGATTGAGTGTCCCAATACAACTCCTGCTCTTTTAAGGAATTCACACTTTTTTGGGCTCAGGAAGAGATGCATATAAACGCAACTTCTCAACACTTTTCCCAAATTAGAGAAAGCCTCTTGGAAGTCATCCCCATAGACTGTGAAATCATCCATGTATATTTCAACTGAGTCATGTACTATCTCAGAGAAAATGCTCACGACAACTCTTTGGAAGGTAATTCGGGCATTTCACAACCCAAAGGGTAGGACTTGGTAAGAGAAGATAACCCAAGGGTAGGTGAAAGTAGTCTTCTCCTAGTCTTCAGGGATGATTTGGATCTAGTTATACTCACTAAACCCATCTAAGAAGGAAAATAATTTTTTTCCTACAAGGCCATACATGACTTGGTCTTTAAAAGGAAAATGGAAATGGTACTTCTTGGTGGCTTTGTTAAGTTCTCGCTAATCAACACAGACTTGCCATTTTCCATTCTTCTTCGAGACTAGGAAAAGAGGAGATACCCACTCACTATCTGATATAGGATAAATGAAACCTGCATCCAACAGTTTTTACAGTTCTTACTTGGCTGTGTCATTTAAATCTAGGTTCATCCTTCTTTGGGGTTGTCACACAAGATTTCATCCTTCCTTAATGTAAATATGATGTCTACATACTAAAGGATGCACCCCTCTCATGTCCTTGTAATCCCAAGCAAATGTGTCTAGGTTTTCTTTTAGAAGTTGGAATAGCTAATTTTCATCTTCATCTGAGAGGTTTGAGTTGATTTTTAGAGATATGGGTGGGCTAAAATCTACAACCTTGGTGGTTTCAGAGGTTGAATCGACTAATTGCAATCCCATCTAAGGTTGGTTTCCAGATTCTTTGACTAGGTTTTCAAGTGGACTGTTAGAGGGGGACTTGTTTTGAATGACATGGTCGATGAGTTCATATTGATCAAGTTTTCCCCCTCTAATAACAATATCTATGGTACAAATGGGGGTAGTGTTATATACCTCATATTATTCAAACTCCAATCATATAAGTAGATCATGATCAATGTAAGGCTTGGCTCAAGGATATAATACCAGTTGTTTATACAAGGGCCCATTTTTAATAGTCATGTTTATGGCCCGACAGCTGATATAAGAATTGGCAGTGGTTGACCAAGGTCTCCCAAGAGTCAATTGAAACCATAAAATCCTCAACAATTCCTTCTACAGTTACTATGGACTGGTCTGCAAGTTGAAGAATTTTTGTGGTTTTCCTCAAAGTCCTTTGGAGGTTGAGTTTCAACATATTTTCCTTGGTCATGATATTGATGGTAGCCTCTAGATCAATCATAGTATTGGGGACTATGAAACCATCTATGTGCACATATAAAACTAGACTACCAGGGTCCAGGTACTCTATAAAGATCACCCTTCCCAATATTAATTCAGATAACTGTCCTTTTACATTGATGGTGGGGGTATATTTCTTCTTTCTCCCAGGTTTCTTAAAGAACTTTTCCTTTATGAGCTTGGGCATAAGAATAACCCAATCAATTGCTATCAAGATATCCACCTGCCTTCCTTCCTTAACTGGCACTACCTGCATAATGTGTCTGTCATCCATCCTCAAGACAGGTGCATAGTAAGTAACTATAATCACTTATCAGGCTACTGAAAAAGGGAAAAAGTGGCCTTAAATCGCATGGAAATGGCCATTAAAGTGGTTTTATGAACATGAAGCTTCTCTTTCCTTGCCAACAGATGTTCAGTGAAGTCTGTATCTTTACCCACAAATTTTTTAGTTCTATCAGAATTTCATTCTACTCTGGGGTGTGTTGAATGGAATGGATCAAGTGCTTGGGAAAAGAAGGTTGTTGGGTCTTAGTGTCACTTTCTTCCTTTTCCTCCTCAACCTCTACAGGTGGAGATGAAGTGTGGTTGTCTAGGAGTACTCTTCTCTACCTGAGATTAATCTCCTATATCTCCATAGAATAAGCTGGATAGGATTTCTCTCCACTATAAACCTGTTGTTCCTATCTTTTTTTCGGTTTTGGATTGGGTTGTGCTGGAATCTAAGGCCACTTGGGTGGAGAAACATGAGTAAGATGAGGTTGAGGTTCGGGTGGAGGAATTAGAGCAGGTGGTTGATTATCTTGAGGCCTCCACCCTTGGGATGGATTGTTCCACTGAGGTTGTTGAGGAACATATTGCTGAAATGGTTGGTTCACAGACTGAGGATGATATAGAGTGTTGTAAGTCCTAGTAGGAGGTGTAGTCCAGGATGGAGGAGTGGGGGTGTACCAATATTGCATGGGTTCATTCTTATTATTGTGGTAGTAATAGTAAGGTGCACCTTACCTACCCTTCTGATTTGACCTAGGGCCTTAAGGCCTTCTCTGGTTGATGAAATAAAGTTTCTCTGGTCCTAATTCCCCACCTTGATATACAACTTTGAGTCCATGTAAGGAGGGAAAATTTTATGTGGCATGATTCTCCTCACAGACTAAGAAAACCTCTATGAAATTTAGTGGACATTCATTTCAAGGGTGTTTTCTAGTACATCTAAGGAAAAATATAGCCAAGGTTCTTTTTGCTTCCTCTTACTTCCTTTGACCTGCATTGTGTCCATTTGAAAGGAAAATGGGTGCAACATGTCACTTTTTAAGTCCTCCAACATATTTCCAATCTCATGTTTGATGGTGGTGGAAGAGGAAGGGGTATTGGTTGTACTTTGGCCAACGCTGCCTTTCTTCCTTACTACCCTAGAATGGTTCTCAAAGATAGGTTTGTTTGTTTCATAAGGAAGTTGGTAGATATATCCTCCTAATAGCATATTAAGGGTTTCTATCACCTCCTCCCTCATCCCTCGGAGAATTATTTATTTAAGTGATTTGGGATCAAGAGTATAGTTTGCTATCTTATAGTTTAACTAAAACCTCTCTTCATAGTCTTCTAGGGATTCATCAGGCCTTACAGTCATCCTGAATATCTCATCCTTAGTTTCCTTGGACCTACAATAGTCCTTGTACTTGTTGTTGAAGGCCTCTTGCATCTATGCCAAGGTAGTGATGTTGTTCCAAGGTAGACCCATGATAGCACAAGGATGCATACTTAAGGGTAGATGTGAATAGCTTCAGCTTTTGATTATCTATAGGATAATCATAGGTCCTACAGACAACAACAAATTCAAACATGAATGTTTCAGGATCTTCAAAGGTAATTCCATGAAAGTGTGGAAGGGTTGATGGGCTAACATTTTTCATTTTAGTTTCCCCATCTACCTCTCTAATGGGAAAGGATCCTCAGGCTTCAGTGTCAGCCATGGTTGAGATAGGTGAATCAGGTTCCTCAGGTGAAATAAGATCTTCTTCTTCTCTAATAGGTTCTTCAAAATTTTCAGAAGGCTACCTATGGGGTGTTTAACCTCACCGCCATTGAAGAAGATTGAAGGGTGACTATGGGGTGATGTCAGGGCTTTATGTAAAAAATTTCCTTGAGTATCCCTACTCCTACGAGGCATGGAAATCATATTTTTTTGTATTTTTTTCAATATTTTTGAAACAACATGTAAAAAGGAAAGTAGAAAAGAATGCTAAAATAAATCAAAGCATCTACTCTACACCTCCCCAGAAACGATGCCAAAAAGTGGTGAGCCTTGGTAGCGCAGCAAGAATGTTGCAACTCCCAGAGGTTGCCCTAATTTAATTTATCAACCTGGGTTTCATACAAACTTAGAGGTGACAGTGATATATACACAACGGATGCATTCTACTCATCTCATCCTCTTCTGAGCTTTACGAAAGGGTGCTACTTCTACAGTATCTAGATGAAGTCTGTCACACTTTTGAATTTAGGCCTAGGGCTATAAATGATTCAAATACATAGCACTATGAGCAAGTAAAAAACTACACTACAGCAAGAAAGTACATCTAACTACTCTGCAATTAAAGAGATCTACAAATTAAGCTCTGATAAGGAATGAAAGCAAACTAGGCAGCTTCTATGAAGTAAATTGCTGATTTGAAATCGCATAAAGGAAACTAACGTAATCACACATTGTTGGGCCAAATAGCTAAACACACTCTACTCACTCTATGTTCTATCTATCATGCATTTAATCATGAGCTAATATTCTTGTAAATTTGTTGTTTTGCACCTAGGAGAAGAAAGCGCTAAGGTGGATTATGGAAGGCTTGAACACATGGGTGCAAGGTTGGAGGTGTATGGGTGGTTTGGGCAGGTCTATGGGATGTGGATGGTGGTTTTTGGGCTTAAGGAGGGGCCCAATAGTTCTGCTTCAAGTGCTACTATAAGTTTCCTGTAGTGCTACAGAAAAGTCTTGAATTGCTACAGGAAACAATCTGAGGGAAATCCAAGGCCAAAAATGGGTGTGAAAAGGGTAGGGAAGGTGGTGTGAAGGTGGTTTTAGATGAGTGGAAGGTGACCCACCCCTTGGCCAAGCTTAGAACCTCTTGGAAGGCCTTTCTTGCACCCTGTAGGGTTTTCTCATGGTGTATAGATGAAAAATATGAAAACAAGTTTGATGGTGATTTTAATGAATAGAGGGATAATGAAGGGTGAGAGATGAAGCTGAAGGTGCTAGTGAATTTATCCTTGGATGTGCTACCTAAACCCATAATAAAAATACTTGACAAATTCATGATAAATTAAATGGAAAATGTTAATTTAATTTAGAAATAAAATCTACTTTAACCTACAAATAGAGATCTAACACAACATTCTAAACATATCCATGGAACTACAACAACCTAACTTATCCATTCCAAGAAATCATAAAATAAAAAGCAATTTTGCCCTGTGGGGAAGGTCTACCCTCCTCAAGCTCCAATGAAAGAGATGAGAGGGGAGGCTCGACTCATATATTTTTTAATTTATAACCAATTATATCAACATGTATGCAAGCTAAATCTACAACAAAGACAAATGGAAGCAAAATAAAAATAGTGAATGAAAATGCAAGCAAACTAGCTATATACTCATAAGAAAAACTAGCTAAAATGACATGAAAGTAAAGAATGATTACACAAGGGAGATGAAGGCACATGGATTGGACACTAACCCACAAGCCAAGCCCTCTGAAACTAGATCGGTGAAGCACAATCTGAATAATCATTTTATTGCAAATGATAGTCTCATTACATCAACATGAAAGTCTCAAAAACTTATTACAAGATCTAAGAGTCTAATGGCTTTTGCCAAAGTTTGAATCCTAATGATCTCTTTCTCAGTCCTATTTAACCTAAAGGGTAGATACCAAAAACTCCCTAAAAATTAGGTGATTGTAGAAATTATACAAATCATATGTATATAATGGATTCAAATGGATCTAACAATGTATTAAAGCTAGATATTGAATCGCTTCTACAAATCAATTGTGGAAATTAAACACAATTTCCAATCACATGAAGAAAAGAAAGAACACAATCAAACCACAACATAGATAATTTGTCGAGGAAATATTGCTGCTCAAAACCCCTCTATAATATATTGTATATCCACAAGGAATCATGAAACAATACAATGCATTCTTACTCACAAGAATTTCATGCACTATGCCTATCATTTCACACTGATCCAGACAAAATAGGGACAAAAATTAGCAAATTCTCAGCTTGTCTTGAGCCTTCCTTGCTCATGCAATACCTAATGAATGCAATCCCTATTCTTTAGGAATTTCAGCCTTCCTCAACTGCGCTGAGTATCATGGGCATCCTATCGTGTTTTAATTGCATTTAGGAATTTTTCTAATATCACAACTGATAGTTAACATCCCTTTCACCTTAGTCTCAACTGGGTCTCCACTGGAACTGACATGCATGCAGCTAATAATAGAAAATCATCAGTTAAATGTGAGATCACTAATTGTGAATTAAACAATATTTAATTCACTTGATCTCTCACTAGTGCAACAAACAGTTACAACTAGCTCAACTGACTTTAACTCACCTAGACTGAGTTAATTTTGCATTAAAAACATGCACTAACTACAACTTGGACTCAACAACTCAGAGAATCACTCTGCATGCCCTACCAACTACCCTCAACTCGAAATTCATGATATGATTGAGTTTATCACACCCAATTAAGTATTACAAGTGATCATGAGATAAAATTACATTTAATTGTCCAATTTAATTAAGGTAAAATTAAATTCGACACTGCACCAAATTTAGCCCACACCAGTGTCAGTGTTGCTAGGACCTGTGGTCCCACACTAGTGTAGGTGCTACTTGGGCCTCCTAGTCCCACACTAGTGTAGGTGCTTCTTAGACCTCCTAGTCCCACACTAGTGTATCTGTCGTCATGTTGTTTATGTATGCCACTTTCATTGTTTCTTATTGAAAATTTCAACACTCCCTCTCAACAAAAAATGAATGTCCTTGCATGCGACATGCACCTCTTGCATGTGACATGAAACTCTTGCATGCAACACTTCTCTATTTTTTCTCAAAAATGCAACCCTTGCATGTAGCACTTCCGAAACTGAATAGCCTCCAAACAACTAAATCAATATAATGCATCTGTCATTAGAGTCTTTTGACTACTTCTAGCTATTGCACATTTCTACTGGATTCTTTGGACCACTGACATCTGGATCCATGCACTCTGCACTGCTGCCAACTCTGATTTGCACTCCAGTATTTGAAACCTATTACTTTGATTTCTATCCTCTTGACATCTGACTGCATCAATCTTACTGATCCTGCTATTATTGTAATGTGGTCTCCTATTAGTCAAGTTTGATCCATGAGACACACCATCTCTAGGACCCTGCCAAAATTTCTTCTTGAGATCAATTCTCCACATCGCCCCACCTCACACCTAGAGGTATAGATTCATGCACTCCCTCTACTCATCTAGCTTGAAATTTCTCTACTTGAGTGGTTTCTTCCACTCCATGATCCTCCACATGTGGCTTCTCCACATCTTGAGGTTCATTCTTTGGAACCAAGAGTTCCTCATCTACATGAAAATCCTACTCAATCTCAAGGGATAGTTGAATGGATTTCTCACACTTCCCATGGTTGGAAGTTCCACATCAAGTATGTAGAGATTATTCACAAAAATCCAAATATTCTTGACTTGTCTAATGGCTTTATGTTGAAGTAAAGCTTTCCCTTCACTAAATACCACATAATAGCCTTTATCTTCCAACATTGCGACTGAAACTAAATTTTTCGTTAAGCCTGGTACATGCATTACATATTTTAAAAAGAATGGTTTACCTGACTTTCTATGGAAAGAAACTGCACCAATCCTGTTAGTGCTACAAATTTTGTCATCACCCATTTAAAAATGCATCTGGAGGCCCTTCTCCTCCAAGTTACTGAAAATTTCTTTGTCTCCCGTCATGTGGAAAGATGCACCACTATCCAAGTACCACACCGAACCCATTACACTTGACACCATGCATGCAATGAGCAAGAAGTCAAGCTCAAATTGTAAGGCCAAAGCCTCAATAGCTATAGATCCTGAATCCTTCTTTTTCTTCTTATTTTTTGGACAATTTGTGGTGTAATTTCCATGCTTGTGACAGTGAAAACACTTCACTTTGGACATTTCACACTCCTTGTCTTCTTCACCGATCTAGGATTTGGAATGAAATTTCTTTCCTTTCCCCTTCTTCACCTTGGAAACCAAAGCACAATATTATTCACCTTAATTCTTAGATGAATATCCATCCCTAGTATTCTATCTAAACTCCTCTTGAGCCAAATACGACCATAGTCATTCCCAATCTCACAATTTTTCCCTTCCATTGATAGAGTCCTCATAATTGTGCCAACTCTTGGGAAGTCCTAGAAGAGATAGGCTCACCAATTCATGATAAAAAAAAATAATTCCTACACTCCCAAGCTCATCCTAACATTGGACAAGCTTGGTCAACTATACTAGAATAGTGTCACCTTTCTCCATTTTGATCTTCCTGAGCTTGTCTTTCAGTGCCAATTTCTTATGGTCACTGCTACTATGAAATAGATCTGTCAAAGCCTTCCACATCGCATATGGAGTCACTTGTCCATGGAGGCTTGAGACAATGTGGTATTGTACTTCCTCAAGTAGGATCCTCCTTGCCCTTGCAACGTTCTTTTGCCAGGAATCAAGATTTGTATCATCTATCACAGTGGGTTTGGGAATGTCATTGTCAATGAATTCCTTCAAACCATTATCTTCTAGTACTTCCTCCATCACATATTTTGAAGAAATATAGTTTGAGTTGCCCTCAAGTGCATACCCCAATCTTGAGCCATTGAAAGCCATTTAGATCCCGATTCTCCTGTTGCACCAAGAGTACCTTTGCAAATTCAAATTCCATTCAGTCACAAAATTAGCTTCTTATTTACTGCAGTAATTTCCTCAATTAAATGTGAGATCATTGGTTGTGAATTGAATAATATTTAATTCACTTAATCTCTCACTAGTGCAACAAATAGTTACAACTATCTCAACTGACTTTAACTCACCTAGATTGAGTTAACTGATTACTCATGCATTAAACATATGCAATAATTGCAACTTGGACTTAACAACTTAGAGAATCACTCTGCATGCCCAACCAACTACCCTCAACTCAAAATTCATGAGATAACTGAGTTTATCACACCCAGTTAAATATTACAAGTGATCATGAGATAATATTACATTTTATTGCCCGATTTAATCAAGGGAAAATTAAATTAGACATTATACCAAATTTAGCCCACACCAGTGTTGGTACTGCTAGGACCTGTGGTCCCACACTAGTGTAGGTGTTGTTTGGACCTCCTAGTCCCACACTAGTGTAGGTAATTCTTGGACCTCCTAGCCCCACACTGGTGTATGTGTCTTCATGTTGTTTCTGGATGCCACTTTCATTGTTTCTTGTTGCAAAATTCAACAATGATGAGTCCACTTGACTGCAAGTGAAGTGTAGCTTTGGTGCACTTGATTTTGAGTTTGCTTGGCTGCCTTTGATTTTGAGTTGTTGGAGGGAATCTCGAGGATTACTTGGTTTCCTTTGGGAGTTAAGGAGGGTGGAAAATCCCCCTAGAATCTCTCCTTGTTGTCTACTCCAAGTCTTAATGGAAAAGCTTCACCAAAAATGCAATATCTTCATGGTTTTCCTACATTTAACTCATGTTAGGTACTCGAAGTATGATAAGCCTCAAACACCATGTACACTAGCATAATAAGACCACAATATAATTAAAATGCAAGAAAGCGAGGCTTAGTAAGGAAAAAAGGTGACCATTAACCCCCCCCAAATGTACCTAATGATGGATCTCATTAATAAGCATGTATTGTGACAGTGATGAGGTATGGACATCTCCATGTTTTAAGTTGTAAATGAATGCACAATGTATCTATGGTAAAATATATTGTATTTTAGCTAGTGATGTAATGGATAAATGCTTCTTAGCGGTTCTCAGATAAGTATGAGACCTCTATGCTTAAATCTGTTGGTTACACTTGTAGATTCAATGTTTGTGATATGTTTGAAAAAATACCTATCATGGATAGGAGGGGTCTAGATGAGTTCCCAATGATGTGATTGGTTTTTTACCTTTTTTTTATTGTTATTTATCATCTCCTAAAGTTTCATGAACTTTTGGTAGTGACCTGGGCTCTGGGGATGAAACAGTGGCACAAATCCCAGAGTTAGAGGCATGGAACTGACCAATTGGGGCCATAGCCGCATGGTTTTTGTCTTGTGCCTACGGCTATAGGTTCCCAACTACTACCTTTCCTTAGCATGTCTGTGGCTATGGTCCAAAAGGGTAAAAAATTCAATCTCATTCAAAGGCCAAGGGTCTGGAAGGTTCAGTTACCTCTTGGGGATGTTGTTGATGTTGTGTAAGGTGTGTTTGTCTTGTTTCCATTGGTTCCACTTCCTTAAGGTCATATAGGAGTTTTAATATCATATTAGTAGCATCTCGTCACATGTTTACCCCAGTTTTCCGGTTACTTGGGTGGGAGGAGGGTGATACAGTGGTTTTAGGAAATGGTTCAGCTACGGACTAGCAATGAATAGATGGGTGGTGTGTTGATCATTTTTTATGTTGGTTGCATGTGTGTCCACTATTCTTGTGGTTTATGTGTGATTTTTGCATACGCATTGTGTTGGTCATGGTCACAGTGATGTCACTATTGGAAGTTTGTCTGTGTCATTGGGACATGTGTTGTCATGTGTGTATGATTGGTTATGTGTTTTTCATACTTGTGTATTGTGTGTGCACACTTGCTTACATGTTGCTACATGGTGTGTATGTGTTGCTTGTTTATGCTGGGTCACATATTAGTCATGCTTCTGTGTTGTCTGTGTATGCTTTCTTATGTGATGCTATATGTGGGACATGCATTGGTCGTTCATGATTGGTTATACATGTCAATTGTGTGCATATGGTCAAGTTTGCATTGGTTTGGTGAAGTTATGTGTATTAAATTAGGTCATCATGATGATATTGGTATGTTATGATGGTAATTTGGTAGTGTATTGGCTAAGATAGAGCATGAGATGTAGACCATTAAAGTGAATTTGTAGCATTGGACCCCGAGGAAAGAGCATGTCCTCATAAAATTTTGGATGTTGGGCATGTAGGTATGTAGGTTAAGGATTATTATATGCATTATGGTTATGAGTATTCCTTTCATTATATTGATGTTATGGTTACATACATTATAGATGTTTGTTTATTATTGCGGTTATATGTACATGTGTCAGATAGTCATGAATGAAAACAACCTGTGGTGGTATGCATTGGTATTGGTGTTTTATGTTAGATAACTTATATGCTGTTGATAAGCATGATGTATAACTTTTTTTTGTTACATGCTACTTACTTGACGGTTATGGTTATGAAATTCAGGCATGAGTTGACCTAATTATGATAGTTTTTTTTATCATGTCTAGACTGAATATTCATATGTGATTGTATGCATGAATGAAAATTGCTTATGATTTTATGGTGTGATCATGTTAGCTAGATACTGTTACAAATATCATGACCTTATTTATGATTAGGTTGATATGTTGTGAATTTATATTGTGCTAATCTAGATGCATTGTGCAGAAAAGATAGCCTCCCCTAAGATACATTACGGTATGAGCTTTGTGACTTCTATAAGGTTTACTTAAATGTTTAATATGTAATCTATTTGGTGTTTGAGTGTTGGTGTCTGCTATGTCGTCTACTTACAGTTGAATGTTTGGTTAATCACATGTTATGATAATGTTTCTATAAGAGTGCACGAAGTAATGATCTTGTTTTAAGACAGTTGTAATAACACGTATGCGTTAAGATAGTTAATATGTACTTGAGTGCAAGTAGGTGATAGTTGTAGCATTATGTTTTATGACCGATGAATGTGAGTTGATTATGGATTATGACATGGTTGATTTCTTGGTAAAAGTTGATTTCTAATTGATAGATATGTTGTCTTAATGTTTGGTACATATGGCTGACATGTCTATATTCAGTTAGAAGGCAGTGTTGCACAACAAGGTAAGATAACTAGTATATTGTTATATTTATCTATGCGCTAAAAACTATGTGGTTATGGAAGCATAATTTAGGGGATTTCATGGCAAGATACTACCATGAAATCTTGAATATGACTCAGGTTGAGCTTTCCTTGGAAGCATTGGGGACCCATGGGGATTGAGTCATAGTGTTTGTTGCTAGTCATTAGAGGAATTTGGAGGTCTAAAATGGGCCTCCTAAAAAAAATGTACAACCAAAATAAAATTTATAAGAACCAATAGGATTCAATATTATGATGTCAACCATGGGGGATGATTCACCATTTTTGGAGTAAAAAAAGTAAAATACTAAAAAATAATAAAATAATAAAAATATTCTTTCAACTCGTATTTTCAACTTATATCCCTAAGTGTTTACTCAAATTTCGAGTAGAAGTACTCATTGGATGAAAATTTAATTCCTCATCCAAGGAGTACCCATGTTGCATACTTTGAATGGACCCTGCTACATGAAAATTGAGATATACATTAAAAACGTGATTGCAATCATTTTTTTCATGTATTTATCATTTTTCATGTACCAGGGTCCATAAAAATTATGGAACATGGATTCTCCTTGGATAAGGAATAAAAGTATGCATCCAGCGAGTGTTTCTGCTCGAAATTTGAGTAAACCCATAGGGAGATAAGTTGAAAATACATGTTGAAAAAATAGTTTTTTCCATTTTCCCTCTAAAATTTGATGATGTAATCTAGTCTTATTTTATTGTTTCCACTATTATTTTATAATTTACTTAGGAGGCCCATTTTAGACCTCAAAATACCCCTAATAGGTTTTTTCTTTTGGTCTCTTGTGGTTTGTTGTGCTTGATTTGCGATCTTGATTGCGTCTAGTGCATGACTATGACACTTTGTTTGTGGTGTCATATTGTTATTGATTTTAATGATTTTCCTCTTGTTTGGATCTTGTCTTTCCTTTTATAGTTTGAGAGTCTTGAGAATTGGTTGGGAAAGAGGAAACTTAATGGATCTTGGGGAGAGATTTATGGTACCCATTAGGTAATGTAATGCCAGAATGGAGCTCGGTGCATGAGTAAGCGTGGTGGAAGGTAAGAATGTGACAGTCGGTTGGACTGGTTGGGTCCATTGGCATAAATGGATGGTGGAAATATAGACATGAGAAAGGTGAAAGGAAATTTTAAGTAAATGAACTTAAGGGTGACAAATTCCTTGGTTATATTGGAAACTAATTTTCTCAATGTTGTGCATGTTGTGCATGAATAAAGGAATTTATATTAACCTATGCCTTATGATATCTAGCATTTGTGTTTTGAGCATGATTATGTAGATGTTTATATATGCATATATGTAAGTATTTTTTTGATTGGTGATATGAAAATAGGTGGCTGACTTGTTTTGGTGTGCAAGCACTGTATATTCCATTTAAAAAATCTAAGGATCATGCTCATACATCCATTTGTGCAATTGAATCCTTGTTTCAAGTTTATGTGTGTTTTTACATGCTTTATTTGTGAGCAATTAAAAAAAAAATTAGTTGATTAAATGCATGAACAGAAAACATAATTTGCAGAAAATTAACCATCCACACACAACAACAAAATAATAAAGGAGTTCACCCTCAACACGGGCTACGTCTCTTTGAGCCTCCATCAATGGAATAGGCTCTCTGGGATTAAAATGGTAAAATTATTTTACAAGATGATGCTCAACTAAAATGGTTTTTAAGACTATACCAATGGGCCCAGAATACCAAAATACCCCTAGATTGATTGTTCAATCTCTGGAAATGGACCATGGCTCCCTTGGGCATGACCTCCTATGTTGGTGGCCTTGAGCTTCCCTAAGCTATCGTGTGGAAAAAACACATGTAGAAGTCCTCATCTACCACTAAAACCTATCTCACTATTTCAAGAAGATGTCAAATATCCAAAATACAATATTCATTCTCTTAGAATGACCTCTGGCTCCCCTGGCTATGCCTCCAACACCTGGTGGCCCTCAACTCCATGAAACTTCCCTGTATAATTTTCGCACCTATAAGTCTCCAAATGCCTCTAAAATCTACACCAATGGCTTCATCATGTCCAAGATAGTCAAAATTGACTATTCATTTCTTGAAATTGGACTTTGGATGCTCTAGCAATGGCCCCAAAACCTGATGGCCCTCGCCTTCAAAAATATTCAAATGCACTAAAACACCTATAGATGACCTTTTTTTCCTCTACAACCTTCTTCATTGAGTTCCCAGCATGCCAACTAGCCTAAAATGATTCTTTTTGAGCTCTGTTGGGGCGAAAATTGAGTGAGTTATGACCAAAACTGATTTTGCCCCAATTTCTTTTCTAAAACTAGAGGAACTGCAAGTTAACATTCTAAATTTCGAAACCCACCAAAAATGGCACACCCTCCAAAAATTCTGCCAAATTAAACTGCAGGTTTAATTAGCGTTAAAAACTCTTATCTGCGAATAAGTGTGGTTTAATTAAGATAAGCGTGTTTAGCGCAAATCTCATTTTTAATGTCACTAAACCACGTTTAAAGTTTAATTAAACACAATTAAAAAATCCCGCCATTCATTTGGATTAGTGCTTGTTTTTTGGGCTCTGGCCACATGGGGAGGGGGTTGGCCCCCTCCAACCCCCAATTGTTGGGCTGGTTAAATTCAAATATAAGCGATGAACATAGAGGGTAAGGAACACCCGGTAGGAGAGACGGTAAGACATGCAGATGGCGGGCGTGAGGTCAGGGGTTCGATCCCCCACTCCGCCATAAAATTTTTCACATACTTATAATAACCTTGCCACCATACTTATAGCTTCCCCCAAGATTAAACCTCCTCCATACTTTGTTAACTCTCCTCCATAATTGGTTAAATCCGTCGTGGGTTTAAGAACTTTATATAATATATATATATATATATATATATATATATTATTAAAAATAATTCCACCATACTAATGTCCAAACCTTAATGTGGAAAATAATTCGACCCCAAAGGTTAGGAGATGGTCCACCAGAGAGGACACGTGGTGCCCTCTGGTTTGGTTGTACTCCAACTCCTAAAAAGAATTCAAATTCCAACTTAGGAAGAATAATAGAGTCATTAGACAATTTCTCTCTTCACAAACCCATTTGACGAATCTGAAGAGGACACTTGTCATAGTGCCACTAGTTGCAAATCTGGAGAAAATTTCCTGCAATGCTAACTACACCTACCACATCGTCATCGTACCTATTCTTCTCCTTTTTTGCCTGATTTGGAAAAGGAATAGTAGACGATAAATCAGTCATATGAGCTTGGATTTTGATGAAACAATTTGCATAGGAATCCTAGCGACGAACTCTATCTGGTCATTTAGGTTCGAAGCAATTTCGATCACTTCAAATTTTTAGCTAATTTTAGGCATGATCCAAATTCTGATCACACCTTCCCACTGACGGCGTTTTGGACCCAAAAAAGCTGTTAATTATCTTCTTGAGCTTCAACACTCTTCTTCTTTCAAGTTATATCAATTTATTTTACTTGAAAATTCTTTTTGATAATCATCTTGACATGCCTTGCATCGTAACTGGCTATGTCTCTCAACCATGTCCTCTGGCTATTGTTGAGCCACTTCATCATTTTTTACTGTTGTTGACTGATACATATCCAATTGTACCACATATATCTCTATGTCCTTGGAAAACTGTTAGGCTTCCCACTGAGAATGAAGTCCCTCTTGCAAAAAATGCATACAAGCTTCTTCTTGGAAATCCTCTTATCCAAATTAAACTTGAAATATGAGTTAACTCTTGGTGTCAACACAAGAAACCATCTTTTTCTGCAATGGCTGCAAAACACTTTTCATCTCGTCCACTTCTCACTGAATGGACATCAAACTTCTTGCAAGATCTTGTCACAAGAACACACACTCAATCTTGAAAATAAAACATTATGCAAGAATTGAAATGTCGACCTCCTCAATTTTGCTCCTTCAAAGCAATGACTATCACCTCCTGTAACATAAACTACATGGTGATCTTCTTGCACATTGGTGTATCCCACGTTGACTCACAATTGACAAACAACATCGACTAAAGCATAAGTCGATCAACATAATCTACAAACATAGTCGACAAAAAGCATGCGACATCAACAACACAAGTCGACATGAAATATGCAACATAATCAACATAAATCGATATAAAATGTGTGCAACAAAATCAACACAAGTCGATAAGAAATAATACATATTGACAAAACTCATGCATGTATCTATGTACAATGAACCTATCACAAGTTCTTTATTTACACATACAAAATATCATGGATCTGTACACTTTTCAACTCTCTCTTTCAAGTAAAAATAAGTACATAAACCGAAAACATATGGGTGAACATAAGATTTGAACTGAATGATAAATTTCAGTAACATAAATGAGTGACATACCCATCTTTGACACCATCTTGGTGAGATTTTTCAACAAAAATAAATGCCTTCAACGGAACAACATTCACATGCAATCTTGCATCATACAAGTTGTGATAATTTGTTGCAACTTGTCAGACTTTCAACAGAAATTAATGCATACATAAGGATGAAATTTGCATCTATGTACAAAGGAAATGCAATGCCTTACTTAGTCAAGAAATCGTACCATTTCTTACCAATCCGCTTCAATGGCTATTTTTCCTGTTGAACATCCTCTTCTTGTGAATCATCTGGACTCAAATTGATGATGGAATCTCCTATTCCATTCTCATAAATATTTTTATCCACTTGCTTCAAATGCTTGGGATGAGTTTTTGGATGCAATGTCCAACCTTGGTCAATGAGATGTCCCTTCTTCTGACAATGAGTGAAAACATTTTTCATCTTCTGGTCAAGTTGCCTTTTCTTTAACTATTTCCTATATGCTATCATTCTCTTCCAACATCTTGAAACTTGATGGTTATACAAACCACAATATGAACAACAAATTTTTCTCCCATTCATGCATGCTGATTTTTCATGGTTAACATAATCATAAAAAACATGATTATAGGAAGAATTATAACTTGAATGATGCTTTGAATGTTCATCTTTTTCACCTTCTTGAGGAGATGAACTTGAAGAGGTTCCATCTCTCTTTTGAAGACCAACCACAATGTTCATGTCCTTAGATTTGTCACAACTCCCTTGTTCACCATAAGCTGCATGTCTAAAAGCATCATGATGCAATATGGGTGTCAAACAATTGAATTCATCTTGAACACAAACTTTGCATGTTTTAGGGTTTGAAACTGCAACAAAAGTCCTCCTTGGAACTGTTTCAAGTGCCTTTATGGCTTTATATCTTTCTCCATAAATATTTCCATAGCCAAGACCCAAATACTTAGGCCTTTCCTCAACCATAATTGGCTAAACTATGCCTTGTGCATGTTTTCCTAATCCTTTACCTTAATAGCCCATTTTCATCATCAATTTGGACCTTATTCCTCTAGTGTGTTTTTCGAAATAACCTACGCATTTAACTTGAGAGGAAATTGAAGACAAAATTGAATTATTTACCTCTTCTTCAAGCACATGCTTGGCTAAGGATTGTTTGGCATCATGGATCTGAGTCTCCATCTCATGCATATTTTGAAGAAATTATTGCTTCTCTTTCTTCATGGAAACCAACTACTCTTGATGTTTAGTGTTCTCCCTTACATCTTCATACAACTTTTGCACCATATATTTCATGATGTATATGTCCTACTTCATCTCTTTATCAAATAGTATTGCAAAGGAGGATGGTTTAGAATCACCACTTAATGAAGTTGCCATCACAATGTAATGAATTAAAGAGCTTCACAAAAATTCCCAAAGCTTCACAAACTTCTTTATTGTGATTTGAGAACCATGCTATCAATATAACTTCTCCTTCACACATAAACTTTCAGATTGCTAAATTCTCCTTGCACAATTTAACAACCAATAACTAACCCTAGCTAGCCATGGCTACAATGAGCTAATCTAAGCTTTGATACCAACCTGATCTAAAAATAGGTGGCTGACTTGTTTTTTTGTGCAAGAACCTTCTATTCCATTTAAATAATCAAAGGATTGTGGTAATACATCCATTTGTGCAATTGAATCCTTGTGTCAAGTTTTTTTTTTTTTTACATGCTTTATGTGTGAGAAATTAACAATTGTTTTTAGTTGATTAAATGCATGAACAGTAAACATAATTTATAGAAAATTAACCAGAAACGCAAAACAATAAAATAATAAAGGAGTTCACCCTCGACACTTAGGCTACGTTTCCTTGAGCCTCCATCAATGGACTAGGCTCTCTAGGATTAAAATGGTCAAATTATTTTACAAGTGGATGCTCAAGTCCATTGGTTTTTCACACTGTACCAATGGGCTCAGAATACCAAAATACCCCTAGATTGATTGTTCAATCTCTGGAAATGGACCATGGCTCCCTTGGTCACGATGTCTTCTGCTGGTGCCCTTGAGCCTCCCTGTGCTATCTTGTGGCAAAAAATCCTGTAGAAGTCATCATATTCTCTTGAAACCTGTCTCACTATTTCCAAGATAGTAAAAAATGACTATTCATTTGCTGAAATTAGACTCTAGATGCTCTGGCAATGGCCCCAACACCTAATGGCCCTATCCTTCAAAAATCTTAAAATGCACTAAAAACCTGTAGATGACCTTTTCTACCTCTGCAACCTACTTCATTGAGTTCCCAGCATGCCAGTTAGCCTAGAATGACTCTTTTTGAGCTCTGTTTGGGCGAAAATTGAGTGAGTTATGACCAAAACTAATTTTGACCCAATTTCTCCTCTAAAACTGGAGGAACTGCCAGTTAATATTCTAAATTTAGAAACCCGCCAAATATGGCATGCCCTCATAAAATCCCACCAACTTAAATTGTGGGTTTAATTAGCATTAAACATGCTTACGGGTGAATAAGTGTGGTTTAATTAGGATAAACACGTTTAGTGCAGATCTCGTTTTTAATGTCACTAAACCATGTTTAAAGGTTAATTAAATGCAATTAAGAAATCCTATCGTTTGATTGGATTAGCACCTAGTTTTCGGGCTCTGGCCGCATGGGGAGGGGGATCGTCCCCTCCAACCCCCAACTTTTGGGCCGTTTAAATTAAACTATAAGCGGCGAACATAGAGGGTAAGGAACACCCAGTAGGAGAGACGATAAGACGGGCGGATGGCGAGCATGAAGTAAGGGGTTTGACCCCCCATTCTGCCATATAATTTTTCTCGTACTTATAATAACCTTTCCATCATACTTAGAGCTTCCCCCAAGTTTAAACCTCCTCCATACTTGGTTAACTCTTCTCCAAACCTGGTTAAATCCACCATGAGTTTAATAACTTTATAAGATATATATATATATATATATATATATTAAAATAATTCCACCATAAAAATGTACAAACCGTAATGTGACAAATAATTCAGCCCCAAAGGTTAGGAGATGGCTCACCAGAGAGGACACGTGGCACCCTTGGTTGGGTTGTACTCCAACTCCTAAAAAAAATTCAAATTTCAACTTAGGAAGAATATTAGAGGTCATTGGAAAATTTCTCTCTTCACAAACCCACCTGATGAATCTAAAGATGACACTTGTCATAGTGCCATTGGCTGCAACTTTGGAGAATATTCCCTGCAATGTTGATTGTACCTACCACATCATCACTGTACCTGTTTTGCTCTTTTTATGCTTGTTTTGGAAAATGAACAACAGACAATAACTCCATCATATGAACTCAAATTTTGATGAAACGCGTTGCGCCAAAATCTTGGCGACGAACTATATATGGTTGTTTAGGTTCCAAGAAATTTCGAGCACTTTCATTTTTTAGCTAATTTTAGGCCCTGATCCAAATTCTAATCAATTTTCAGTGTCGTTATGGATCACAATGGTTTTATGTTGATGTTTATATATGTATACATGTATGTATATATGCATGTCATGTTTGACATGGTCTTCATGGATCATGATTGTTTAATGCTAATGTTTATATGTATATACGTGTGCATGTATGTCGTTGTTTGACATGATCATGATTTTTTTATGCTAATGATTATATATGTATGTGTGTATGTGTGTATCTATGTCACTGTATGATAGGGTTTTGAAGGATCATTCTTTTGGAGGAATGATTGCTTATGTAGGTGAATTGCATGAAGAGGTTCTTGGTCTTATGAGGAATCAAGTGGGAAGAGTAACTCTAACAGATCTATGAGGTCAGGATCATGTGGAAATGAATTGATATTATGTTCTTTGAATATGTCTATGTTTATGTTATGGATAGGTAATGCGGAGGGGTACATTAGTGAAGTGAATGTAGTGTGACATGTGACATGCTAGGATAAGCATGGATAGTGGAAAGACACTAGAGGTAAGGTTGCTTATGGGGTCAGTGTGTGGTCTATGGATGTACAATGCTATTGTTGTGTATATGTTGTGCATGTTGTATATTCAGTGATTGTACCTATGGTGATGTGTAATGTTTCATATGTATTATTATGTACATATGATGTTGTATGCTTATTGTATATATGGTGTTGTGTGTATATTGCATATGCAATGCTAGGTATATATGGTATTATGTACATGTTGGATATGCAAAGTTGTGTGCATATGGTGTTGTGTGCATGTTGGATATGTGATGTTGTGTATGTATCGTGCTATGTAGATGTTGAATATGCAGTGCTATGTACATATGGTGTTGTGTGCGTGACATACATATGGTGCTATGTAAAATTGGTTTTGTGTGCATGATTGTACAAGTGGTGTTATCTACATATGGTGCTATGTACATGTTGTATATGTGCTGTTGTGTGTAGGTGGTGTCATGTACATGTCATGCTTGTGGAATTGTGTACAAGTGGGGTCTTGTACATGGCATGCATGTGCAGTTGTGTACACATTGTACAATTCGCGCGGTGTACATTTTTTGTTTTGTACACGTTTTGTAGATAATGTCGTGTACAAGTGATGTTGTGCACACGTTGTGCAGGTAGTGTCGTGTACAAGTGGTATTGTGTACATGTTGTGTGTATGGTACTGGTATACATGTGGTATTGTGTGGATGTCATACATGTTGTGTACGAGCATGCAATATTATGTATGTGCATGGCATAGTCGTGGTATTATGACATATGTATTTGTTGTCTTCTACTCTCTATATGTACATGTATTGGGTTGTATTGTACACCAGGTGTAGGTGTATGTGTTGTATGCTGGTGTAGGCATATGTATTGTGTTGTATCGTACACTGGGTGTAGGTGTATGTGTTGTATGTCATTGTGGGTGCATGTATTATATGGTGTTGTATGGCATGTGTGGATGTATGTGTTGTAATGTACACTATGTGTATGTGTACGTGATTGAAGAGAAGAAAATGTGTTGGGTGCTTTTCGAGTACGGAAACTAATTCAGTGTGTGTACAAAAGAGAAAAGGAAAAAGTAAGGACTGATGAAGGATAAGTATCAATATTTTAATTCAGTTCTATTATCCATGTGATATACGATTCTGACTTATGATGGTTACATGTTATTTATGGTTATGGTTTATGATTATTTCATGTGATTCATGATTTTGACCTATGATGGTTGTGTTTTTAGCTAAGAAGATATGATAATTTTATACATGATGATTTGATCAAACAACTAGTTTGACTTGTTGTGATAGGAAGTGAATAGGATTGCAAGTGTACCTTATTGGTGAGCTAAAAATGAGGTATGATGTGAATTTATTTCAATTTATTTTGAATTGAATGGAAATTATGTGCTTGGTACAGGAAAGCATGAAATTCTTGGTCAGGTGGTTGAAAATGATTGGAAGCATTAGCAGCAACAACAAAAGGAATTAGAATAGGAAATAGTATGTTGGTAAAACACTTCAGGAGTAGGGCCATTGTGGTGCACTAGTGCCCAATAGTGTCCACCGATTTCCATGAGCAGGCTATGACTGGTATGATGGTTTTGAGGAAGGTATATGCCTTGGTTTTTGTATATTCCAATGTGAGGAAGCCTTTCCAAGGGATGGATCACCTAGGATAGGGGATGTTAAGGAACTTGGAAGGTGAGTGACTACACGAAAGGGCATTCCTGGATTGCCCAAGGGACTGCATAACATAGAAGGGAAGGTCAACGTTGATTTTTTTGGGTAATTGGCATTTCCATATGTAATCATATATACATTGGGAGTGTGCCCTGGAACAATGAGTCGATGATTTTTCACTGAGAGTACAATAGCATGGGATTGTCGCGTTGGACATTGCATGTAGCTTTGAATTTGACAGTGCATTATGGACTTCCTGGAAAGGAGGTGAATCCTAATATTAATTCGAGGGTGGAGGTGTGAGCCTGAGGATTCCCTTGTTTCAAATGTAGACATTGTATTATTTCATTTTCTGGTTTGGAAAATGTGCATATATATGGTTGTTATTGTAAATATCGTAATGAGCTGTGTTATAAATATCCAGTACATGGTATAGTTTTCATGATTAATTTTTTTTTAAGTGGGTTATTCATTGTAAATACTGAAATGAGCTATGTTTTAAAGCTCCATAGGTATTATTTTTTATTTTCAGTAGTTTGCTCGTTTGTAAGTTTCATTGAAAATCGAGGACAGTGATCCCCTAAGGGGGAGGGTTCTATAACAAGATTTGTGAAAATTTCATGTAATAAAAGTTAATAAGGTCTCAAAGACTTTCATAGTTAATTTCATTAGCCACTATAGCTATAATTTTTCTAAGAAACTCTTCCAAAAGATCATGATAATGAATGGGAAATGGTTGTAGTGTTGTAGGATTTATTTGTAATTTCTTTTGTTCATTATCACAGTTGAACTTATACTAAGAAAAATCTTCCAAAAAATCCTTATGATGTCTAAGGCATGACTGTGATACTGAATGTTTCAGTTGTTTGCTTGCACTAAGTAGCATAGCTGATCTTACTCTTAAAAAGCTCTTCCAAAATACCATAATGATGGGTAGGAGATAGCTGTGATGTCTTAGTTTTTAAATTGCTTTCAGTCTTTATGTTTACATTTGCACTGAATTGTACAGCCAGGATTGTTCTAAAAAGCTCTTCCAAAATACCATTCATGATGGAAAAAACAGGCTGTAGAATCCCATAGATTAATGCATGATAACTTAGTTAGGGTACTCCGGAGTCAAATTGCATTCAATTCATGCTCTGTTGTTTTGTTTAAAGTTTGATAATGGCTTGTTAGTTCAACACTGTTTCTTGCAGACTGGTGACATTTTAGTTCAGTTTTAGCTTAGCTCATTGTATTTACATTCCACAATTAGTTGTCATCCACTGCATATTAGATTACATCAGTTGTTAAACTTAACAAAACGGCCTTCATTATTTACAAAACCTCTTCTTGTTCCAAATCTATAATTGATTCATAACCATATGAACAGAAGACAATACCATTTCAAGGCCTGAAGTACTTTTGCAACTTCTTTACCACTTCATAAACAAAGCCTTTCCTCAAAATACTACTTTAAAAAGAAATCTATAACTCTTGAGTAAAGTTTAGTGATGTTAAACTAAGTTGCAGAATAGAGTTAGGAACTAGTCTTAGAGTAGAAATCTTATGATGGTACCAATGTTTTCCTCCAAATATGTTTCAACAAATCTTTAATCATGGATAAAATGTTGCATCATTATAAGCTGGTTGTTTAATTGTTTAGTTAGGAGAATTTGTATACTTAGCTGACCATTTCTCAAGCTCTCCCAAAATACCTTTGATGAAATAATTGGACAAGTTAAGTTTATGTTTTGATTCATTTCCTTAAAGTCATTATCAAGCTTTGTATTCTTCTTAGTCATAGTTTAGGTTTGATTCTGTTTCAGTATTTGCATTTGCATTTGTCATTTGTCATCAACCAATTAGGCTTCACTCTGTTTTTAACCAGTAGCTTCTTTCCACTAGCTTTTTAGTCATTTTCCTTGTGAACATAAAAACCATCAAAAGACCAAAAACATCATAAATCATCACAAAAGACCAAAAACATCATAAATCATCATAAAAGACCAAAAAAATCATAAAACACTAAACACAACGCATTAAGAGACAAACACCTAGGCACATACAGTGCACTTCACTTCAGCAGTTTACCAACCCTGGTTGACAATTAAATGAACTCAATTTAGGAGACTAGGTTGAGACCAAACATTTTGGCGCCGTTTCCGGGGAAGTGAAAACTAGGTAACCTTTGTTTCTTAATTCCAAAAACAATTATATGCGTAGAGAGAGAGATTCAAGGGGAAGATTCATAAGCAGCAGAAGCAGAAGTTTGATTCCTAGAACACCACTTGTTTCACCTAGATCCAGAGCTAGTACATCTTCAACTCAAACCCACATTCCATCCTCTACTGATCCTGGACTTCTAGAAGATCTAAGGTCAGCTATTCCATTAGAGAAACCTTCCACTTCATCCACTGAACCTGCCATAGAAGAAGATTTAAAGACTCCTGTTAGGGACACAAACCTTTCCACTTCCACAGGAGAGTCAACCATGGCAGAAGAAGGAGGAGGAGGAGTCTTTAATGGAGAAAACACACTATTTGGAGGTAGAGGTAGAGGTAGAGGAGAAGGAGGTAGAGGTGCAGATGGAGGAAGAGGTAGAAGAGAAATAGGAAGCTCTTTTGGGTTCCCTATAATTGATGAAGAAACCAATACAACCATGAAAAACATTTCACCCTCTGTCCTTCCAAAATTCTATGGACTTAAAACTGAAGATCCTGAAACCTTCCTATTTGAATTTGAAATCCTGTGTAGAACTTATGACTACTTACAAGATGCTCAAAAACTTAAACTATTTCCTTCAACATTGAAAGGAACAGCATTGAAGTGGTTTATGAGTTTGATCAACAGTTCTATTAGGACATGGGAAGACATGAAACAAGCATTTCTAGAGAGGTATTTGGATTATTGTATGCCAGTCAATCATAAGGAAGAAGTGTTTAATATGTTACAAAAAGAAGATGAAAACTTGGAAGATTTGTTGGAGAGATTTCATTACAACATCAAAAGAGCAAAAATGGAAAACCTAGATCAAGACACCTTAAAAGCTCTTTTGTTGAAAACAATTAGGGATGAATGGTTGGATATCCTTAACATTATGGGAAAAGGGGATATATCACAACTCACATTACCTGAAATATCTGAGTTATGTATCAACCTTTCAAGAGGGAAATCTAAAACTGTCAAAGGTCCAAGAGATCCTGCTCTTGCAAGGGAAAGTAAGTCTGCTTCTGGGACAGTAAGTAGATCAGAAATAGGACATATTCTTGATGATTTTAAATCTGACATCTTAGGGAGTCTTAGTGAACAAATAGACACCCTCAAGATACAAAACAAGCAAAAGGCTGAATCTGATGCCTTGGCAATCTTTTGTCCCAAATGTAGAAAAAAACATGCCTTGAGAGAGTGTCCTTTAGATGTAAAAGTTGTAGAAACCTGTGTTATTTGTTCTGAGAAACATGAGACCAAGAATTGTCCTTCTCTTCCTGGTCTCAAGGCTGTTTTTCAGGAAGAAACTCCTACAGATTCCACAGAGTCTCTTAATTTTTTATCTAGAAGACCTTGGCAGGGACCTCAGACACAAGGATTCCATGATCAAATGTATAATCAACCTCCACCTTGGAATTCTTGGCAGAAACCTTGGCCCCAATTTCAAAATCAATCTCAATCTTGGGCACAAGGAACACAAAGTCCCTATGGAAGATACTCTCCATACTATCAGTATCCACCATCCTATCCACCATACCCACATTTTTATCCTCGAAATCCTCAACAAAATTTTCCTCAAAATCCTCAACGACATCATCAGAACCTACCACATCAAAATCAACCACTCTCATTACCGTTCCCTCAAAAATAAAATCAATTTCCTGCTCAACCCATACCAAGCCCCAATAATAAAAATCCTCAGAACACATACATGATAGAAGGCCAACAGTTTCCAACTTATTTAATTACTCCTTTAGACCTTAGTGATGTTCAACTTAGGTCTGGAAGAATACTTGAAAAGAAGAAACCTTCTGTGATCATACAAGAACAAGATAACTCTGAGGAAGACTCTCTACGGGTGAATAAAAGTATTGAGGGAGACACATCTTTTCAAGACCCAAACACTGAAAAATCAAACAAAAAGATCCAATAATTTCAACTCCTGTATTAGAGCAACCATCCACATCTACTTCTATACCTCCCTTTCCAGAAAGATTACAAATTGATAGAGGTGTAGAAAAAAAAATTATGGTGCCTAATTATGATTTCCTAGATGAGCTGAGAAATGTTTGCATTAAGATTCCATTATTACAAGCCATCAAGGAAATTCCAATTTTAGCCAAAAAAATAAAGGAGTTGAGCATGAAGAAAACAAGAAAAAGAATAAGAGAAACAAAGAAAATTCAACTGGCAGGAAAAATAGCAGACATTATGATGGGCAAGATTGCTATTCCAAAGTATCTTGACCTAGGAAATCCAGTTGTCAAAATTCACATCAATGGAATTGAAATCCAAAACACACTCATTGATTTAGGAGCAACAATCAATATCATGAGTAGACAAATCATGGATAAACTGAAACTTCCTAATCTTCTCTTTACACCCACACTATTACAATTAGCAGACAGATCTATGATCAAACCAGATGGGGTAATAGAAGACATTCCAGTGTCCCTAGATTCTTGGGAGTACCCTGTGGATTTCATGATCCTAACTCCTAAGAATAATCTAGGAGGGAATCCTGTTATATTAGGAAGACCTTGGTTGGCTACAGCTGATGCTTTTATTAGTTGTAGATCTGGTGATATGTACATCTCTGATGGTAGTTCAACTAAGAAATTCACTTTATATCCTCTAGCTAGGACAATTACAGATCTAGATGACACTCAATGGATAGAGGATGAAGAAGATTTACAACCTCTCTTCACAATTTCAGAAATTAGTGAAGATAATCAAATTATGAATACTCTAGAAAACTTTGAATCCTCTCCAGAACACAAACATGAATCATTTCAAGAGGGATCCAATATTGATTTTTTGTCATCAAGGCAGATGTCTCTTCATTCTATGGACAAATTTGGCAGCTCTACAAATGAGATTTTTCCAGGCAAAACTTTGAACATAAACAAGAACCTAGAAAAATCTCAACAAGAAGAGTTAGTCAAAGTATTACAGAGACATTCTTCTGCATATGCATGGGAATACACTGACATGAAAGGGATAAGCCCCAAGACTTGCACTCATCACATCTATATAGAAGAAAATTGCAAACCAATCAGACAACCTCAAAGACGGATGAATCTAAATCTTAGGGAGATTGTTAAAGAAGAATTGCAAAAATTGTTAAATGTCAACTTCATCTATCCTATTTCAGATAGTCAGTGGGTTTCTCCTTTGGTAATTGTGCCAAAGAAAAATGGTAAATGGAGGGTATGTGTTGACTACCGGGAACTAAACAAAGCTACTCTTAAAGACCATTTTCCCTTACCTTTCATAGATCAAGTGTTAGATACATTAGTTGGCAAAAAGTACTTCTCATTCCTAGATGGGTTTAGTGGTTACAACCAAATCCAAGTAGCACTTGAAGATCAAGACAAAACCACATTTACCTGTCCTTGGAGTACCTATGCTTACCGAGTATTGCCATTTGGATTATGCAATGCACCTGCAACATTCCAAAGGGCAGTATTAGGAATTTTTTCAAATCTAATACATGATTGTGTAGAGGTATATATGGATGATTTCACAGTTTATGGAAACACATTTGAAGAAGCCTTAGCAAACTTGGAAAAAGTTTTAAAAATATGTAAAGAAGAAAATCTTTCACTTAGTCATGAGAAGTGTTTTATGATGTTTACTGAAGGAATTGTTTTAGGACATCACATTTTAGGGGATGGGATTAGAGTTGATGAGTCAAAAGTTGAAGTCATCTCTAACTTATCTATTCCAAGTTGTCAAAAATATGTTAGGAGTTTTCTTGGATTTACAGGGTATTATCGAAGATTTATAGAAAACTTCACTAAGATAACATCTCCACTCTTCAAATTACTTACCAAAGACTGTGAATTCAATTGGAATTCTAATTGCCAGTTAGCCTTTGAGACCCTGAAAACAAAAATTTATGAAGCACCTATTTGAAGGGGACCTAACTGGAAGTTACCTTTTCATATTTCAACAGATGCCTCAGATACAACTCTAGGAGCAGTATTGGGACAAAAAGACCTGATTCCTTATGCCATCTACTATACCAGTAAAAATTTGACTCCTGCAGAGTTAAACTATACTGTAACTGAAAAAGAGTTTTTAGCTTTTGTTCATGCCATAAACAAATTCAGACACTATATAACAGGCTATGAAACTTTTGTTCACACAGATCATTCTGCAATTAGATACTTAATGAACAAATCAATTACTAATGGCAGAGTCATAAGATGGTTATTACTTTTACAAGAATTCAACATTACCATTCTAGATAGGCCTGGAAAACAAAACACAGTAGCTGATTTCCTATCTAGACTCCAAAACATCAAAGATGACACTCCAGTTGAAGATCAATTTCCTGATGAATATCTTTTTGCAATTTCTACTAAAACTCCTTGGTTTGCTGACATTGCTAATTATTTAGTTTCAGGAAAATTTCCTTCAATAATGAATGCAAGAGATAAAAGAAAAATCATTTATGAGAGTGCAAAATATTCATGGGTTGCTAATGAGTTGTACAAGAAGGAGGTCCAGTTGTTGGGAAAAATACTGAGAGGGGGGGGTGAATCAGTATTTACTGCATAATCAAATCTTTTTACTTTTTCATTCCTTAAAACCCATACGCTACTTTCCTTCAGTAAACTAGTGTATATACGCGGATCCCCTTTATGAAACTAGCGTATACTCAGAGATCTAGATCAGTCATTAAATCTTTACTTGTATTATTCCATCATTCAATCATCAGATACTCAATAAACAGTAAACAGGTGCAGTAAGAGCAGAATAAACCATCACACATGAACACCAGGATTTTTAGGTGGAAACCCAAATCGGGAGAAAACCACCGCTGCAGTTGCTCAGCCTTCAATATTTTATTATAGAGAAAACATCTTACAACATATGTGCTGGCGCAGACTTGACCAGCACGCAGGCACCCACCTGCGCTCGTTTACCGGCCTCTCCTGGAAGGGAGCTCCAACCCCCTGACTCGTTTACCAGCCTCTCCTGGAAGGGAGCTACGACCCCCTGATCTCGTTTACCAGCCTCACCTGGAAGGGAGCTACAACCCCATGACTGAAGGCTACAACCCTCAGCACCACCTTGGACCACGTTTCATCAATTTTCACACTGGATCCAACAACTTCAATAGAACACCACTTGCAGGCCACATTTCATCATATTTCCAGACTGGACCCTTTCCAAACTTTTAAGCACAAACATACATCATCAACAGATACTTAACAACACAGCTCAGATAGCATAAACACAGCAGAACAGATCAGATATTTCATACCCCTTGCTTCAGCAAGCCCTAGTTTGCATACGCGCTTTCCCTTCACTGATGTCGCGTATATACGCGCTTCCGTCCATACAAACCAGCGTATACCTCAGTGTATATTTTATTGCGCATACGCGCTTTCTCTTCGGCGAAGCTGCGTATATACGCGCTTCCTCCGCGGCGAAGTAGCGTATAGATCTTTAATCATTACAGAGCAGCATACTTCATCAGATCAGATATTCAGTTCAGATCTACCCTTTTGCTTCAGACAGATGTTTGCCTAGATGCTCGCCTCATCACAGATCTAAGCCTTCCATAATCAGATCTAGCAAATACAAGAGAAATTCAGATCTAGATCCTCTTCTTCATCATTGGTGCATCATACATTCAGATTTATCATTCAAGTGTAACCCTTTCCATTTAGATATACTTCAGAGAGAAGTATTCATTCAAGCTCAGACATCTTGCACCCACACACATGATCTGCACAATGAATTTCTTCTCCTTATATAGGTTTTCCTTTTCAATACCATGAGCCCCTTTTTCAATACCATGGGCCAAAACAATACCATGAGCCCAAAACTACCTGGACGGGGTCAATTAGGCGGATCATTACCCAATACAATGGGTCAATACCATGGTGGTTACCCTTGGTTTTGCACTTTTTGAGCGCTTTAGCCCATACGCGACTTGGCACGTTATTTTCCGCATGCATACGCGACTTCCCCTAGGCCAATCCGCGTATACAAAGAGACATACTCTTTTCATCATATTTTGAGCACATTCTGAATTCCTTTCTTCATTTCCTTCTGTACACACTGTAGAAACATCATATTTTCTTCATCAGGAACATATTCTCTCAAGCACAACTTCATCAAGTAAGTTGTCATCATCTTCATCAAGTGGGTTGCCTTTCAAGGACAACACTCAGCATCATATTGTCAACAAACATTAGATTTACATCATTTACCAAGTCCATCAAGTCAAGAATAACTTCATCAGGTGGATTGCCATCAAGGACAACACATGTCAACAGTCGCATGTCTTCATCTCCATTCAGTGGGTTGCCATCAAGGACAACACTCTGCATCCTATTTCCAACAATCTCCCCCTTTGGACTTGATGGCAACCACGATGGTGTTTGGTTACCACAACAGATAGGTACCATGTCACTCTCCCAAATATGTCACTCTCCCAAATATGTGACATCATTATCTTCTCTTCATTCAAACACCATGTCACTCTCCCCCTTTGACATCAAGGGCAAAGGGCGGATCAAAAACCAACACTCTCCTCCTCATGTGGAAGAAACATTCTGCAGATCTGATATGTGTTGAAGTGGCCAAGCTCCCCCTGAGTTCATGCTGAAACTTCAAACATAATTTTCAATAAGGTACATGACTCTTCCTATCACCAAAGACTCATACTTACATCAAATATCCAACCAAGTGGATTTACATATGAGACTCAAGTACCCAACCAAGTGGGTTTACACATTTCAATTCAGCTACCCAACCAAGTGGGTTTACAAAATTTGACTCAGCTACCCAACCAAGTGGGTTTACAAATTAGACAAGTCCTTACATGACTGAATATTACAATTTTACATCAAGGGTCTCAACATGACCTTTTTATCAACCTACAAATATAACTTTTAAGACCAACACCAGAAAGTCCTCAAGAAAGAGAACATATTTCAGAACCATCATAATGCCAACAATGCATTATACTCAGCAACGCTAATGCTCCCCCTGAATCTGTGCATCCACGCATCCTTTTCATATGACTAAGGCTCCCCCTTAGTTTGTGCATCCTGAACACTTTTACCAACAAATCATCAAGGCATCTTTATCAAAACATTAGAAATAGAATTATGAGAACTGGAACACCACCAGAGATACCAGACAGTATCAGAGATACCAAACAGCACTGCAGCTGTGCTGAAGAGAGCTGACTCCAAACAGAAAATTGTCAGCAATCAGACATACGCGGTTTTCTATGCATGAACTCGCGTATATACGCGACTGTGTTTCAGGAAACCCGCGTATCCAATACCATCTTCTATATTTTAACCAGATCTGATCCTCTTGTGAGAAAAAGACAGTGTTCAGCTTCTTTCTGAGATATTTGAATGCTTCCCTGGACTACAGATAGATAGAACAATGTAGTTGTGTCTTCAAGCGTCATCCAACGGTTGTAGCATAAGCACATTAGTAACCAAGCCTTCAGATTATTTGTAGCATCAATACAATCTTTCCAAGAGAGATTATCATATCAGAACAACATCTTCACATCAGAGTCAAGCAATCATCCATGTGGTCCAATATCACCATGATCTTCAATATTTAACATGAAGGAACATATGTAGGAAAAGGATCTCAACCATAGTAACAAAATCAGCATGATCTATTCTTATTTCTGAATCAAATGACTTCCAACTCATCTATGTGTGAGCATCAGGGATCAAAATCTCATCATAATGAACCATATACCAAGTCATCATCATTTAAGCATGAGTATCACAATAGCCACGAATAATCAGTCATATTGCCAACAATGCAATCATTAGTATTCAACCTGCTGCTCCCCCTAAACCAGTGCTCTTCCTTAACTTGTGCAATCTGAAACACCTTCAACAGCAAGTCATCAGCAATAATCTCTGCATGATCTGTCCTCATCTCTGAATTATAAGACCTTCACTTCAGCAACGAATACTCTTCATTCAACAAGCAAACAAGACACATCCATAATCTTCAACATAAGACATTAAGCATCATATCATTATTTAGAACTGAGAAAATACGCTGTTTCTGAGTCAATAACACAGTTATTAATAGTCAGACTGATGCTCCCCCTGAGCCTCTGCTCCAGATCTTCAGCTATCAGATAAATTCTCTTATCATCAATGCATACGCGACTGTGTCTGCTGGAACTCGCGTGTATACGCGACTTTGGTTAATGTAACCCGCGTATGGAAAGTGAAGCATAGAAAATTTTTCATCTTCCTTCATTTCCTCCTGAGCTTGTACCTCATGTACCTGTCCTTTTCACATCAGATGCGCTCTCAGAAGTAAACATAACCAGAATAATCAAATCAACCATGAGAGACATCATGCATTGCTCCCCCTGTGACGATACATTACTAGATCTCATAATGTATCCCACATTATTCCTGCAGTCAATCAGAGAAGTAAGCTTCCAGAAGCGGATGACTGCAGTAGGGTCAGAATTCCCTACGTTTCTGATCGGTCCTCCTTCCTTTTCCAAATTTGCTTGAGCTTTCCAACTGTGTGCTGAAAGTTGTCCACTTTCCCAGATCTGTTCATCCTGCATTCTTTTTCTACATGTCCATACTTGTTACAAGCATAACATCTCATGAGACCAGAGAAATAAACATAAGAATCATAATGAGCTTTTCTATTCTTTCTTCTATTACAATCACCATCTTTGTGACCATACTTGTTGCATGAGAAACAATATCCCCTGAAGAAACCTGAGTACCTTTCTATGTAGGAACTGTTTGTTTGAGGCTGAAATGATCTGCTCCTGCAATTTGCTGCAACATGCCCATAATTATGACATTTAAAACATTCAACGTTCTTGAATGAATTCCTTTGAGAATTCATGATTGTTGGTTGATCTTTTGTTTCTTTCAACACATCAGGTTTTGCATTGACGCCCTCTGGATTTTTTGCACTTCCTTGTGAGCTAGATTCTCCTTTAACAGTTTCATGGAAACCAAGACCAAGTTTGATACCAGGAGACCTTTGATTACTCATAATATTGTCCAAAATATTAGTACTATCATGAAACCTCAAAAGTTTAACCTTTTCTTCTAATTTACCTTTGAGAATGTTTGCCTCAACCTCCAAGGCTTGACATTGCTTTGTCATGCTTTCTTCTTTTCTTCTTCCATCTTCTACTTGATCCTTCAGATTTAGAATCTCTTCTTTCAACCAATCTTCATTTCCTTCACATGTTTGTTGCGGCTCTTCATTCTTCTTATTTGATTTTTCCAGATCTTCTTTGAGAGAGATGATTTCTGCTTCAAGGCCTTCCTTTTCAAATGATTGTAGAGGTTCCTTATTTTCCTTACTTGATGCTTCTAAATCTTCTTGAAGACAAATGATTGCAGCTTCAAGTCCTTCATTCTTCTTGCTTGATTTTTCAAGATCTGCTTCTAGATCTTTAATTCGATTGGATGCATAAGTATGAAACCTTTGATACTTTTCCACCAGTCCACTCAGCATTTCTATTTGATCTTTCATTTGTGAGATCATCTCTTTGTAGATGGTTTCTTGCTTATTGTATGAACTTTGTAGTTCTTCAACTTTAATCTTGAGAGCTTCTTCTAGATCCACAACTTTACTTTCACTATCTTTACTATTGTTTGCACAAAGAAGAGTATTATACGTGGCCTTCTCCTTTTTCTTCTTTGCCATGAGTGCTTGTAGATCTTCGTCGGAATCTGTTTCATCTTCTTCAATTTTTTCTATACATGATTTCTGAGGTATCTCCTTTCCTTGAGTAACCTTCTTCTTTTGCTTCTTTGCCATGAGCACTTTCAGATCATGGTCAGAATCTTCTTCATCTTCACTGGACACTTCATCATCATCTTCTTTTGCATAATAACTCTTTCTCTTTTCAAATTATTTCCCTTTACCATGTTTTTCTCTATAAGGACATTTAGCAGCATAGTGACCAACTTTTCCACACTCAAAACATTTGAAGGGAAGCTTACCTTTGAATCTTCCAGTACCTAGTTGGAGCTTTCTCACAAAATTCGCTTCTTCTTCATCGGATATATAGTTGGATTCTTTGACAACTTCCTTTTCTTTTCCTCTTGTAGATGCCTTAAAAGCAGCTTCTCTTATTTGAGAAGGACCTCCTTGTCTCATTTCAAAAGCAGTCAGAATACCATGTAATTGAACAATAGTAAGAGTTTGCAGATCTTGCCTTTCTTCAATAGCTGAAACTTTAGAGTCAAATTTTGAAGTCAAAGATCTTAAGACTTTTTCCACCAGAGTAGTATCGATTATGGTTTCACCCAAATTTCTCATCCGATTTACAATATCATCTAGACGAAGAAAGAAACTGGCAACACTTTCATCACTATGCATCTTCAAAATTTCATATTCAATTCTAAGAGTTTGGAGTTTTGCACTTTTTACCTTTGTATCTCCTTCATAACTTAGAATGATTTTGTCCCATATTTCTTTTGCTGAATGTAGCTGCATCACTTTAGCAAATTCTGATTCAGACATGCTTCCCAATAAGACATTCACTGCTTTGGCATTGATTTCATACTTCTTTCTTTCAGCTGCATCAGTAGGAATACTTGCCGGGTATTGATAACCTTCTTCCACGATTGGCCATACATCTGCACCAAGACTTTGCAGATATGCTTTTGTACGTACCTTCCAGAATATCAGATTGCTTCCATTGAATAGAGGTGGCTTTATAGACATTACTCCTTCTTGACTTCCCATTGTGACGGATCTCCTTTAAGCGATCAAGCTTCTGCACAAGGACCCCCTCTGATACCAATTGTTGGGAAAAATACTGAGAGGGGGGGGGTGAATCAGTATTTACTGCATAATCAAATCTTTTTACTTTTTCATTCCTTAAAACCCATACACTACTTTCCTTCAGTAAACTAGCGTATATACGCGGATCCCCTTTATGAAACTAGCGTATACACAGAGATCTAGATCTCTCATTAAATCTTCACTTATATTATTCCATCATTCATTCATCAGATGTTCAATAAACAGTAAACATGTGCAGTAAGAACAGAATAAACCATCACACAAAGGATCACACATGAACACCGGGATTTTTAGGTGGAAACCCAAATCGGGAGAAAACCACCGCTGCAGTTGCTCAGTCTTCAATATTTTATTATAGAGAAAACATATTACAACATATGTGCTGGCGTAGACTTGACCAGCACGCAGGCACCCACCTGCGCTCGTTTACCAGCCTCTCCTGGAAGGGAGCTCCAACCCCCTGACTCGTTTACCAGCCTCTCCTGGAAGGGAGCTACGACCCCCTGATCTCGTTTACCAGCCTCACCTGGAAGGGAGCTACAACCCCGTGACTGAAGGCTACAACCTTCAGCACCACCTTGGACCACGTTTCATCAATTTTCACACTGGATCCAACAACTTCAATAGAACACCACTTGCAGGCCACATTTCATCATATTTCCAGACTGGACCCTTTCCAAAATTTTAAGCACAAACATACATCACCAACAGATACTTAACAACACAGATCAGATAGCAGAAACATAGCAGAATAGATCAGATATTTCATACCCTTTGCTTCAGCAAACCCTAGTTTTCATACGCGCTTTCACTTCACTGATGTCGCGTATATACGCGCTTCCGTCCACACAAACCAGCGTATACCTCAGTGTATATTTTATTGCGCATACACGCTTTCTCTTCGCTGAAGCTGCGTATATACGCGCTTCCTCCGCGGCGAAGTAGCGTATAGATCTTCAATCATTACAGAGCAGCATACTTCATCAGATCAGATATTCAGTTCAGATCTACCCTTTTTCTTCAGACAGATGTTCGCCTGGATGCTCGCCTCATCACTGATCTAAGCCTTCCATAATCAGATCTAGCAAATACAAGAGCAATTCAGATCTAGATCCCCTTCTTCATCATTGGTGCATCATACATTCAGATTTATCATTCAAGTGTAACCCTTTCCATTCAGATATACTTCAGAGAGAAGTATTCATTCAAGCTTAGACATCTTGCACCCACACTCATGTTATGCACAATGAATTTGTTCTCCTTATATAGGTTTATCCTTTTTCAATACCATGAGCCCCTTTTTCAATACCATGGGCCAAAACAATACCATGAGCCCAAAACTACCTGGACGGGGTCGATTAGGCGGATCATTACCCAATACCATGGGTCAATACCATGGTGGTTACCCTTGGTTTTGCACTTTTTGAGCGCTTTAGCCCATACGCGACTTGGCACGTTCTTTTCCGCGTGCATACGCGACTTTCCCTAGGCCAATCCGCGTATACCAAGAGACATACTCTTTTTCATCATACTTTGAGTACATTCTGAAATCCTTTCTTCATAGCCTTCTGTACACACTGTAGAAACATCATATTTTCTTCATTAGGAACACATTCTCTTAAGCACAACTTCATCAAGTAAGTTGTCATCATCTTCATCAAGTGGGTTGCCTTTCAAGGACAACACTTAGCATCATATTGTCAACAAGCATCATATCACATCAGATTTACATCATTTACTAAGTCCATCAAGTCAAGCATAACTTCATTAGGTGAATTGCCATCAAGGACAACACATGTCAACAGTCAGATGTCTTCATCTTCATTCAGTGGGTTGCCATCAAGGACAACATCCTGCATCATATTTCCAACAAAAATGGATCAAGATGTGCATGAGTTGATGAATTTTTTTGATACCCTTTTCACAAAGTTGGGTATTAAATGTTCAGAGAGACATCTGGCTATCAAGTACCATAGTTGTTTGCACATATACATTCAGGAGGAAATGGATTTCCTCGACATTACCTCACTTGGTGTGGTATATAGATATGCCACCAAGATCAAGAAGAAATTTAAGGGGAAGAAGCAATACTTTGGATCCAGGAATTCGAAGCTAGGGAAAGGTGACCTCGAACAATAGAACAAGGGAAAAATACAAAGCAGGATGACTTAGAAAAACACCATAAAGCCAAATATGGACATGGGGAAGTGGTGCGAATTTCATAACAGCTTCATTCACAACACAAGTGAGTGTCAGACAAAACAGTCGTTGGTGGCCGAACTAAAGGCATCCGAATCAGATGCATGTTCTGATTCTGAGTCAGAACTAGATAAGGGGAATAAGAAAGGGAAGCAGATATTTGATGTAGATCCAGGTGCCATTGTTTGCACCACCAAGCTCTAGAGGGAGGATCCCGATGATCTAGAGGAGGGGGAGCACCTTTTCCATTTACAGATGTTGGTGAAGGGCTCTACACTACAATTCCTTATCGATAGCAGAAGCCAAAAGAACCTCATTTAAACAGAGGTTGTGAAGTGGCTTGACCTACCGACTACAACATATCCACAACCATATACCATCAGGTGGTTTCACCAAGGAAGAGATCTTCGTGTCAGCCATTAGTGCCACCTTCCGTACAAGATCAAGCCCTTCATAGATGAGGTACTGTGTGATGTGGCTTCTCTTGACTTGTTTGATGTATTACTGGGCCAACCATAATTGTGGAAGTGACATGTTGTGTATGAGCCTAAACCTCATTCTGTTAATATTACTTTGAGAAATAAGTTGTACAAGATACTGGAGGTAGTACCGCCTCCCGCCATCTCTTTGATTACTTCAAAGAAACGCAGTAAGATTATTTCCCAAACTAGTAATTTTTTCTTCATTACAATTCTCCCACAAGGAAAGAATAATATTATGGCCACAACCTCCAAACAGGGCTCTACTTCACGGCAACATCATATGGAAATTTTTTTTGAGGAATACAAGGAAATTTTCTCCTCACCCACAAAGCTTCCTCTACACTATCAAGTGAAGCACACCATGTATTTGACCCTATTTGCACTGCTCATGATGTTTCCACACCTCACGCAACCACAGAGATAGAATCAATACATGTACTGTCTGACGTCTACCAACATGTCCACGAAATCTTGGGGAAATCCAATGCCAAGTACAAGCAACGCCAGGATGAACATCGAGTGCCACACAAGTTCCAAGTGAGCAACATATTTCGGTCACATTAGTAGAAGGAGTGCCTCTATGGACTCCACTGCAAGCTATGCCCACTTCAGAGCATGCCATATCCTTCATAGAGTTGTCAAATCAAGCCAACTCGTTAAATTCTAGGGACCAGGTTCAAAAAATATTTCCCTACCTCATGAAGGATTTGTTGGTAATGGGGACCATTGATTTCTAAGGGGGGAGGAATAATCTAGGTGGATATTGGTGGACACCTGGCTATTCCACCTAGTCCATTTAATCAGTTTTATTATTTATTATTTTTTGCATTTTTTGGGTCTTGAACTTCCAGAGCTGTTTTGAAGCCCTAAACAATATATTCCTCAGAGAGATATTTCCAACAATGTATCATACACCCCAAACAGATATATTATGACCAAGCTACAATCCCGGGAAGTTGGCTACCCAACTAACCCCAACGGGGCACATAAAATCTTGGTGTTACATCTCCTCGGGTTAGGGTTTTGGTTGTTCAAGGTTTTCTCTTCTTATTCAATAACAAAAAGGCCCTTGAGTCTCATTATAACATAGTCTAGAAGCATGTAGCCGCCACATCTCTTTTCAGAGGTAAGCTACCATAACCCTAGCTAGTTTATGTCCATTCTGTTTGTAAGCATATTTCAGTCATTTGATATTAATTAAATGAAGTTTTATTTATGCTATATCTCTGTATTTATGTTTATTTTTTAATTTTATTTCTTTCCATCATAGATCCAAATTCAGGTTACGGATCCATGATGGTTTGAAACATATTTCAGTTTCAATTTTTTGTAGTAATATTCAGAAAACTTCATGCAAGTGCCACAGTATCCATCAATCATTTTTTTTATTTTATTTTTTTATTTTTTATTTTTTTAAACTGTAACGGATGTATCTTTATTTGAATTAGAAGAAGTTTGGACTTATGCCAATGCTGCCAATTTTACATTGCATCTGATTCTGTTCCATGTTGCATGTTGCAGGAATCTCAGGGATTACATAGATGAATAGCACTATCCCCATTAATGAGAATTTGACCTTTCCCCAATGTACAGCCCTTGTTTGCCAATAGGTCTGCTTCACTATTCAGATTTCTAAGTATGTGAAAGCATTTGTAGGATTCAAAGTCAGAAAGAACATCCTTCAATCTGTTCAGAGTTTTTTTGAGACTTACATTGATAAACTGGTTCTCCGAATTAAGTTTTTTAATTAAGAGCTCAGAGTCTCCGAAAACTTGGATTTTTTTGTCCCCACTGTCTCTAGCAATTTGGCAGGCTTTAAGAAGACTTAAAATCTCGGCTTGATTGTTGGATTTCTGCCCAATGCCCCAGGAGAAGATGTCCCTTTTGACACCATTCGGATCATAGATGACCCCTCCTGCTCCAGCAGCCCCGGGGTTGCCTTTGGAGGCGCCATCAAAGAAAAATCGTGGATATTTTTTGTTTTTTCCACCATTCTTGAAAGTGCTCTTCAGTTTCTCTTATTCTCCAGATTGGATTCAATGGTTGTGGGACTAAGCGCAACCTCCGGGAGGAGGGGGAGAGAGAGTTCAACCATCTTTCTTCTTCAGGAAGCAGCAGTGGATCTGCAGAATAGTATTGCTGTTGGGCAGCTTCCAGAAGGAGGGATTTCGCTTTAGCAGCTACAGCTAGAGGAGTTTGCTCTTTCCCATTGAAGATCAGGGCATTTCGGGCCAGCCAAATCTTCCAGCAAGTGAATTTGGGGATAGAAGTCCAGATTTTCCTCCAAAAGGATTTGCTGGGGATTTTGTGGGGATAGCATTCATCCCAGGCGTCAAAGAGATCAGCAACAGTGTTGTGCGAGGGAACAGTGATCTGGAACTCATGAAGAATAAGACTCCAAACTTCTTTAACGAACTTGCAGTCCAAGAAGAGGTGCTTGGCAGTTTCTTCACTGTTTCTGCACAATTCGCATCGATTAGGCCCAGCGATGCCTCTTTTCATCAGATTATCTCCGGTTAGCAATTTATTGTGTGCCAATGTCCAAAAGAAGAAATTGACTTTTGGAAGAGCGAGGGGCTCCCAAACTTTCTTCCAGAAGTCCGGCTTTCTGTTGCTGTTCTTCGTGGGAAGGAGAGCGTTGTAGGCAGAAGCTGGTGTATAAGACCCGGATCGCCCCCAACCCCAACTGTCCTTCGACCATCTGCACACTGGAGCTGCGTCTTCCAGCAGTTCGTCGAGCGCTATCTTCTGGTGGTGCAGGCGATCTGGAATACCATGAAAGTCCCAGCCAGACCAAGCACCACGGCTGTCCCACTTGGCTAGATCATACACGGTGCTAATTCCTGCGCGTAGCAACCACTGTCTGATTTCATCGATTTCTTCGTTTGCTGAGAGGGGGGCTCTGTCCATAATACGATCTTGCCACAGATTGGTATGTTTGCCATTGCCGGGAATTTTATACACTCTGTCTTTGAAGAAATTTAAACTTTTATTACAGAGTTTCCAAACCTGTGATGCGTTATTTGCTGGAGAAGCCTGTAGATTTCGAAGCGATACTGTGGGGGTGTACTTTGCTTTCAGTGAATCGCTGACAAGATGCTTAGGATTGTCATATAATTTCCAGAGGATTTTTCCCCCCATTGCAAGATTGACCGTGGCTGGATCCCTAATTTGCAGACCTCCTTCTGCATAGGGGCATTTCACCTGTTCCCATTTCACAAGATGCATTTTGTGGGTGTTCCCTTTCCCACCTTGCCAGAGGAAGTCACGAATCAGTTTGGAGATGAGATCTGTTACCTGCTTTGGTGCCAGAAGGAAGGCGGCTTGGAAAATTGGAAGTGCTGAAAGGACAGACTTGATCAAAATGACCTTGCCTCCAGAAGTGATCCAATACCCACCCCAGCTTGATATCTTTGTCTTGATTTTGCTGATGACTTCAGACCACAGAGCTCTCTTATTGTAGCCATTAATGATAGGGAGTCCAAGGTATTTTATCATCTCCCATTGTGCTTGGCTGTTGAAGCCAAGAAGGGCAGAGATGTTTGAGAGCTCCTGTTGATCGATATTCCATCCAAAGACTTCACTCTTCCTTTCATTTATGGAGGCTCCTGTGACCCTGCAATAACTTTTCAGGACAGCATCAAAGGCTATAGCAATTCTGGGTGAAGCTCCTCCTAATAGGAGAGAGTCATCTGCAAAAAGAGCATGGTTCTGGGCAGGAGAAAGACTGGAAGTTTTAAGGCCTGGAAGAGTGCCTGCAGTTTTTTCAGCTGAGAGCTTTCTGCTGAGAGTGTCTGCCAACAAAATGTAAAGGAAGGGAGAGAGGGGGCATCCCTGCCTAAGGCCTCTCTGGGCATCGAAGAAAGAGGTGGAACGACCATTGACGAGGGGGGCAATCCAAGCGGAGTCAGTGCAGGCTTTGATGAGAGCAACAAAGAGAGGGGAGAAGCCAAAGGCAAGAAGGACTTTGTAAAGGAAGGCCCGGTTGACTCGATCAAAGGCGTTGGCCATGTCAAGTTTGATCAGCATTCCTTTTCTTTTCGTTTCTGGCTTGAGTGAATGATCTCCTGGACTTGGATGACATTGTCCAGGATGTGCCTGCCTTCAATGAAGTCACCTTGGTTACTGGATATGAGTCCGTTTAGGAGAGGCTTGATCCTATTTGCGAGGAGCTTTGCCAGAATTTTATAAGAGGCGTTGCACAGCGATATAGGTCTGAATCTGGCAAAGGTTTCCGGATTAGATTCTTTTGGGATGAGGGCCAGGTATGTGGAGTTGGTACCTCCCCCTACCTTGGCTTTATTCCTGAATCCTTTGATCATCTTTAAGAGATCTATTTTAATAATGTCCCAGCACATTTTGTAGAAATGAATGGTAAATCCATCTGGCCCAGGAGCCTTATCTGGGTCCATAGACCAGATCACTTGAATAACTTCTTCTTCCGTGAAGGGTCTGATGAGATCGGAGTTGTCTTCCGGTCTTACCAGAAGGGGAATATTGGAAAGGAAATCTGCCATATCCTCCTCATTACCTTGGTTTCCAGCAGTGAAAAGCTGTCTATAGTGATTTACAACTGCCTCTTTGACTTGGCTGTGCCCTTTGCAGATCTGCCCTTCTGCTGTTCTTATTTCAGAGATATGGTTTCTACAGAGTCTAGCCCGATATTGGCGGTGGAAGAAGGTGGTGTTCCTGTCGCCAGCCTTCAACCACAAACTTCTAGATTTGATTCTCCAATACTCCTCTTCTAGCCAGAAGGATTGGAAGGTCGAACATTGGATTTTGACTTCTTTATCCAGCAATGCTGCAGTGACATCTCTTTTTTCCATATCAGTTTGCAGCTCCTCAAGGGTCTGCACAATTTCCTTTCGGAGACTAGTAGGATTTGGGGCAGGTTTTTTTATCCACTCCTTCAGTGCATACTTTGTGGCTTTGAGTTTTTGCTCCCACGCATAACTGGGAGACCCAGAGAAGGGTTTACTCCAAGCTGCTTTCACTGTGTCTATAAAACCATCTCTTTCTAACCATACAGGACTAAAACGGAATGGGATGGGGCCCAAATATTCTTCGTCTTCTAGAGAGAGGTGGATGGGCTTATGGTCTGAAGTAAGTTTGGGGACGATTTTTGTGGTGATAATCTTCTTGCTTGTCATCAGAGCACCCTGCACCAAGAATCGATCCAGGCGAGCGGAGATATGATCCTTTCCCACTCTGTTGTTGGTCCAAGTGTAGAGCCCTTTCGCTGGTATGAAATCAATGAGATCCCAATCCTGGATGAGTCCTTCAACCATAGGGAGGAAGGGATCTCTACTGTGAGTGCCTCCCCTTTTTTCCTTGTATTTTAAGACAATGTTTAAATCCCCAGCCAAAATGATATTATTGGGGTTGTGTTGCTCCAGGAAGGCTTTGAGGGAGGTCCAGCAATCTCTTTTTTCTGAGTATAAAACAAGAACATACAGATTAAAGAGGGAGATGGATAACTTACTTGAGTTTTGCATTAATTCCGTGAAGATCCAGTGTTGAGTTTCATGAGAATTTTTCAGCTGGAAGAGATCCTCTGGCCAGAGAGTAGCGAGTCCTCCGGAAGAGCCTCTTGAGCTAACAACTTTTCCTGTATTTTTCTTCCATTTATTTTGACTGATATCTAAGAGGGCTTTCCCCTCTATCTTTGTCTCTTGGAGCAAGAGGATATCTGAGGGCTCCATCTTGAGTAGATTTTTGATCGCTTCAGCTTTCGAGGGATTACCCAGGCCTCTGCAGTTCCAAGAGACGAGACACATTATTTACCTGGGAAGTGGAGGGAGCCTCCCTTGGAAGGCCTGGTCCTTGTATTTCTTCCGATAGACATCTCAATGGTAGGCTGGCTTCCTTGAATTTTTTGCCTTTCAGCCTCCTCTTCCCTTTCTTCTCTTCGATATTTCCTTCCAACTTTTTTGATGGGTTGCTCAAAGGTCTCATCCTCCGAAGACCCTGAACTGTCGATAGGCTTTTTCCTTGTGACATCTGCATATGAGGAGTTCGAAGGGCTTCCTTGGGTGACCTCGGGGAGAATCTTTTCCCCCCCTTCTTGTGTACTAGATGGAGGGCCGGGTTGCTCAAGAGATTCCTGATTTGTTGTAGCTGCAGTTTTCTGACTGTTTTCTTTGCCCTTTGGATCTTGGCTTTGGGTTTGATTGGAACTGCTTGGAGCCTCTTTCAGGGGGCCTTTCCCAGAACCCTTCCTGTTTGGTTTTTGGACTAGGGTCCATTGCTCTTCGTTCTGGCTCTCTGGACGATCTTCTGCCTTTTTCTTGCAGTGTTTGGCAAAATGCCCATAGCCATGGCAGTGTCTGCATTTGAATGGAAGTTGTTCGTAGTCCAGCTCTTGGACATGGGTCCATCCTGCGACTGTGAGATTGATGGCTTCCGGTAAACCCTCCTCTAGGTCTACTTCGACACATATGCGGGCGCAGGAATATTGGTCTTTCCTTGGGGCTTGGTCGATGTATTTGCCTAAGGCATTGCCTATGATCTGGAGAGACTTAGAATTCCAGCAATGAAGGGGAAGATGGGGGAGGCGTACCCAGACCGGAACGGCAGAGGGAACGTCTTGAGTTGGATCAAAATCAGGTGACCATTTATTGAGGTATGGACCTTGCGGCCCCATGAAGTAAGGGCCGTTCCTGAAAATCAAGCTTCTGTCCTCTGCACTTTCGAAGACGAAGACGAAGAAACCTTTGCCGACGAAATAGCTTTTGACTCCCTCTTTGATAAGCAGCTTCCAGTTCCTTTGAACCCACTCCTCCATCGACTTGGGAGAGGGCCAGAGGCCCGTGAACTGGCCAATAAGGCCTCGCTCAGCTAAGTTAAGAGTAGCTTTATAGGTTTCTTCCTCAGGAAGGGCAACTGAGGGGATGGTATCCATCTTCTTTACGAATTTCTGCTGGCTCAAAGAGGGAGGGCGCTTGTTGCATTGAGCCAACATTTCCTTGAAGGCAGAAACCTCTAGGGGGGGGGCAGATCCGGGCCCCCAGAGGGCTCCATGGCTGCGCAGCAGCAGCAGGAAAGAGATCAGGACACAGCTGCCCAGAGGGCGCACGAAGGCTGGGAGCCCTAGCCCGGTAAATCGCAGAGTTTCGCAGGCAGAGCAGTGCGCTTTATCCTACAAAGTTTTTATCCATCAATCATATTAGAGAGTGAAAAAGATCTCATTTAAAATTATCTTTTATTATCTCAAATGGGGGTTTTACATAATTTGATTTTGTCTCCCAATTTGAGAGATATGAGCAATTGAAGTTACACCTGTCTGGAACACCGAACCACCATGCATCCTATGAGTTTGTGGAATAATTTTTTCACCCCACAAGTCATCACATTTCAAGTGTATTATATCATTGGAAATATCTACTCAATACCTCAAATGGTTCTTTGACATAATTTGATTTCATCACCTATAGTAGAAGTTATCAAGAAAGTTTCAGCAAGAGGTCCATTTGAACAAGGATCCAGATCATCAAGAGATAGATCTGCCCAGAATTTGTTCTACGAGAGATTGACTGCCCATAAAATTTACTTGTTGTGCCTCAGAGATGTTTTTCCTGGATTCAACCTTCTATCTAATATGGTTTTCTGCCCAGGATGAATTGTAACGTGTGAATAGAGAATACAAGAGTGATTTGAATTGCTTGTTAGAGGAGGACGAAATGAATTTATATAGTCATTCAAGTAGCCAGAATTGGTGTCACTAAAGGGTCAGGTCGACTTCATCTTTTTCACAGATGACTTAATATTTGGAGCAAAAAATTCAACTTTTGAAATCCAATTTTTTCTCTTTTTAAGGCAACATGAAGAACATGTATGATATTTATTGTTTCATATATTACATTGGAAAATTTTTTAATTATGAATACCTACCATACTCATAAAATTGAATAAGTAAAATATGTACTCTTATAATCATTTTTCTCAATTAAATCGAGATAATTTTTTTAAATTGTTGAAATTACCATAGTAGAGTAGATTATGAATTACCATATTCTTCCTAACTAACATAACTGTATCTAAAATTCTTGTACATTATCTCAATGAATGAGATAATATGTTAAGTTTTGGGAACACAATTAAGAGTTGAGATACATACTCAAAATTAAAAATAAAGAACTAGAATGGCATTGAAGAAAACCATATCTATGAAAAAAACATCTATGCTATGTCTAGTAGCACCATGAATTTTATAGTATGCATATTACAAATTTGGAAGGGATACTCAATGATTATTGATTTCATTGAAACATTTTAATTTTTTTAATGTAGCAGAGATTGAGTGGGCCTAATTGAAGAGCATGTGTTTCCTTGTATGATGTCATAGGTTCAAATATAGAGGGAGATAGCGTATGTACACATTTTTAAAATATAGAAATCAAATCACTATGCAGAGGGGGGTCCTTTATCCCACAAACAAGGGGATCTCATACAAAAATATGGTGTCTATCTTAGTTGTGGCTTTAAAATTAGATTAATCAATTTATAGTTTGATTGAGTATAATGGTTAAGAACATTTGTTTCTACTTAAGATGTTGCAGGTTCAAATCTAGATGGGGTATAATATGTACACCTTCATATAATTTAATAGTAAAAAAAAAATTTAGAGGTGGGCTCTCCAAGTTTTCCTTCATCACATTTAAGCTTATATGCATGTCTTAAATGACTATCTTTAACAATCTAGCATTATTCTTGAGAATGCAAAAGATTTCACATTAACTCATTTAACCTATCCATTGAAGGATATAACTATGGAAGTGATCAAAATTGGTTCAAGTTTATTTGAATATAGAAATATAGAAGTGTGCAACAACTTTGATGATCTCCATCCTAAGAACTACTCTAACATATTACCGTAACAATAAAATTGATTAATTCTAAATTTGTAATTTTTTTTTAATAATATTTGTTTTTTATCTTAAACAAGTATTTCTTAGGGTTCAAACACAACTCTATACTTATTATTTCCATGTGTTGTCTATTGGTTTTATAAGTGTTACCCTTTAATTAGTGTCTATAGCAAGCCAATGATATAATCACTGCTACATAATCTAGATTTCCTAAAGGAAAAGTACTAGATACACAATAAGACACTATAAATTTACCAGGTACTTAGTAGGGATCTCTCATTTCACTTTAACATGTACAAAATAAGAGACAAGTTACACATGGACTCTACCTCATCAACTAAGTTGACGTGAAATAACTTTAGGTTGACATGAAATATTGTGGGAAAACACTCTAAATACAAATAATAATGTTCACCAAAATTTTCATTATTAAACTTTCATTGAAAAGTCTCATACTTTCATGTGTACGAGATAAATAGAGAATTATACTTATATAGGTCTTAGCGTCACCAACTCAAAATTGAAATAAAAATATTTTACACCTTCAGAAATATTCTAAATGCAAATAATTCAAAATAGTTTTTAAATAGTTTGAGGGCCTAGCATGAGAAAGTAAGTTGAAACCTACTTCCTAAACAACCACCATTTGAATATGGCCCTAATATTTGAAGCATTTTTCATGCAACTTAATTGCTTGAATTGCTAGAAATTAAATTATCAATTGGGGCTCATATATTAATGAGGTTCTAAATAAATATATCAAGTACACTTAACTGAGTTTCAATCAATGAAGACTACAACATTTTATTACAAACATATTTCTACTGAACATGGATTCACCACTTTCATGCCACTTTAAACATACAGTTAAATATCCATCTTAAAATATTGTTCGATTCATCAACATCATGGGGATTTCCAACATGTTTAGTAGTTTATATACCTACACAAATATATGCATCAAACCACATTGTTCTGAAAACATAAAGAAAACCAAATTATTTGAGAGTTACATGTCCAAATCTTGGGGTTTCTTGCAACTCTCGGTCAATCTCTGGGTTGTTGACTGTCCCCATAGGGCTCTCACACTATGATGCGACCAAAAGGCCGCTTTATCCACATATGAAGAAAATTTTAATAAGTCTACCCGTTCAAAAGATTCAATACTGGTAAAAGAGTATTCACTTTAATTTATGCATGGAAATAAACTTTATGGGAACCCAAACAAACCTTTATTTATGCACTTTTACCTTTAAAATCCTTCAACTTACCTTTATTTCCTTTCTTCGCGCCTGTACATGATCACTTCACATGAACCGAGGACTCACCTTCAGTTATGGACCCACACAAATGGTGACCAATCATGCTAAATCACACTTCACACTTCTTATAACTTACCTCCCCATAGATTCACCGCTTAACTATTTTCATGATATTGCAATTTCGTAATTCGCTACATATATCACTTCACACTTCGCCCAATTAAAATTTTGTATGTCGCAACTTTTAATTCACCTGATTAACCTTTATCATGTGTTATATGCGATCACATCGCATCGCACCAAACGTAACCTATAATGCAAAATCTTAAAAACAACCACAAAAAAACTGTGTTGTATGATACACGCTTCATTGCTATGCCGACACGTGGCTCCCCTTCAGTGCATTGAAACTTTCAATCCTTACTACATCGCAACTTAAGTCATTTAGCTTGTGATGTCCTTGACAATAAACATTAAAACCGTCAATGTGCGATATGCGCTTGACCTCTGGGCTGAGAGGTGGCTCTTCCCTTTATCGCATCACAAGTTATTTTTTTTAACTTGTGAAGTCCTCAACACCTAAACTTAATAATCGTTGATGTGCGAAATCACTCTATTTGTGATTTAACCTCCACTGTTTATCTATGCCCAGATATAATGGTCCTCACTGCTTGTCCTTCATCGCATCGAAATTTATATCATTTACCTTGTAATGAATTAAGCTTAAATGTTAAAATCACCGATTTGCGATGTGCGCTCGGCTCCTCCACCCGACACGTATCCACTTCGCAATCTCCCCAATTTAACTTACGAATTCAATCTTAGTTGTTCATCTTAAAAACTGATCTTTGTGATTTAATCTTCGCTTTCCATTCCCTTCCTTTGGAGATATTATAAAGGCTTTTGTTGTCTTAGTCTTTTATTTAGTTTCTTCGACTTCTCCACTCACTACTCCTCCTGGGCTTTAACTTCTATTCATTTACTCAGATCCTTAGACTTCATGCTCGATGCATACTTTAGCACATTTCTTTAAGCCCAAATACATAACACCCTCTGTATTTTCTTCTCCAAATATCAATTTTGATTTCTTCTCGTTCTCGGCCTGCACACAATTATTATCTGCATTTGTTTGTTTTCAAACAACATCAACAAATTAACTCTCGGACTGGAATCATATAGATTCTACCCAGCCACTAAGTTGCTATCACTCAAAAATACTTTCTCTTTAATAAAAATTCACATAACAATGGTTTATTACACAGAAACCATAATTTCTCAGTTACAGATCACTCAACACATAAAAGGAATTTCTTCCATTATGGATCACTCAGGACATAATAGAAATGACACATACTCACAATGAAAGTTGTAACCTATTTTTTTTCCTTACTTTTCCATTTCACTTTGATACACTTTATCCATTCATCACTAAACTGTTGATTTCTTTCTTCAGCTCTTCTTGCTTCAATTTCTTCTTTTTCACTTGGAATTACTCCATTTATTACTGCAAATATTACCCTTGACATTGTTTTCTCCCATACTTCCTAAATATCTCTTAAGATATGTCGATCTGCAACATCCCTTTTATTCTCACTACCTGCAAATTAACCTTCAAAAAATATATTGTATTTTGATTCTTTGACTGTAGTAATATACTCATTCACTCTCCTTTGTATAATAGAAAACATAATCAAGTTTGGTAAACTAATATCTTCTCCTGCCTCTTTCACAACTTGAGATATTTCCACATCATTGTCTGCAATTCCTTTCTCATACTCAGATTCTTCTAATAACTCACTTTCTACTTGATTCCTCTCAAATCCATCACTATGTTGTTCATCAATTCCAACATATTTTCCTTTCTCTTTCTTGACAACCTTCAGTGATTGTCCTTCACCTCCTTGAGTAATTCTGACAGTTAATTCATCTTCTTCAAACACAAAATCATCATTCTTTACATCTTTCTCATCAATATGCCTTACCTGGAAACTTCCAGTCTTCTTCAATTCTAAAATTGAGTCTCCTTGAACTTGTGATAGGTCTATCTCATCTTCATCAAAACCTGTAATCATAAACCAATTATCAGGAAAAATATAAAGCTTTATTTCCTTTTCCTTCTCTGGAAATATCTTAGTATGTTGCTCTGAGTTTTCCTCTAACTCATTTTTTAGCACATCAGTATGTTGATTGAAATTCTCCAAAGAACTCACGAGACTGTCAGGTAGTCTCTGCTCCATTTCTTTTGTTTCAAGGATGTCTCCCTGCTTTGGTTTACAATAATGAAATCCTTCATCTATAATGTCGATTTTCTGAACTCTTATTACCATTATTTCATCCTTATATTCTTCTTCATCATTGTCATTCATGACAATTTCTTTGTCTTCCTTCCTCAACAATTTATCCTGAGTATATATCCTCTAATTTTCCAACTTTCTTCTTTGAAGGTATAACTTTCTATATAACTCAAAAATTTCAATTGGAGTATAATTTGGAAACTTTACATAGTTTTCAATACTTTCACTTGTTGTTTACCAATCATAAGATGACCCTTCTCCCTCTGTTAAATCTACACACATGTATAAATCACCATGCTTAAAATTTCAAACTCATTAGGCACAATAAATACCTTTTATTCATCTTAAGGTCTTAACTCACATCTCCTATTGCAATATTCATTATTACCACCTCCAATATTTTTCTACACATTTCCATGGGACCTCTTTATCTCCTTTTGTTTATGAGATCTTGCTATCTCAGTGTTAATTTGAATATATTTCAGACTCTTCTCCTTCTCCTTAACAAAATCTAAAGTTTGTTCATCATCCTGTGATATACCTGCATACATACAAAAGGTATTAGTTTTAAAAATACAAGACCTTTCAGCCTCGTTCAATGCTTTAAGCATCAAGATTTCATATCCTAGTTTACAATGGACACTCTAGATTTCAATAAATCCTTTTGGCTTTGACTCAACTCCTTTGAGTCTCTCCTTCTCCAAAAAGTCAATATGTCTCTTCTCTAGTTCTATGAACTTGTTTATCAATTTGACAGTCCATCTCTTTTGCAATAGGTTCCATCTAACCCATTTTCTCATTCTCCATCCATATCTTTGGTCCTCACTCTCTTTCTCTTGTAGCCATCCATGTAGTACTTTCAACTATATTCTCCTCACTGGAACATTTCTCTCTTGCTCTTCGTTACTCATCTTACCTTTATGGAATTCTCTAGAACCTCTTCTATGACCCTCCATGGTAACCTTCCTCATGATCTCATCTATGCTTGATTGGTGATCTTCAACATAGCCTTCTCTTGTAGCAATCTCCTCTTGCTACTAAATACCTTAAGATCAAGCTTCCTCTCTGAGCTCGATCTCTTCCTAGGTATTCTCTCTCTTGGTTCACTCTCTTGAACCTTCTAGAGCTTCGCTTCTCCCTTGGTTTCCGCACTCAGTCACCTCTCTCCTTTATTCCAATCTCTAGTTGGATAGGTTCATTTTTATCATCATAGAAAACTATGCTTTTTCTTGGCTACAATTATCAAACATCTTCACAAAATTTCTTTCAATAATTCATCATTAATTAACTGAAAACATGAAGATCATACCTCACTGTCCAATTTTCTGAACACATGTTGTTGTTGCAGTTTCTCTTTTCCATCCTTCAATAATAAGATATACTTTCTCCCAAGTAGATTTTCATTCTATCTCTTTACTGTTCTGTTCTCTTTAAAGAACTCTTATTGTCTTGATTTATCCTTTGAAGAGAATTTCTGTTCTAAATTTCTCCCAAAGGAGCTTTAACTTGCTCCGATACCAAAAATGATGCAGCTAAAAGGCCGCTTTACCTAGATATGCAAAAAAATTTAATAAGTCTATGTGTTCCCAAGATCCAATACTCATAAAATAGTATTCACTTTAATTTTTGTGTGGAAATAAACTTTACAGGAACCCAAACCAATCATTTAGTTATGCGCTTTTACCTTTAAAAGCCTTCAACTTACCTTTATTTCATTTCTGCGTCTCTGTATGTGATCTCTTTACATGAACCGAGGACTCCCCTTCAGTTATGGACCCACACAAATTGTGACCAATCACACTGAATCACACTTTATACTTCTTATTACTACCTCCTCGCAGATTCACTGCTTAGCTATTTTCGCGATATTGTGATTTTGCAATTCACAACATATATCACTTCACACATTGCCCAACTTAACATTTCGTATGTTGCGCCTTTTAACTCCCCCGATTAACCTTTATCCTATGCGATATGTGATCACATCGCATTGCACCAAGCATAGATTACCGTGCGAACTCTTAACAACAACCACAAAAAAATTGCGATGTGTGATATGCGCTTCAACGCTATGCCGACGCATTTCTCCCCTTCACTGCATCGCAACTTTTTATCCTTACTGCATCGCAACTAAATTCAGTTACCTTGCTATGACCTTAACAATAAACACTAAAACCACCAATGTGCGAAATGTGCTTCAGTGTTGGGATGACATGTGGCTCTTCCCTTTATCGCATCACAAGTTATTTTATTTAACTTGCGAAGTTCTTAACACATTTAATTATTAATCATCGATGTGAAAAATCACTCTGTTTTCGATTTAACTTCCACCGTTTATTTGTGCCCATATCTAACGGTCCTCACTACTCATCCTTCATCACATTGCAAGTTATATCATTTACCTTGCGATGACTTAAACTTAAATGTTAAAATTGTTGATTTGTCATGTGCACCTGGCTGCTCCGCCCACCACGTATCCACTTCACAATCTCCCCAATTTATCTTGCGAATTCAATATTAGCCATTCATCTTTGGAACTGATACTTGCGAATTAATCTTCGCCATCCATTGCCTTCCTTTGGAAATCTTCTAAATGCTTTTTCTTCCTTAGTCTTTTCTTTAGTTTCTTCAACTTCTCCACTCACTACTCCTACTAAGCTTTAAATTATATTCATTCGCTCATATCCTTAGCTTTCGTGCTCACTGCATACTTTAGAACTCTACTTTAAGACCAAATACAGAACACCCTTTGTATTTTCTTCTCCAAATCTCAATTTGTATTTCTTCTTGTTCTCGGCCTGCACACAATTATTATATGCACTTGTTTGTTTTCACACAACATCAACAAATTAACTTCCGGACTAGAATTGTACAGATACAACCCCACCACTAAGTTTTTATCACTCAAAAAGACTTACTCTTTAATCAAAATTGACATAAAAATAGTTTACTACAAGAAAACCATAATTTCTCAGTTATGGATCACTCAACACGTAAAACGAAATTGTTCCATTACGGATCACTCAGCACATAACAGAAATGACACATACTCACAATGAAATTTGATTTCTCATTAATTGATAAATGTATAGATACAATAAAACCTTCTTACAACTTAGCTTTGGCTAATGCTCTCTTTGAATGGCCTTATCTTCCTATAGAGAACCCTCTTTGTCTCTTGGGCTTTTCCTCTCTCTCCGCAGGCTTCTTTTTTCTACCCAATGAAAGTATATCCTTTAAATATTTATCAACAGATTCCCAAGTTTTAGCAACTAACTCCTATAATTAGAAACCCATACTTTACTCTATCTATGACTCATTCACTAACTCGTCAAGTCATCCCTCCATCTCATGGATTTGTTACATAGTTGATTATGACTAAGCTCTTTGAATAATGAGTCAATACCTATCTAGAACCTTCTAGACTAATATTTGTGAGCTATGATGTTTTTAGAATACTTTACAATGATTATACAAAGAAAATGTCCCTCTTGGACCAATTTCGAGAGCTTAGCCTTGAATTACATTGTAAATTTAACTTGAGGCCAGATTCTCTTGCATCAAACCATGAAATAAATATTACCCAACTCACAAAAATGTAAATGTAGAAATTTAGAAAATAAATTAAAACTACATTATTGTAATTGAGATAAAGCAATGCGTCTACCATAAACTTACAAAACGACAATTGGAATAAAACAATGCATTTACCATAAATATATAGAACTACGAGTGTGCCCCAGACCATAGGGGCTTACCTAACTGGGAGCACTACAGGCAGAGGAAATATTTACATCAAAATGAAACCAATATCAATTCCTTTTATATTAAGTCATCAAAATTAGATAGTAGAAAATGAGTTACAATAATGGTCACAGCAACAATTCAATTCCTTATGGAAGCTAACATACTAGGATTTTTATAATGATATATACAAGATTCAATATGCCTCAACTTATGCTAAGAGACCAAAAAAATATTCTATAGCTTGGAAACAATGAGCAAATTGTTTTGTAGCCTTTATTTTCTTTTGAAAATGTTTGATTTTAATTTTCTTGTTGTACTTGTGTGTAGGTTTCACAATAAAAGAAAATATGTCGAGTGGCATTAGTCACTTCAATTCTGAAGTCCCCATCTGGAAAAATACTAAGAAAATATTCGATTTATTAGGTTCTGTCCACCTCCAGATTGTGAGTTGTGACAATCAATATTGTGGATCAACTAGTTGGAATTTTTACAATATAAATTTATTTAAAGATTAAAGGATGGATTGATTTGGTTGATATGGTACAATATAATTCTTTAATCCAATGGTTGTGCATTTTTAGACAAAGCTGCTATATAAAGAAACTAGATAATTATCATTTACCATTGCTTTAAGGATATTTGTGCTTTTTCTCTATCCTATTTTCAAAACAAATAAACATTATTATTTGCATATGTTTTCATCACATGCATGAAAATTGACAGCACTTGCACACATATTCTTGACGTGCTTTACTAGGGTATGCTCCATATATTGGATTTACATGGAAATTGACAGCATTGACACACAACATTTATGCATTATCGATGCAGTATTCTAAGAGGATAATTTTAAAAAGTAGTTTGGGAAATTGATCCATGTGGATATCGGTGGCCACCCACCTATTCCATTTGGACCCGCACCATTAATTCTTGCATCTTTTCACTTTCAACACAACTTACTATTTTTAGAAGGTTGTTGGTTCCTGAACTTTCGGAGCCTTTTGGAGGCCCTAATGAGCCACGTGGATATTGGTGGCCACCCACCTATTCCATTTGGACTCGCACCATCAGTTCTTTTGGTTTTTCAGTTTCGGCACAACTTACTATTTTTAGCAGTTTTTCAGGTCCTGAATGTCTGGAGCCATTTTGAGGCCCTAAACGACATTTTTTGGGAAACCCGAGAGCAACATGGGTCCATGGACCGATGTTTCTCACACCAAAAATTATAATCCTTGGATATATCTTTCTAACTAGGTATGATATGCGTCAAAAAATGATCGTATGCCAAAGTTACATCCCCGAGAAGTTGAAACACCAATTTACCCGAACGGGGCCCATAATTTTGGTAGTTTATCTCCTATGGTTAGGTTTTTGTATGTTTAAGGTTTTGCATTGTTTGTAAACAATAAATAGGCCTTCGAGCCTCATTGTAACATAGTTTAGAGGCGTGTAACCACCACATATCTTCTCAGAGATAAGCTACTAGTGCCCTAGCTATTTTATTTCCATTATGTCTGTAAGAATATTTATGTTATTTGATATTAACGAAATGAGGAATTATTTACATTGCATCTCTGTGTTTATGTCTATTTATGTATTTAATTACGTTCCTACATAAATCCTGATCATTGGTATCAGAGCGATCTACTTTTTCTCTTTTTTTCTTTTCATGTCCCCAACGAGGTCAAGTTATAAGGAGTTAGGGCTCGATCTGGTTGAACCCTTACAAGATCAACCTTGCAAACCTCGACGACCTCCCATGGTGAAAGAAAAGAAAGATGAGTTAGTAGGATATCCTATAAAAATATTGCTCGAGGAGGCCCTAGAGAAACAAAGGAACACGATGATGGATAAATTTTCTTAGATCCTTCAAGGGTTTCCCACCTACAGTGCATCTACATCCAACATCCACTCTAGAGGCGCCATGCCCTTCAAGGTACAGGTAAACTTTGAAATTCCTATATTTGAAGGCCAAATAGATGCAAACATCGTAGATAGATGGTTGAATTTTCTAGAAGGGTATTTCTTGGTCCACAATTTCTCCGACCGAGAAAATATTATTTTTTCACTCCTCAAAGATTCCCCCCATGTCAAATATTGGTGGGAAACCTATTATGATCAAAAGGATGAGGGGGAACCCTCTCTGTTCTCGGCCACACCCACTTGGAATTCGTTTGGAGATGAAATCAAGGAAAAATATTACCCCGTGGGGAGCTATGAGGACAAGTACATCCAATGGACCATGTTGCAGCAACAAAGGTATCAAGATTTGCATGAACTGATGAATTTGTTCCATACCCGGTGCACAAAGTTGGGTATTAAAGATTCAGAGAGACATTTGGTGCTTAATTACCGCAGTTGTCTGCACAGACACATTCAGGAGGAAATGGATTTCCTCGACATTACCTCACTTAGCACGACTTGTCGCTATGCCGCGATGGTTAAGCAGAAATTTACGTAGAAGAAGTGAGTCTTTGGATCCGTGAATTCGAAGCCAGCGAAAGGCACCCCCAAAATATAGAACAAGTGGCAGAGCCAAAGTGGGGCGTCTCAGAACACCACCACAAATCCAAAGAAATACATGGGGAATTAGTGTGAATTTCATAACAGCCACACTCATAGAAAAAATGAGTGTCAGGCTAAAGATTTGTTGGTGACCAAACTAAAGGCACCCGAATTAGATGCATGTTTTAATCCTGAGTTAGAACCAGACAAAGGAAATCTCAATGGAAAGTAGATCATTGATTCAGATCCCAATGCCATTTTTTCCACCACCAAGATCCAGAGGGAGTATCCCGAGGATCCATAGGAGGGGGAGCACCTCTTCCATTCGCAGATGTGGGTGAAGGGTTCTCCACTGCAATTATGTGTCGATAGCGAAAGCCAAAAGAACCTCATTTAATAAGAGGTCATGAAGCGGCTTGGAATACCAACCATTGCACACCCATAGCCATATAAAAGTAGGTGGCTTCACCAAACGAGAGATCTTCGCGTTCGCTAGTAGTACTGCCTTCCATACAGTATCAAGCCATTCATGGATGAGGTATTGTGTGATGTTGCTCCTCTTGATCTACTTGATGTATTATTGGGAAAATCATGCTTCTAGAGGCAATATGTTGTGTATGATTACTTTAGGCCTTGTGCTGTTATTATTACTTTAGGAAATAAATTTTACAGGATACCAGAGGTAGTACTGCCTCCTGTCATCTCTTTCACTACTGCAAAACAACGCAGTAAAATTGTTTCCCAAACCAAGAAATTTATTTTCCCTACAACTAGCTCACGGGGAAATAAGAATGTTATGGCAAAAACCTAAAAATAGGGCTCCCCTGCATGGCTACTGTAGATGGACAAATTCATGGAGGAATACGAGTAAATTTTCTACTTACTCATAGAGGTTCCTCTACATTGTGAGGATAAGCACTCCATTGATATGACCTCCAATGCACCACCGCCTGACATTGCCATACCTCATGCCACTACATAGATACAATCCACACATGTAATGTCTGAGGCTGAAAAAGAAACCAAATTTACTAAATGCATCTAGCATGTCTGTCCGCAGGTCCATGACATCTTCGACAAATCTAATACCCAGTTCAACAAAATTTGCCTCATCTCATGCAGGATCTCAATGCAATGGGGACCATTGTTTCCTAAGGAGGGAGGACTGATCCAGGTGGATATTATTGGCAACCCACCTATTCCATTTGGACTTGCACCATCAATTCTTGCAGCTTTTCACTTTCAGCACAACTTACTATTTTTTTCAAGTTGTCGGTTCCTGAATTTTCGGAGCCGTTTGGAGGCCCTAATGAGCCACGTGGATATTGGTGGCCACCCACCTATTCCATTTGGACCCGCACCATCAATTATTTCAGTTTTTTAGTTTCGGCACAACTTACTATTTTTAGCATTTTTTTGGGTCCTGAACTTCTGGAGCTGTTTTGAGGCCCTAAACGATGTTTTTTGGGAAAAGTGGGAGGAACATGGATCCATGGAATAATTTTTCTCACACCAAAATTTATACTCCTCAGATATATATTTCTAACGAGATATGATGTGTGTCAAACGGAGATCGTATGCGAAATTTACGTCCTCGGGAAGTTGAAACACCAATTTACCCAAACGAGGCCCATAGTTTTGGTGCTTCATCTCCTATGGCTAGGCTTTTGGATGTTTATGGTTTTGAATTTTTTCTCAATAATAAATAGGCCTTCGAGCCTCATTTTAACACAGTTCATAGGCATGTAGCCACCCCATCTCTTCTTAGAGATAAGCTACCAACGCCCTAGCTATTTTATTTCCATTATGTCTGTAAGCATATTTCTATTATTTGATCTTAATGAAATGAAGCATTATTTCTGTTGCATCTCTGTGTCTATGTCTATTTATTCATTTAGTTGTGTTATTCCATATATCCGTATCAAAAATAATGTGGGAAATTTGATAAGGAATTGGGAAATTTTAAATGGTTATGTTTGTATAATTTGGATATTCAAAATTTTTAGGATATTTTTGCTTTAAGGAAAAAGTCATTCGTTAATTTTGGTTTTTCCCTGCATTTCTACCATGGAAAAACAAGTTTAGTCGTAGCATATATGGAAGCTGAAGCTCAAGTGGTGAACACACTCACTAGAAAATCGCTACCACCCAACCACAAAAGAGAGGTTGGGTTGCGAGGACCCACAATAATGAAATGTATACTCCTCCCCATCAGTATACATATTTTTTTTTGAATTTGAAAAAAAAATACACATACCATATAGGTTTTCTTCAAAATTATAAAAAAAACAAATCAAAATCACAGACCACATTGATTTTAGAGAATTTCCATGTTTTTAATGACTGTGTGATCTGGAGACTAGAACATGATGATACAAAATCCACAAAGTGTGGGTTAAGATTTCATGAATATCCAAATATTTTATATAGGATATATTTCTTATATGATTATAATGGTTATTTTCATGTTTATTATAGATTTTGGATCTTTTAGAAATGTATAATTGAAGTTAATTGTTTTACTTTGTTTAAATTCATGGTATTTTTAGAAATATTGTGGAATAGGTAAGGGCATACTTTATAATTTGCAATGATATTAAGTTAATTTAATTTTATCAGATTTTAATTAGAGAAACTATCTTTCATACCATAATTATATTTACAAACAAATAAAACTATGTTAAAAAAAAAGTGATTGGTGTTAGCACTATGATATTTTTCTAATCCTACCTCCAAAGATACAGGTCCAGTATTTCTGCATGGCCTAATCTATCCCAGGTTCTTAGCAAAGAAATTCCGTTAAGGCTTTTAGTAATCCATGCAGGCCATTTTGGCAATGATGAAGCAACTGCATCAACTTTGGACTCTGAAGGGTGGCCGAAAACTGGGGATCTATGTTACATTAATGAGGATGGATTCCTTTTTGTTGTGGACATATTAAAGGCGTTTATCAAGTACAAAGGGTTTCAGTACCTCTAGTTTGATGAAAATTCAATATATTTATCCTCTCGTATTTTTTTTTAATATTTTGGCAAGTTTCTCAGGAAGAATTAGCATTTCAGGGTCTTTTAGTTTGATGCAAATCCAAATCCTTTTCTCAGAATTTAATTTTTTTGGCAAGTTGCTCCAACAAAATTAGAGGAATTTCTACTCAACCCAGAGATTACTGATGCAACTGTTATTATGTGAGTAGCATTTACCACACTTCTTGAGCCAAAATTCAATATTTGGGTTGATAGCATAGACTCTGCAAAATTTAGTGCATCTCCTCTTTCGTTTACACGTTGGATTTTTCATTACTTGTAATTAATTTAAGCCTGCAATTCTATATCTTAGATTTTTGCATACGTTCTAATTAATTTAAGCATGCATTATTTGCTTTAGATATCCTGACTATGAAGTAGGTCAAGTACCAATGTCATTTTTTGTGTGGAAGCCTGATAGTAATCTGTGCGAGGAGGATGTAAAATTTTTTGTTGCAAAATAGGTAAATTCAACACTTCCCTATTTTGTTTGCTAATTTTACATTTTGTTTTTGTTTCTATTCTCTTGATGATTCATTTTGCAGGGAAGCTTTTATGTAAGAAATTTTTATATTGGAACTTGTAAGTATTTTGTAAAGTTATGTGAGTGATGAAATTTTTATATTCAAAATTTTGTGCCAACTAACTGATCCATGTTTAGCTCAATTACAGAGTCCTAGGGTATTTAAAAATAAAATTAAAGCTTTGGTTTATCTTGTTCACCCAGGAGATGATTTTTTTGTTGAACTTGATGCAGGTTTCACCATACAAAAAAATGTGTCGAGTGGAATTTATCACTTCAATTTCGAAGTCCCCATCTGGAAAAATCTTAAGAAAATATTTGATTTATCAGGGTCCGTCCATCTCTAGATTGTGAGTCGTGAAGATGAATATTGTGAATAAATTAGCTGCCATTTTTAGAGTATAATTTTTTTTAAATATTAAAGGATGGATTGATTTGGTTGATGTTGTGCAGTATAATTATGTAATCCAATGGCCGTGCATTGTCAGATAGAGCTATTGTATAAAAAAAATAGATAATTATCATTTACGTTGCTTTAAGGATATTTCTGCCTTTTTCTCTCTTCTTTTCAAAAGAGACAAACATTCATATTTTCATATGTTTGCATCACATGCATGAAAATTCACAGCATTGGCACACATATTCTTGACCTTCTTTAATAGGGTACAAACCATATATTGGATTTGCATGGAAATTGAGAGCATTGACATGCAACGTTTATGATTTATCGATGTAGTATTCTAATGAGGAGACTTTTAAAAAGTTGTTTCAGAAATAATGTGGGAAATTTGATAATGAATTGGGAAATTTTAAATGGTTATGTTTGTATAATTTGGATATTCAAAATTTTTTAGGATATTTGTGCTTTAAGGAAAAATTCATTCACTGATTTGGCTTTGTCCTTGCATTTCTAACATGGAATAACATGTTAGGTGGTAGATAATATGGAAGCTAAAGTGGTGGAGACACTTACTAGAAAATCACTACCACCCAACCACAAAGGCGAGCTTTGGCTGCGGGGACCCACAATAATGAAAGGTATACTCCTTCCTATCATTATACATATTTTATTTCGAATTAAAAAAAAAAAAAGGCTAGAGACCATATAGGTTTTCTTCAAAATTAAAAAAAAAAAAAATCAAAATCATAGACCGCATTGATTTTAGAGAATTTCCTGGAGACTAGAACGTCATGATACATAATCCACAAATTATGGGTGCAGATCTCACGAAGAGACAAAGATGTTATATAAGATATATTTATTGTATTACTATAATGGTTAATGTTTATGTTTATTATAGATTTAGGATCTTCTAAAAATGTATAATTGAAGTAAATTATTTCACTTTGTTTAAATTCATGGTAATTTTAGAAATATTCTTGAATAGGTAAGGAAATTATTAGAATTTAAAATGATATTAAGTTAATTTATTTTTATCTAATTTTAGTTAGAGAAACAATCTTTCATACAATAATTGTATTTATAGAGAACTAAAACTATGTTAAAAAAAAAATTGAATGGTGTTAGTGGTATGTTATTTCTGTAACCCTACCTCCCAAGTCACACGTCCATTATTTCTGCATGGCCAGATCTTTCCCAGGTTCTGAGAAGTAAAATATCATTAAGGCTTTGGTAATACGTGCAAGTTATTTTTTCAATTATGAAGCAACTACATCAACTTTGGACTCTGAAGGGTGGCTACAAATTGGGGATCTATGTTATATTGATGAGGATGGCTTCCTTTTTTTTGTGGATAGATTAAAGGAGTTGATCAAGTACAAAGGATTTCAGGTACAAAGCATTTTAGGACCTCTATTTTGATGCAAATTAAATATATTTATCGTCTCAGATTATTTTTTTAATATTTCAAAAGTTTCCCACAAAGAATTAGAATTTCAGGGTCCTTTAGTTTGATGCAAATCCAAAAAAAAAATCTCATAATTTTATTTTTTTGGCAGGTTGCTCCAACAAAATTAGAGGAATTTCTCCTCTCAAACCTAGAGATTACTGGTGCATTTGTTATTCGATGAGTAGCATTTACCACACTTCTTGAGCCACAATTCAATATTTGGGTTGATAGCATAGGCTCTCTGCAATGTTTAGTTCATCTCCTCTTTCGTTTTCACACTGGATTTTTCATATCTTATAATTAATTTAAGCATGCAATTCTGTGTCTTAGATTTTTTAATACCTTTTAATTAATTTAAGGATGTGTTATGTGTTTTAGATATCTCGATGAGGAAGCAAGTAAAGTACCAATGGCATTTGTTGTGCGGAAGCCTGGTAACAATCTGTGAGAGGAGGATTGAAAAAAAAATTGTTGCAAAATAGGTAAATGCAACACTTCCCTATTTTGTTTGCTAATTTTACATTTAGCTTTGGTTCATGTTCTCTTGATGATTTATTTTTTAGGGTAGATTTTATGTAAGAAAATTTTATATTGGAACTTAAAGTATTTTAGAAATTTTTATAATGGAACTTGTAAGTATTTTGTAAAGTTACGTGAGTGATAAATTTTTTATATTCAAATTTTTGTGCCAACTAAATGATCCACAGTTAGCCTGATTACATAGTCCTATGGTATTTAAAAATAAACCTAAAGCTTTGGTTTATCTTTTTCACTCGGGAGATAAAAATTTTGTTGTACTTGAGTTCAAGTTTCACCATACAAGAAAATAAGTCGAGTGGCATTTGTCACTTCAATTCCAAAGTCGCCTTCTAGAAAATTGAAAAGTGATTTAGCAGGTTTTGTCCACATCTAGATTGTGAGTCATGATAATGAATATTGTGAATCTATTAGCTACCATTTTTAGAGTATAAATTTATTTAAATATGAAAGGATGGATTAAGTTGGTTGATGTTGTACAACATAATTATGTAATCCAATGGCCATGCATTTTCAGACAGAGCTGCTATATGACAAAACTAGATAATTATCATTTACCATTGCTTTAAGGATATTTGTGCTTTTTTCCTCTCTTATTTTGCTATATGACAAAACTAGATAATTATCATTTACCATTTCTTTAAGGATATTTGTGCTTTTTTCCTCTCTTATTTTCAAAACAAATAAACATTCCTATTTTCATATGTTTGCATCACATGCATGAAAACCGACAGGATTGGCACACATATCCTTTACCTACTTTACTAGGGTATGCACCATATATTGGATTTGCATCTAAATTGACAACATTGACACACAACATTTATGATTTATCGACGTAGTATTCTAATGAGGATAATTTTAAAAAGTAGTTTGGGAAATAATGTGGGAAATTTGATAAGCAATTGGGAAATTTTAAATGGATATGTTTGTATAATTTGGATATTTAAAATTTTTAGGATATGTGTTCTTTAAGGAAAAATTCATTCATTGATTTGGATTTGTCCCTGTGTGTGATGAATCTTTGTTCAACCACTAGTAATTTTGTGGGTATTGAACCTCCAGATTTGATGGTTCATGCATGGATGATGTATAGTACCGACGTTAACATTTTCTGTAGGAAATTATGCCTATGAAAAATTGATGGAAAATATATGGAGTAGTGGAATTTTTGGTGCTTCTATCCATGCTCGTTCCATTGCTATTCTTGCTCAGACTGTATGGTGGATTTCAGAGCAGTAGGTTTATCTGAACTCATTTCATTTTTTCTTTATTTTACATATTTTGTAGCCACTAGAAACCTTTTTCTATGAGGAACTTGCATGTGATAGAGTACCTTTGAGCAGCTTGATCTTATTTTGAAATTTTGAATACTCTTTATCTCTTTAACATCAAAGAAGTCATTTGGTTGTTTTGTAACATGTTATATATTTCTCTTGCAGGCTATATCAATGATGAAGTCCCTCCAACACTCGTGAGAATACACTCATTTAGTTTTGGTTTCACAATTGAGTGTATTTTATAACACACCTACTTTTTGGATAGTCATAATAACATTCGTTGTTTAGTAATGATATGGAATAGGAGTTGGATCAAGTTTACATGGTGTTAAATTGTGTAACATCAGTATATTATTAAATCTGCATTAAAAATTGAAGGAATGACATCCAAAGTCAATAACGTACTGAGTTTTCCTTCTGGTTATTCTGTGCGAATCATGTATGTAGTGATGTATAAAATTTTTCTCATGATTTACCTGCTGCATTTTGTTCAGAACCAGACATATTTTTCCAGGATTGCCAATTTTTGAAAGAGAATTTTGTTAGTCACTCAAGTAGGACTTCATATTTTTCCATTCCATTGCATATCCAAAAATATGAGGGTGTGTCCCCCTGTGTGATAAATCTCTATTCAACCACTAATATTTTTGTGGGTATTAAACCTCTAGATTTGGTGGTGCAAGCACGGAGGCACCTGGTAATCAGTAGTGATATTATGTATGTAAATTTATTATTCCTATAAACTTGGAATCTTATGAATGTTTCAATGGAGAGACTATACCATTAGTTGTAATTGATACTTCCCATAATGTAGCCAAGGACAAAAAAAGATAGCATGGTCTTATTGTACAAGATGAATTAAAATACTTTAATTGTGTTAATACATTTTATATAAATTAAATATGTTTATGGTAATTGGATTTAAGCATAAGAAAATGCTAAAATTTTTCACTTTGCTACTAATATCAAACTCTTCCCAAGATAAAAAGTGCCACATGGCTTCTAAATGATCAAATACAACTTCTTAGTCTATCTTTAAATATTATATATCAGTTCTAAATAAAGGAGGTTTTTTTTTTTTTTTTGTCATTTCATATTTTATGGTGCTTTAGACCATATACAATTTTATAATGATAATAATAATAATAAATGTTTTTTTTCACCATTTTTTATTTCATGGTGCTTTGCACCATATACAATTTATTATTATAATAATAATTTTGATATTTTTATGATAAATTTTTAATTTTTGTAAAATTGGTTTTGGTGCTTTGCATCACAATATCTTGATCCACCTCAATTGATTGGTTTTTGGCAGTTTTGGCCATACACCATGGAATGCCACATATGAATTTAACACCAAATTCAATATTTTTTACTAATTTCACTTTTGCACCAGAAAATATAGCACCACTTGGGTATCTCCACATTATCACCACTTTTGCACCACTATTTAAAAAGTGAATATTTCTCAAATCGTTTACAAATAATAGTGTGAGGTTAAATAACCGTTCCTCTTGTAGTGTAAGGATTTGATTGATTTTGGTCCGAAAATAACTTATGTCAGGACGTTCTCAACTATTTGAAGATTGATTCAATGCATTAAGAGAGCCTCAGGTAGCTAAAATAGATACACATTATGAGATACAGAGGTTCCTCCATGTTAGAGATTTTAAAAGATAGAGGAGTAAATTCTTTTCCCTCAACACATGGAGTTCACACACAGTTGTAGAAATTACTTTAACCAAGACAAAATATTCACTGAAGTTTACACAAAGTTTCGGAATTCACTTAATCCATACCATAGAGTTAAGGAAATCAAATCACATATTCCTCTTTTCAGTACAGAGTGGTGGAGATTAAAATCGCAACTATGGGGAGGAGCTAATATCATCAACTAATTTTACTCATGGTGAAACTGAGTAAAACAAAGTGTTGCGGTAAAACATATACGTGAAAATTCTAGAACTATATCGCAACTAACCAAAATTTATATTAAAACTTCAACACATGAAATACATCAACATATGGAGGTTGAAGCTCATTCACAAGTAAAACAAAACTTTTTACTTGGATTTACGTTCACCAGGGTTGCAGAGTAACACACAGTAAAAACTGTTTTCACGCACCCACCAAAATTCTCTCCACGATTTTCTCCTCTTGTCTTTCCATATTTACATCCGCCACATTACACAACACTCTCTATATTTTTTTGATCACTCTTTTCTAAGCTTACATGTAAAAACTAAACACATATATATCTAAGAAATCTAATTTATGACAAACAAAATTTAATACAAAGTATGGGCGGACATGATTTTCTGAACATTACATAGGTTGCGTGAACTAAACGTAATTGTCCTTTGCTCAGAAATTCTCCTTCTCTACACACATAATCTGCAGCCTGCAAAACATTAACTGAGGTATGGCTGCTACCAGTTAATTTACTATGGTGGTTGATATTAATTTCAAACACTCCCCCTTAATCACAACTACCGCCATTGACCATTTTGAGACAAGCTCTGAGATAAACAAAATTTTCTCGTGGCAATGGCTTTCTGAAGATGTCTGCAAATTGTTCTTCTCACCTGTAATCCTGCAACACAATCTCACCATTGTTAACTAATTCTCTTATGAAATGATATTTGGCATCAATATGCTTTTTCCTTTTGTGAAAGACATAATTCTTTGATAGTGCAATTGCTGAACTGTTATCACAGAAAATAATGGTTGTTGCATCTTGTTGATGACATAAATCTCACAACGTCCTTCTCATCCAAACTGCTTGATATGCTACTATTGTTTTGGAAACATACTCAGCTTCTGCTGTTGACAATGATACTATCGGCTACTTCTTGGAAGCCAATGAAATGGCTCCCGAACCCAAATGAAAAACATATCATGATGTGCTCTTTCTATCATCAACACTATTTGCCCAATCTCTGTTAGTGTAACCAATCAGCCTCAAATCATTAGTTGTGAAGTACAAAATGCCATACTCCTTTGTCCCATTGACATACTTTAAAATTATTTTCTCTTCTTGCCAATGTGTCTCCTTGGTTGTCTCCATGAACCTCGAAACCAAACTCATTGCATACATTATATCAAGCCTACTTAAGGTCAAATACATTAGGCTACCCACCATGCTCTTGTATAATGTCGGATTGACATTTCTGCTGCAATCTTCCTTGCTCAACTTCAACCCCATGACAATTGGGGTTGGTGATGGCTTGCTCTTCTGCATATTAAACCTCTCCAAAATTTATGCTACATACTTTTCTTGAGAAATAAAAATTCCATTTTCTATTTACTTTACTTCTATGCCCAAGAAGTATCTCAATAAACCCAAATCAGTCATTTCAAATTCACTCTTCATGACTACTTTGAAATCAACGATGAGAAAATCATCATTGCCTATAAAAATCAAATCATCTACATACAAAACGACAATAAGAATCTTACCATCATTTTCTTTGATCTAGAGACTCGGTTCACTGTCACATTTGTCGAACCCATTATCCATCAAGTAAGCATATATCCTGATGTACCATGCACGCGATGGTTTTTTTAGCCCATAGAGAGCTTTCTGCAACCTACACACCTTGTGTTCTCGGCCTTCTATTTCATAGCCAGCAAGTTGTGCAACATACACCTCCTCTTCCATCACTTTAGTTAAGAACGTTGACTTTACATCCATCTGATATACTTTCCATTTCTGTTGCATTGAAATTGACAACACTGTATGCACTGTCTCCATCCTCGTGACTGGCGCAAATGTTTCTGCATAGTCTCTTCCATGCTACTGCTTGTAACCTTTCACAAAAAGCCTTTCTTTTTGTCTTTCAATCTTTCCTTCATCATTGCTCTTGGTCTTATAGACCCACTTCACTCCAATGACCTCTTTACCTTGCGAGAGGTCCACTAACTCCCATGTTTCATTCTTTTCTATTGCTTCTATCTCTTCATTCATTGCTGCAACCCATTTCTCTTCCTTTACTACATCTTCAAAATGGATTGGGTCATCTACATGACAGAATAATGAAAATAATGAATTTATACCAGTGCTACTATTAGCCTCATCTTGCTGATATATTTCACTTATATTTCTGAATTTTGGTCTTCTTGGTGTGCTTGAAGTCCCACTTGAACTTGAGGGAGTTTTTGATCCCTGTGGTGTGCTTCGAGAAACACTTCCTTGATTTCTCAAGGTTTTTCTATTTCCAGCTTGTGGTTTGCTCTACTGTTCTTGTGTAGTTGGAGGAGGAACCACCATGGAGGAATTATTTGCTGTTGTGCATTCTTCCTGGTCTTCGTGAGACACGCATGTCTTCACATTCACCGTTTTCTCTAAGCTTCCGTCCCAAGCTTCTTCTTCAATGAACTGCACATCTCTGCTAATTATAACTTTCTTGGTGGATGGATTATAGAGTTTATATTCCTTGGACTCATCACTGTATCCAAAAAAGATACACTTCTCCCCCTTGCTGTCCAACTTCTTCCTTAGTTGATCTGGGACATGTGCATATGCCACACATCCAAATACTTTCATGTGAGTGAAAAATTTCTTTTCTCCACTCCATGCTTCTTTCAGAACTCTGTTCATAACAGCTTTGGTTGGGCATCTATTCAAAATATACACTGCACAATTGACAGGTTCATCCCAATACTCATTTGGAAAATGCTTTGCCTTCAACATACTTCTAACCATGTCCATGATGGTCCTATTCTTCCTTTCCGCAATGTCGTTTTGCTATGGTGTGTACCTTGTGGTAAACTGCTTGTGTATGCCATTCTCCCTATAGAAACGTAGGAAATATTTGGAGATATACTATCCACCTCTATCAGTTATCAACACTTTGATGTAGTTCCCACTCTGCTTCTCAACAAGAGCTTTGTAGTGACAGAACTGTTCAAACACTTCACTTTTTTCTTTTAGAAAATAGAACCATGTCTTCCATGTGTAGTCATCTATGAATGTAAAAACATAATGGCTGCCAGCTAAATATGGTGTTTGCATTGGTCCACACAAATCTTAGTGGACAATCTCTAAGGATGTCTTTTCCCTTATACTCTTCCCTGTTGGGAATGCTTCTTTGTGTTGTTTGCCCAAGATGCATCCTTCACATAGGCTGTCCAGTTTTTCTATGAATGGTAATCCCTTTACCATGCATTTTCTATGCAAGAGTGATCTAGGGGGGTATTGGTGGTCACCCACCTATTCAACTTGCGGCCCCATAATTGTCTCTTTTATTTTTTTCTATTTCAGCACAACTTACTATTTTTAGTAGTTTTTTGGGTCTTGAACTTCCGGAGCCATTTTGAGGCCCTAAACGATGTTTTTTGGGAAAATGGGGAGCAACATGGGACCATGGACTGATGTTGCTCACTCAAAATTTTTGGTCCTTAGATAGATATTTATAACAATGTATGGTACGCATCAAACGGAGATCGTATGCCAAAGTTATGTCCCCGGGAAGTTGAAACACCAATTTACCCAAACGGGGCCCATAGTTTTGGTGCTTCATCTCCTAGGGTTAGGGTTTTGGCTGTTTAGGATTTCCCATTGTTTCTGAATAATGAATATGTCCTTGAGCCTCATTGTAACTCAGTTCATAGGCCTGCAGCCACCACATCTCTTCTTAGAGATAGCTACCAGCGCCCTAGCTAGTTTTATTTCCATTCTATCTGTAAGCAAATTTCAGTTCTTTGATATTAATGAAATGAAGTGTTATTTCCGCTGCATATTTTTATTTATGATTATATGTTTATTATGTTTCATTCCTGCATAAATCTGGATCAATGGTATCAGAGCGGTTTGCTTTTTCTCGATCCTTCTTTGCATGTCCCCAACGAGGTCGGGGTATGAGTTAGGGCTCGATCTTGTGGAACCTTTGCAAGATCAACCTCGCAAACCTCGACGGATGCCCATGGGGGATGAAAAGAAATATGAGAGAGCAGGAGATCCTATTAAAATATTGCTCGAGGAGGCCCTTGAAAAACAAAGGAACTTGATGATAGATAACTTTGCCTAGATCCTTCAATGACTACCCATCGGCAGCACATCTGCATCCAACAGCCACTCTGGAGGTGCGACTCCTTTTAAGATACAAGTAAATTTTGACATTCCCATATTTGAGGGTCAAATAGATGTAGATGCCGTAGATAGATGGTTGAATCTATTAGAAGGATATTTCTCGGTTCATGACTTTTCCAATAGGGAGAAGATTATTTTTGCACTCCTCAAAGTTGTCCCCCATGTCAAGGACTGCTGGGAAACCCACTGTAAAAAAATGGACGAGACAAAACCATCTCTGTTTTTAGCCGTACCCACTTGGAATTCTTTCTGAGACGCCATCAAGGAACAATACTATCCCGTGGTGAGCTATGAGGACAAGTACATACAATGGACCGCACTGCGACAACAAAGGGATCAAGATGTGCATGAGCTGACGAATTTGTTCCATACCCTACACACCAAGTTGGGTATCAAAGATTCAGAGAAACATCTGATGCTAAAGTATCACAGTTTTCTGCACAGATACATTCAGGAGGAAATGGAGTTCCTCGACATCTCATCGCTTGGTACGACATACCGGTATGTTGCCAAGATTGAGCATAAATTCAAACAAAAGAAGCGAGACTTTGGATTTGCAAATCAAAATCAAGGGAAAGGTGCTCCCAAACCGCAGAACAAAGGACAGAGCCAAGGCATGGTGACTCAAGACAACCTGTCGAAGCCACAAGCAAGGAACATCACCGCAAAGCCAAATAAGGACACGGGAAAGTGGTGTGAGTTCCATAAGAGCTCCACTCACAACACAAGTGAGTGTCGGGCCAAGCAGTCGTTGGTGGACGAGATGAGGGCTTATGATTCAGATGCATGCTCCGACTCTGAATCAGAAATTGACAAGGGGAATGACAAATGGAAATAGATTATTGTTGCAGAGCCCAATGCCACTATTGCCGCTATGAAGGTCCAGAAGGAGGAACCAGAATATCCAGAGGAGGAGGAACATCTCTTCCACTCCCAAATGTGGGTAAAGGGCTCCCTCATACAGTTCATTTTCGACAATGGGAGCCAAAAGAACCTCATTTCATAAAACGCCATGAAGCGGTTGGGCTTGTCAACCACAGCTCACCCACATCCATACGCCATCGGGTGGCTTCACCAAGGACGAGATCTCTGTGTCAGCCAGTAGGGCCGCCTTCCCTATCGTATCAAGACCTTCACGGATGAGGTATTATGTGGCATTGCTCCTATTGATGTTTCTAATGTATTATTAGGACAACCATACTTGTGGAAGCGTCATGTTGTGTATGAGTCTCGGCCTCACGCTGTTATTGTTACTTTGGGAAATAATTTGTACAAGATACCAGAGGTACCAGCTCCTGTCGCTATCTCTTTGGTTACTGCAAAACAATGGAGTAACCTCATTTCCCAAACTAGGAAATTCGTTTTCCTGATGATCCGCCCCATGGGCAAGAAGAAGACTATGGCCACGACCTCCAGACAGGGCTCCTCTGCACTACAACAACAAATGGATAAGGTTGTGGAGGAGTACGGGGAAATCTTCACCTCACCCACATGGGTTCCTCTATACTGTCAGGTCAAGCACCCAATTTATCTGACCCCATGTGTGCTGCTAGCCAATAAACCGATCTATCGGCACTCTGTTCTAGAGAACGATGAAATCAAGAGGTAGATTCAGGAGCTGCTATAGAAAGGTCACAGCCCGATCGTGTTGGTACAGAAGAAGGATGGAACGTGGAGACTCTGTAATGACTATCGGGTGCTGAACAATATCACTGTCTGAAATAGGTACCTGATCCCATGGATTGATGACCTTCTGGACCAACTCAAAGGTGCAAAATATTTCAGCAAGATCGACTTGAAGTCTGTGTATCACTAGGTACGAATTGAACCCTCCGATGTGTGGAAGACTACCTTCAAAGCCAAGGAAGGCCTTTTCGAATGGCTGGTCATGCCTTTCGGGTTGACGAATGCTCCTGCAACCTTCATGAGGATGATGGACGACATCTTGCAGCCATTCACCAACTCATTTGTAGTGGTGTGCTTGGATGACATTCTGATCTTCAGCCAGACTTGGGAAAAGCACCTTCACCACATTCGACAAGTCCTCCAAACACTGCGGCAACACAAGTCGTGTGCCAATTTGGAGAAGTGCACTTTTGGCATGACCCAGGTTCAATATCTGGGATACATTATTGATGAAATGGGGGTGCATGTGGATCCAACCAAGATCCAAGTCATTCGGGATTGGCCAGCCCCAACCACTATAACAGAGCTTCGTAGCTTTCTGGGTCTTGCTAATTTCTACCGTAGGTTTGTGTTGGGATTCTCTCATATCACTTGGCCCTTGAGTCATGTCACCAAGGGAGGAGCGAGAGAAAAATTATTTTGGTCGAAACCTCAACAGAAGGCGTTCACAGAATTGAAAAACCACCTCTATTCTGCCCTAGTGCTCAAATTACCAGACTTGCAACAGCCATTTGAGATTGAGACAGATGCCTTTGACTATGCTATTGGGGCAGTTCTTACTCAACAGGGGCATCCAGTGGCATATCACAGTGAGACATTGTCTGACACAATTCACGAGTATCCCACTTATGAAAAAGAAATGTATTCCATTATGCAAGCTTGTCGATAATGGAAGCATTACATTTTGGGGAAGGAAACAATCATCCACACAGACCACCGGCCCCTGAAATTCATACAAACACAAGGGAAGTTGCAGAGTGATTGCCATCAGAAGCGGTCCACCTATCTGAAATAGTTTCATTTGAAAATCAAGTACAAGAAGGGTAGCACCAATAATTTTGCAGACTGCCTCAGCCGACCACCGATCGTAGTGCTCACCACCGTTCTCAACTCTTGTGGGCATGAGACTTCTGATTGGCCGCTTCTCTACAAGAGTGACCCAGAATTCAGCCACACTTACAAGACACTCTTGGGGGGTACGCAAGTTCCAAATTTTCACCTCCAAGATGCACTTTTATGTCACATGGGAAACCTTTGTGTTCCTTCAAGTGAGCGTGCCAAGATAATATGGGAAGCACACTACAATCGAGTTGCTGGGAATTTTTTGGTCGAGAAAATAGTAGCAGTACTACAGAAGTATTTCTATTGGCTGAACCTTCGAAAGGATGGCGAGAAGCACATCAGATCCTGCACTTCCTGTGCCATTGCCAAACCAACCATCAAGAATCAAGGCCTATATGCTCCGCTACCTACTCCTAGTTGACCTTGGGAATCCATCTCCATGGATTACATCCACTATGTCCCATTGACGTAGCCATGCCATTTGCGACTACTCAAGGCGATTCGGCTCATGTCCAGTCTGAAGTTGACAAAGAAAATAGCTTCATCGAGCGCATTCAACATATCTTCCAACAGGTTCATGACATATTGGACAAAGCCAATGCTAAGTACAAGCAACGCCATGATCAACACCAGGTGCCACAGAACTTCCAGGTGCGTGACAAAGCATGGCAACATTTGCAGAAGGAGCGCCTCACTGGACCCCATCGTAAGCTCCGCCCTCTCCGATTCAGGCCGTACACCATCACCAAGGTTTTAGGGAACAATGCCTTCGAGCTTATTATTCCACCATTCCTTTGTCTGCATCCAATATTCAATGTGGACTGCATTCGTCCTTACTTCCCACCTCTACTGGACACCTCTAACATTGTAGAACAACTCACACCAACAGATTTAAACCCAGACTGCATGGAACAGGCCATCACAAATTGTATCATGGACATGCAAATCAAGAAAAATCACCAATAGAAGATCCAACTGTATCGGGTTGTCAAAGGTAGCCAACTCCTGCACCAAGGAAAGTGGTTCACTAGGGACAAAGTTCAGCAGAAATTTCCTCATCTCATGGAGGAAATTAACACAATGGGGAACATTGCTTCCTAAGGGGGGGGGAATGATCCAGGTAGATATTGTTGGTCACCTGCCTATTCCACTTGGGGCCCCACCATTATCTCTTTCATTTTTTTTTGTTTCGACAGAACTTACTATTTTTAGCAGTTTTTCGGTTCCTCAACTTCCAGAGCCATTTTGAGGCACTAAACCACGTTTTTTGGGAAAACGGGGAGAAACATGGGTCCATGATGTTTCTCACTCAAAATTTGTAGTCCTTGGATAGATCTTTCTAATGAGGTATGGTATGCATCAAACGAAGATCGTATGCCAATGTTACGTCTTCGAGAAGTTGAAACACCAATTTACCCAAACGGGGCCCATAGTTTTGGCGCTTCATCTCCTAGGGTTAGGGTTTTGGATGTTTAGGATTTCCCATTGTTTCTAAATAATAAATAATCCCTCGAGCCTCATTTTAACTCAGTTCAGGGGCCTGTAGCCACTGCATCTCTTCTCAGGGACAGCTACCAGCGCCCTAGCTAGGGGGTGCATGTGGATCCAACCAAGATCCAAGTCATTCAGGATTTTCCAGCCCCAACCACTATAATAGAGCTTTTTAGATTTTTTGGTCTTGCTAATTTCTACCATAGGTTCATGTTGGCATTCTCTCATATCACTTGGCCCTTTATTCAAGTCACTAAGGGAGGAGTGAGAGAAAAATTCTTTTGGTCGGAACCTCAACAGAAGGCGTTCATAGACTTGAAAAATCGCCTCTGTTTTTCCCCAGTTCTCACATTACCAGACTTGCAATAGCCATTTGAGATCGAGACAGATGCCTATGACTATGCTATTGGGGCAGTTCTTACTCAAAAGGGACATCTAGTGGAATATCACAGTGAGACATTGTCTAACACAGTTCGCAAGTATCCCACTTATGACAAAGAAATGTATTCCATTGTGCAAGCTTGTCGACAATGGAAGCATTACATTTTGGGGAAGGAAACAATCATCCACACAGACCACCAGCCCCTGTAGTTCATACGGACACAAGGGATGTTGCAGAATGATTTCCATCAGAAGTGGTCCACATATCTGCAATAGTTTCATTTGAACATCAAGTACAAGAAGGGTAGCACCAATAATGTTGCAGACTACATCAGCCAACCACCGATTGTGGCGCTCACCACCGTTCTCAACTCTTGTGGGCATGAGACTTCTTATTGGCTGAATCTTGATTGGTTGCTTCTCTACGAGAGCGACCCAGAATTCGGCCACACTTACAAGGCACTCTTGGGGGGTACGCAAGTTCCAAATTTTCACCTCCAAGATGCACTTTTATGTCACCTAGGAAACCTTTGTGTTCCTTCAAGTGGGCATGCCAATATGATATGGGAAGCACACTACAGTTGATTCTATGGGCATTTCGGGGTTGAGAAAAGAGTAGCAGTACTACAGAAGTATTTCTATTAGCCGAACCTTCAAAAGGATGTCGGGAAGCACTTTAGATTCTACACTGCCTGTGCCATTGCCAAACCGACCATCAAGAATCAAGGCCTATATACTCCGCTACCTACCCCTAGTCGACCTTGGGAATCGATATCCATGGATTATATGTCGGGCCTACCTTCTACTAAGCATGGAAATAACTTTGTTTTCGTGGTCGTCGATAGATTCTCGAAGATGGCTATTATGGCAGCCTGCAAGAAGAATATCACAGCAGAAGCAACTGCTAAACTCTTCTTTGAACGAGTGTGGGTGCACTCTGGGATCCCACAGTCTATCATATCATATTAGGATAGCAGGTTCCTCAGCACATTTTGGTCTAGCCTCTGGTCAATGCTAGACACCAAGCTCACAAAGCCCACAGCTTTCCATCCGCAAACAAATGACCAGATAGAGGTCATCAACATAATGATTGTACACATTCTGCGCATATAAAATTCAAAGCATCCACGCACATGGGACCAGAGCCTCCCCTATGTACAACATAGTTATAATCAGGCTCTCCATAGTTCAATCAGCCATAGCCCCTTTCAGGTGGGCTTGCGATTCCAGCCACTATGTCCCATTCACATAGCCATGCCATTTGGGGCTACTCAGGCCAATTTGGCTCATGTCCAGTCTGAAGTTGACAAAGCAAATAGCTTTGTCAAGCGCATTCAACACATCCACCAACAGGTTCATGACATATTGGGAAAAGCCAATGCTAAGTACAAGCAACGCCATGATCAACACCGGGTGCCACATAACTTCGAGGTGGGTGACAAAGTATGGCTACATTTGCAAAAGAAGTGCCTCACTAGACCCCACCGCAAGCTTTTCCGGCTCCAATACGGGCCATACACCATCACCAAGGTTGTAGGGAACAATGCCTTCGAGCTCAGTATTCCACCATTCCTTGGTCTGCACCCAGTATTCAATGTTGACCACCTTCGTCCTTACTTCCCACCTCTACTGGCCACCTCTGACATTGCAGAACAACTCACACCAAAAGAGTTAAACCCAGACTGCATGGAACAGGCCACCACAGATTGTATCATGGACATGCAAATCAAGAACACTTGCCAACTAAAGATCCAACTGTATCGGGTTGTCAAAGCTGGCCAACTCCTGCACCAAGGAAAGTGGTTCACCAGCGAACAAGTTTAGCAGAAATTTCCTCATCTCATGGAGGAACTTAACGTAATGGAGACCATTTCTTCCTAAGGGGGCAGGAATGATCCAGGTGGATATTGGTGGTCACCAGCCTATTCCACTTGGGGCCCCACCATTATCTCTTTCAATTTTTTCTGTTTTGGCACAACTTACTATTTTTAGCAGTTTTTCGGGTCCTAAACTTTCGTAGCCATTTTGAGGCCCTAAACCAAGTTTTTTTGGAAAACGGGGAGCAACATGGGTCCATGGACCAATCATGGACCCATGTTCCTCACTCAAAATTTGTAGTCCTCGAATATATCTTTCTAACGAGGTATGGTACATGTCAAATGGAGATCGTATGCCAAAGTTACGTCCCTGGGAAGTTGAAACACCAATTTACCCAAACGAAACCCATAGTTTTGTTGCTTCATCTCCTAGGGTTAGGGTTTTGGCTGTTTAGGATTTCCCATTGTTTCTAAATAATAAATAGGCCCTCAAGCCTCATTGTAACTCAGTTCAAAGGCCTGTAGCCACCACATCTCTTCTTAGAGATAGCTACCAGTGCCCTAGCTAGGGGAGTGCATGTGGATCCAGCCAAGATCCAAGTCATTCGGGTTTTGCCAGCCCCAACCTCTATAACAGAGCTTCGCAGCTTTCTGGGTCTTGCTAATTTCTACCATAGGTTCATGTTGGGATTCTCTCATATCACTTGCCCCTTGATTCAAGTCACCAAGGGAGGAGCGAGAGAAAAATTATTTTGGTCGGAACCTCCACAGAATTGAAAAATCGCCTCTGTTCTGCCCCGGCGCTCACATTACCAGACTTGCAACAGCCATTAGAGATCAAGGAAGATGCCTCTAACTATGCTATTGGGGCCGTTCTTACTCAACAGGGACATCCAGTGGCATATCACAGTGAGACATTATCTGATATAGTTCGCAAGTATCCCACTTATGACAAAGAAATGTATTCCATTGTGCAAGCTTGTCGACAATGGAAGCATTACATTTTGGGGAAGGAAACAATCATCCACACGGACCACCAGCCCTTGCAGTTCATACAGACACAAGGGAAGTTGCAGAATGATCGCCATCAGAAGTGGTCCAAATATCTGCAACAATTTCATTTGAACATAAAGTACAAGAAGGGTAGCACCAATAATGTTGCAGACTGCCTCGGCCGACCATCGATCGTGGTGCTCACCACCGTTCTCAACTCTTGTGGGTACGAGACTTCTGATTGGCCGCTTCTCTACAAGAGCGACCCAGAATTCGGCCACACTTACAAGGCACTCTTGGGGGGTACGCAAGTTCCAAATTTTCACCTCCAAGATGAGCTTTTATGTCACCTGGGAAACATTTGTGTTCCTTCAAGCGAGCGTGCCAAGATGATATGTGAAGCACACTATAGTCGAGTCGGTGGGCATTTCAGGGTCGAGAAAACAGTAGCAGTACTGCAGAAGTATTTCTATTAGCCGAAACTTCGAAAGGATGTCGGGAAGCACATCAGATCCTGCACTGCCTGTGCCATTGCCAAACCAACCATCAAGAAGCTAGTCATATATACTCTTCTACCTACCCCTATTCGACCTTGGGAATCCATATCCATGGATTATATGTCAGACCTGCCTTCTAATAAGCATGGAAATGACTGTGTTTTTATGTTCGTCGACAGATTCTCGAAGATGGTCATTATGGCGGCCTGCAAGAATAATATCACAGCAAAAGCCACTGCTAAAATCTTCTTTGAATGAGTGTGGTGCACTTTGGGATTCCACAGTCTATCGTATCAGATCAGGATAGGAGGTTCCTTAGCACATTTTGGTCTAGCCTCTGGTCAATGCTGGACACTATGCTCACCAAGTCCACAGCTTTCCATCCCCAAACAGATGGCCAGATAGAGGTTTTCAATAGAATGATTGTACACATTCTGCGCATGTACAATTCAAAGCATCCATGCACATGGGACAAGAGCCTCCCCTATGTACAACATAGTTATAACCGCTCTCTCCACATTTCAATCAGCCATAGCCCCTTTCAGGTGGGCTTGGGATTCCAGCCACTATGTCCCATTGACGTAGCCATGCCATTTGCGGCTACTCAGGCCGATTCGGCTCATGTCCAGTCTAAAGTTGACAAAGCAAATAGCTTCATCGAGTGCATTCAACACATCTGCCAACAGGTTCATGAAATATTGGATAGAGCCAATGCTAAGTACAAGCAACGCCATGATCAACACCGGGTGCCACACAAATTCCAGGTGGGTGACAAAGTATGGCTACATTTGCAGAAGGAGCGCCTCACTGGACCCCACCGCAAGCTTTGCCTGCTCCAATACGGGCCGTACACCATCACCAAGGTTGTAGGGAACAATGCCTTCCAGCTTAGTATTCCACCATTCCTTGATCTACACCCAGTATTCAATGTGGACTGCCTTTGTCCTTACTTCCCACCTCTACTAGACACCTCTAACATTGCAGAACAACTCACACCAACAGAGTTAAACCCAGACTACATGGAACATGCCACTATAGATTGTATCATGGACATGCAAATCAAGAAAACTTTCCAATAGAAGATCCAACTATATCGGGTTGTCAAAGCTGGCCAACTCTTGCACCAAAGAAAGTGGTTCACTAGGGACCAAGTTCAACAGACATTTCCTCATCTCATGGAGGAACTTAACGCAATGGGGACCATTTCTTCCTAAGGGATGAGGAATGATCCAGGTGGATATTTGTGGTCACTCGCCCATTCCACTTGGGGCCCCACCATTGTCTCTTTCAGTTTTTTCTGTTTCGGCACAACTTACTATTTTTAGCAGTTTTTCGGGTCCTGAACTTTTGGAGCTGTTTTGAGGCCTTAAACCACGTTTTTTGGGAAAACAGGGAGAAACATGGGTCCATGGATCGATGTTGCTCACTCAAAATTTGTAGTCCTTAGATAGATCTTTCTAACGAGGTATGGTATGTGTCAAATGGAGATCGTATGCCAAAGTTATAACTCCGAGAAGTTGAAACACCAATTTACCCAAACGAGGCCCATAGTTTTGGTGCTTTATCCCCTAGGGTTAGGGTTTTGGTTGTTTAGGATTTCCGATTGTTTCTAAATAATAAATAACCCCTCCAACCTCGTTGTAACTCAGTTTAGAGGCTTGTAGCCACCACATCTCTTCTCAAAGATAGCTACCAGCGCCCTAGCTAGTTCTATTTCCATTCTGTGTGTAAGCAAATTTCAGTTCTTTCATATTAATGAAATGAAGTGTTATTTCTGTTGCATATTTGTATTTGTGGTTATATGTTTATTCTTTTGCGTTCCTGCATAAATCCAAATCTCAAATGCCATAACCAGTTTTCGTCTTTCACTTCTTCTTGAAAGACCTATTGTGTGACTGTTGCTACCACACCTCCTTCCTTCAAGTCTATTCTAAGCTTGAGAGGAAACATTCTATTCTTTTTCATATAAACTTTAGCAATGACTCTTTTACTTGGAGGTATGTCCATGATAATACACACATCATTTTTTAAAAACACATTGTAGCCCTTGTTGATGAGTTGTTCAATGCTTAGAAGGTTACATTTCAGGCCAGTACATAGTATACATCTGGCACAAATTTTATTTTCTCCCTTCCTTATCAATATTGACACTCTTCATTTTCCCATGACAGAGACTTTTCTATCAGTCCCTGTTGTCACTTCAGACTTCACATTCTCATCAAGATTGGAAAACATTTCTATATTTCCAGTCATGTGGTTACTATAACCTGAGTCTAATAACCATACATCATCTTGTTTTTCTTGTGCTACATTACATGTTAGAAGAACATTACTTTGGTTCTTCTCTTCTTTTGCAAAATTTTCATTTTTCCTATTATTCATGTCATTTTGTTTCTTTCTACATTCATTTGAATAATTCCCATACTTTTTACAATAATGACATTGGACTTGGGATTTGTCATACCTTTTTCCACGAGCTTGACTCTAGCTTGAGCCTTTGTTTTGATTCTGATTGCTGCCCCTTCCACTTGTGCTTACAGGGCACTTTCTTCCACCTCTATGTGGGCTTCTTCCTCTTCCTCATTAGTTTGATCTTCCTCGACCTCTACCTCGACCAAAAGACATCTGTGTCTTGAATGCATGCTCCAATGAGGAGTCCAATGTTTTGTTCAGTCTATGTTCATGAGACATCAGGGGTGCACAAAGCTCATCCACTGAAAATTGTGAGAGATCCTTTGTCTCTTCTATTGCCACTATTATGGCATCATATCTTGAGGGTAGACTTCTCAAGGTTTTCTCCACTATTCTTTTTTCCTCAAGTGTCTCTCCATGAGACCTTATCTGAGTAAGCAACCCAATCACATGTGTGAAGAATAAGTCTATGTTATCAGACTATTTCATTCAAAAAGCTTCAAATTCTCTCCTCAACATTTGTAGCTTTATTGTCTTCACCTTCTCCATGCCTTGATAGGTTGTCTTGAGAATATCCCACGCCTCCTTAGACCTTGTTGCTCTTGCAATACTTGGAAATATACTCTCATACACTGCTTGAAAGAGATAGAAGAGGGATTTGCTATCCTTCTTGTTGTTATCTCTCAACACATCTCTTTATGTTGTTGTCAAAACAGCCAATGCTACTGCGTCTGTTGGTTCTTGGAAACCTTGTTCCACCAACTCCCATATATCTTATGAAGCAAACAGGGCTCTCATCGTAATGGCCCAATAATCATAATTTTTGCCATTAAGTTGTGGTATTTGTGGATTAGTGAAGCTTGTGTTTGTTGCTATCATTTATACTGTGTAAACAACTTTCTCACTGTGTAAAACTTTTCTTATTGTGTGAAAACTTTCTCACTGCTGGAGAATACGTTCCACAATAAAAACACTATCTTTTACTGAGATTTTAAACCTGCTCCCATACCATGCTAGAGATTTTAAAAGACAAATGGAGTAAATTCTTTTCCCTCAACACACGAAGTTCACACACAATTGCAGAAATTACTTTAACCAAGACAAAATATTTACTGAAGTTTACACAGAGTTGCCGAATTCACCTAATCCATACAATACAGTTGCAGAAATCAAATCATATGATTCCTCTTTTCAATACTGAGTGGCGTAGATTAAAATCAACAAAATCATATGATTCCTCTTTTCAATACTGAATGGCGTACATTAAAATCTCAACTATGGAGAGGAGCTAATATCATCAACTAATTTTACTCACGGTGAAACAGAGTAAAACAGAGTGTTGAGGTAAAACATATACGTGAAAATTCCATAACTATATCGCAATTAACCAAACTTTGTATTAAAACTTCAACACATGAAATACATTAACATATGGAGGCCGTGGCTCATTCACAAGTAAAACAAGACTTCTTACTTGGATTTACATTCGTGATGAAATACATCAACATTTGGAGGCCGCGGCTCATTCACAAGTAAAACAAGACTTCTTACTTGGATTTACATTCATGCGGGTTGCGGAGTAATACACTTCGCTCCACATTTTCTCCTCTTGTCTTTCCACACTTACATCCCCACATTACACAACATTCTCTTCCTTTTTTGGCTCACTCTTTTCTAACCTTACATTACAGGTAAAACCTAAATACATATATATCTAAGACATTTAATTTGGACAGACGTGATTTTATGAATGATCCTCACGATGGCAAGCCACTGGTCGAAAAAACTTGGAAAAACTTAGCTATGATATACCAGGGTTTATAAGGGTGTTTTTGGCTTGAAGTTATCCAACGGTGTATTCGGAATGGCAAATATTTTAGAACGCATCTCAGGTTCAACGGTGTATTCGGAATGCTAATAATAGGAAAATATTTTAAGACGCATCTCAGGTTCAGAGAACCATTTAGCTGCTTATAATTGACGTCGATAATTGATTCAACCTTGGATTGAACTAAAATGAAGATTGACATGCACACATAATTTAGTTCAGAGAAATTAGGTTTACAATAAAGCTATGACTTTCAGGTACAGAGCCAGCACAAATTTCTTTCCAATACGGACTTTACAGTCCACGTTGGTTTGGTCACTTAACGTTGGATTGGTCTAATATCGTTCGAAACGTGTCATGAAACTGGGTTCCATTAATTCCCAATTGTTCTTGCTGTGCCGATGCAAAATCATTTAGAATGACCGGAGGTTCATTCCATCGCCAAATATCATCTTCCCACAAAGAACCATAGAAAACCTCGCTATTCTCAGAAGCATAGCAATACATGGTATCCGAATACAAAATATCGTACATTGGATCGAGATCAAAATAGAAGGGGCAATGGTTCATGATGATTCCAAGTTCATGAGGAGTGACATCATCTACGGAGAAGCCAAGCTATCGGCCAAAATCGTTATAATACGTGAAGTCACCCCTGTCACACAACGAACTGATCACTTCGCAGTTTCCGTCAGTCAATTCCACTTCTTTAATTGAACCCATCTGATGAGAACTACCGTTGTCATCGAACTGCACGACCTCGAACTCATTCACAGCTTGGTTATGTTTTGGATTATTGTTGCTGGTATCCGTATCAGCGATCTTGGTGAGGAAGGCCATTAGATCACTGTCATGCTCCAATGTGATTCCGCCATTGGTCCGCTTGGCGGCTGGCAAATCCAACCTGCCATTCCAATTCTCATCTCTCGCGCGCTTATTCGGATAAACATGCGAAGGGGCTCCCATTTCTCTCACGCAATGGTGATATTAAAACACCACCACTTAGGAAGCTTGATATGATAGTTGCAGCTTGCAAAGACTTAGGGTTTTTGGATTTCTCAACCTGTGATCCACAAAACTTGCCTATAATTTATATGGTAAGGTAGCAGTAGATGAATCAAACTAAACTTGCCGACAATTTATATTATATGGTAAGTAGCAGTATATGAATCATACTAGGTGTCGGTAGAGGTGTGTGCTTTTCCCAACCAACCCTAATTATCCTTTTTAATTTCCGAAATCATCGGCACTGACGAGTCAGACCGACCTTAAACTGCCCAAGCACGCTAGTCACGTGGAAATATGAAAATAACATATTCTTCGATAAATGTTGCCATTTCATTAGGCGTTCAACACTCCGTCTCAAATTTGGTCGGATGAATTTGATTAATTATTTTCAAAAAATTGGATAATAAGAGTGTTAGAGTCTTGTGGAAATGGATTTAGTATTATTAAAAAACTCGGAAGATATCAAAAATCTTAAAATTTAACAATTTTATTTTTATTTTTTAAATTTCAACTTTATTTTTAAAAATCTTAATAAAATTTCTATTATTTTTCAAACAAATTTAACTATTTTCACATATTTGAAGCCACAATTAAAAAAAAAATGAAACCCCTTAGGCTACTCGTTTCAGGATTTCATTCCGAACTAATCGATTCCGAGCGCTTTAGTACATCTACTTTGTACGCGTCTACAGCGAAAGTTGGACTCGCCGAGCTTCGGTAATTTTCGATTAAAAAAATGACCTAATCAAGTAAATCCATTGCAGACATGTTATACTGTTTCTCTGATTAAAAAAAATGGCCGTACTCTAATTAACTAAACTGTTTATTTTTGAAAGTTATAGAAATTTTAGTAAGATATTAAAGGATGATGTTACATTTATTTCTATCATAAAAATATAATTCAAACATTAATATTAAAAAATATCTTAAGCTTTTTTTCCCAAATTTCTGCCACTTTTAACCATCCAAACAATTCGTCGACCACCATAAACAACTCAAAAAAAAAAATGAGACTAACACGGAACAACTATGTAATAACAACTTAAATGGTTGATAATTACTCTCAACCAGACATCGCCCATTACTTACAAATATATTTACATAATATTGTAATTTGAAAATTAGTTTTGTTCTATTTTTTAATTTTTTTAAATAATGATTCTTGAGATAATTTATTTTGGTGTATAAATACTACGATTAAGCTTCGAAAGCTCAAGTTTTAGAAATAGATATGGGTGCTTCGTGAATTTTGAGCTAGTTCAAAATGTGTTTTTTATTAATTTGAAATATAATATAAAATAGATTTTTATTAAAATCTATTTTAAATAATATTTAATAAAATATTTTTAAAGTGATTACATTTTATTTGTTTTATTGATATTATAATTTTAATATTTATTATTATGATATAATTTCAAAAAGAAAAAAAATTGAATAATGTTAATAACGAAAATGATTTAAATTCAATTATTTATAATAAATTTCCCTTCAAAATTTTAATTTTAAAAATTATTTATTTCCTTTTATGACTCTTTCTATTATTATTTTAAAATATTTAAACTTTAATTCTTTTCTTTTATCACTCTTTTTATTATTATTTTAAAATATTTTAACTCTAATTATGAAGATTTTTAAAATAAAGAAATATCATTATTTTTATTATTATTATTTTTTCAATGTATTTTTCATACACTATAAATCTTCTGTTTCTCTATTTTTAAGATTATTATTGGTTTCTTCAATCATATATATTATTTGAGAAATTTGTTTAAAATCTCATATAGATTCATTAAAATACAAGTTTAAGAGATGAATGGTATAATGTTTTTTTTTTCTTATTTTTTAGTTTTATGTAACATACACCATTAACTTCACAGGGAAATGTAATGAGTTAAAATTTTTATACAAGTTACTCATCATTACATAGAATGTTTAATAGTTCACAGCGTAATTTTATAAATAAGAATAGTAAACTCCTTAACCCTTAACAACCTCCATTACAGTATATTAACTTAATACTATATGATGTAACCATCCATTCATCTCATTACTCATATAGTCATCACATAATTTCCATTATGAACTTCATAACAAGAAAGGAATCAACCTCATCATCTGGACACAATAATCATTCACATCATTGAACACCAATATACCCTGGAAAACCCGTAGGGTGAAAACCAGCAAACGTTTAATTTTATTATTAAACGCTCGTGAGGGTGTTCAGCCCATCACTCAATGGCTTATAAGGGAGACCATCCGTTAACCATCATTTATATAATCTTACAAGGAAATATGCAAATATCTAGCATAAATCCATTACAATAAATTTGATACCATTTACCCTCTGGTCTTCATATCTTCAGATCTTCACATCTTGGTGGCATGGATGTACCTACAATGGACCATCGCACATTGGACCTTCCTGCAACTCACATTCATCTACATGAACATTACTCACACTCATGTGCATGAACATTAATCATTTACTTGCCACAAGGAGAAGCATAATTTCCCTTTGTACATGACAAGCATAGTATTCCTTTGTTCCTGTCACCATCATTTCCTGCTATGATGCTTTCAACATAAAATGATTTCAAGATCCATAAAATATTAACCAATCATTTCACATATTTGTACTATAGTAGTTTCTCCATCTACTCATGTATATTCATGACAAGCAAGTAAAGTACTTTTTCGTTCTCTCTTTAACGACCCATACCTCATATGTGCTGGGTATAGTCATCACAAAAACTAATGCTTCCATCGCTTAAGCACACATTCCTGCAAAACAATGGCTACACCTCCCAAGCCTTTCTTTTAAAATAAACTGATACATCAGTTAAGATATTTATGCATGTGATTTACATACATTTAATAAAAATAGCTAACCCTTAACCTATTACCTTTAGTGCATGGTATGCAAGTTAACATAACAATTTTTTCTTCCATGCATGTGAATGCATACCAGTTCCAAAAGACTCTCCCTAAAGGAGTGCCTTCACAACGAAGCACAATACTCAACGTAGTTTAATACTACAAGCTATCTTTCTATATACCAAAAATGTATATTATTTTTCAATAAAAGCTAATACATATGTTGCATGCTTATGCATGATCTTCCTCCCAAAAGGGAATCATAATCATGACAATATAAAATTAATCACTTGGTCTGTTCATCTAAGGAATATAACTGATTAGTTCCTTTAACCAGGAATTTATTAAATAACTTAATTTTACCAACACCATGGTAAAAAATCCATAGATTTATTAATTGACTAATATTTGCAAACACCATGGTAATCTACCCATGGTTTTATGAAATAATTAATCTTTTTCAACACCATGTAAAAACTACCCATGGTTTTATGAAATAATTAATCTTTGCCAACATCATGGAAAAACTACCAATGGTTTTATGAAACTATCCATGGATTTATTGAATAACTAATCTTTACCAATGTAATATCATTAGTTGATAAATCTTGTTTGTATCTCACATATTTTAAATATATGCATATGTTTTTCCTATCTATATGCATTAAATACAATGTATAGAGAATATGAAAGCATGCATATTTATCCAAACATGCATGAAATAAATACACACAATAGACACATGCCTATTTTAGATATGCATACATTTCAAACGTCTCAATATAAGGTTACCAAAGCCTTAATCTCAATATGTCCACTAAAACATATTTTCACTTTAGGAAGGAAAATTTCAACTTATTTCTCTTGAATTATTTTCTCATATATTTACCCACCTTGATATGGAAATAAATTGTAAATTAAGTGAACTATATAGTTCAAGAGTCACTCTCTTCAATCTATTCAAGAAAAATACTTTGAAATTGTTATCACTTCATAATTTAAATGAGTACAAAGTCTCTTTTAAAATAAAAGCATTCCTCTTCTATTTTCTTGCTTATGCAATATTATGTAAATATTTTTATTAAAGAGTTATTCTCTTTAATCTATTCAAGAAAATCCCAACTTATTATATCTTCCCATGAAATATTTTCTCATATATTCACTTCATCTTGATATGGGAATAAAACTTGTTTATAATGAGATTGAAAGATAACTGAGGTAAATAATCAATAGTAAGTTTGTTTTCAGTCATATTCCAAATACCATTGAAATACCCTCTTCTTCTTATTATTTAACGTTTTTTCCATAATCTTTTCCCAAGAAAAGTTATATATATAAACATATTCACCAAAACAAATATTTATATGCAGTGTTATTTTCCAAATAAGAGCCTTTATTCTTATCCTTTTTCCACAAGTAAAAATGCATGAAATAATTCTCAAGACTGCTTATTTAATCTAGGGAGCAATTATTTCAAAACTTTTCAGTAAAATAAATTAACAAAATACTTATCTTTTAATTTTTGGAAATTTGTTTGTACAGGCTCTCCTACAGCAACTCCAGCTGCGGATCCCCATTTATTGCCCAAATATAAGGAAGCTTCATGCTGTTTCTTGACTCGATCAGATCCAAGTTCTTCACAAAAGCTTTGAATCTGTGCACAAGCTGATGGACAGCATCGTAACTCTTGCCATACCCCGTTTCTCAAACGACTTGGCAGCAGACACAGATATGGCCAGCGCTAATAAACTGCTCAGAAGAATGGCGAGGACGCGAGCCATATCAGGCGAAACTCTTGCAATCTCTAAATAGAGCAAAGGCGAAGAAGGAATGATATGGGTTGGTTCCCATTCCACTTATGGTGTTGATGAGCAAGTTATTAGGTCAATATAAACTGCAGGTCATACCATTAAAACGCCACACAAATAAGTTTTCAAACGATTCAAGATTCCGTTCAACCGTTTCTTGATACAAATGTTTTTGTAAATCATGGTAAAATTGTAAATTACGATAGTTTCGTGGGTCTTACATTTTAAATATTAATTTTTAAAATCTTCTTATTTAATAAATCATATTTCTAAAATATGTCAAATTGTTTATGTTTTTTCATTTTTGGTCTGTGACTTAGTGGTTACCCATGGAGTTGTCTTTAGTGTGATTTTTTGGATTTTCAGGTGTCAGAATGGTGAAACAAATTGAGGTAAAATCTTGGTTTCTGTTATTTAAATTGGTTTTTTACTGTATATATGGATTGAGCACCCTAAAAAACCCTTAGGGCACTTCAATTGTGCAAGGTTAACCATCAAACTTCTATTTTCAATAAATTGCTGTTGGAATTTAGAGAAATTAGACCGGAAAAACATACCGTAAAAGCCTTCAAAAAGTCGCACTATAGACTACTTGGTTACGCATGGAGATCTAAGTCATCTGACCATCACATCAAGTCTCGACCACACCAGCAAACTAATAAAAATTTACCATTTAATAAGCATTAAATATATATAATTATTTATTTTATAAAAACAATTATTCTTAATTTATAAATCATTATTATTCTCTATTATAATTATAATTATAATTCTTTTTTTTGAAAGTATAAAATCTAGAATAAATTTAAAAATATTTTTTATATCTAATATTAAAATGGATATTGAGATACATCTTACATATTAATATTTTTTATAGTGGCAAGAGGGGAGCCGAGGGGTTTAACCCTGCATCTTGCTTATGAAATTTAGGAGTGAAAGTTGTTCGATGTTGCCGATTCCTCTAACTTAAAACAAAAAAAAAATATTTCTCATTTCTTAATATAACAAAAAAAATAATTTGTAAAATAAATAATAAAAATATTATTTAAAAATTTTCCTCAATTGAAAGTAAGAAATAAGAATATAATTTGAAAACTATAAAAACATGTGGTAAAACAATTTTGAAAATTAATTATAATATTTATTTTTATTTTTCAAATATCAAATATTTAAATAAATAATTTCTAAAACTTGTATTAATAATAATAATTTTTAATTACTTTTTAAAACTATATTAATTTAATTATATATTTTTTTAGTTTTTCAATTAAATTTATTATTTTTAATAATATTAATGTGACAGTTTCATTAAAGTTAACTAGTGTTAACTAGTTAAAAGACAATTTGCTTATCTTTATCTGGAAAGAAAAACTCAAATAATTAGTGTTGATTAAACAAGTTATTTAATTTTCTGATTTATTAATTAGGACTAATTAATTAATGGAAGGAAAAATCTTTTAATATGAAAATATACATAAATCTGATGGTAAAAATGTTTCCAAGAATAGGAGGTGGTTGGGGACAGTTGGAAAGAAGGGTACCTGCTTCTCTGAGGATAAAGCTAAATCCCAGAGGATGAGTAGGGGTTCTGTGCTAATGGTAAAGGGGAGTATTTTTTAGAGCTAGTTATGATCAGTTGAAAATAACTCATAGCATACCTTGTAAAACCAGACTTTCTGAGTTTGACTGGATTGGCCATCCAGAGGTCACAACAGAAATTGAAACCAATCCACTGTTAACTCGGGACACCATCCAGATTCTGGAGCTAGGGGGCAAGTGGAGGACATAATGGCCTCCCTTGATGGTTGGGAGGACAACATATTTAAAAGAGTAATCCAGATAAGTATAATAAATAAGTTGCATACTGTCTTTTATGTATTAATATGAAAGGGTTAACTGTGGTAGGAATTTCATTAAATTACAGTGGAAGTGGTTTGTTACTGAAATACTGATAAACAGTAGAAGAGTTTCTTTATGCAAAAGGGAAAGAAGAAAACCATAAAAGAACCTAGTTAAATACTTAGACTGCATGTATATAGAAAACAATAATAAATACTACAGCAGAGCTATTCTTTTAACATCTAGTGCAATAAACTGTAGATACAAATTTTTACATGTACATCTAAGAAGAGATGAAAAATAGGTGGTAAAAATGTGTGTATACAAATGTCTTATGATATATGCAACATAATACTAGAAATTCTTAACATTTTTATATGTAACCTCATTAACCCCTGAAACAAAAAGACTAGAACTTGTAGTCTCGGGTTGAGGTGAAACCCTACCCGAGACTGACTGTTCAACTTAGTAAGTATTCGTAATACATGGACATTCTTTGTGGTGGTCTAGTCACCGTAGCATGGAGCTAACAATATATTACAGAAAAGAAAATTAAGAAAGAAACTCTGTGGAATGAATAATCGAATGTACGATGGTAAGGTATCATTAACCCGCAAAATCGACGTGAAAATTCTCTTTACCAGAAATAAATAACAAGAAACAACAAATCATGTGACATTCCTATAGATTAATTCTATTTAACATCATACAATAGTGGAAGACTCATTCCTCAATCTACAAATTGTAGAATAAAACAAATTACATGAAAAATGAAGAGAAATGAGGGTTTTTCGAACCCTGAATGTGTCGATATGAATTGTTAAACTTCAGAAAAACAGAGAGTTCTCTTTAGAAATATAAATTATTAAAAATATACCATTACAAGCTAGGGCACAGTCCCAAAATGTAAAGTGAAAGTCGAGCTGAATTAGAAACATAACAGAGATCTCAACAGAGCTAATCAAAATCCATGTCTGTTTTAAAAAAAAATAAAACTCGGGTATAAACCCTAAGGAATTACCCTTCGACTAATAAATCATTGCAATAAGTTATCAAACCCTATGCCGGGTATAAACCCTCATTAACTGTTTATACATTTCCATAAATATGAAATACTTTAAACAAGAAATGGAATGGAAGACCATAACCCTAGGTTACGGTCTCCCTTCGAAGGGCAAGGTACCTGTGCAACATGGAAGAGAGTAATTAGCCGAGGCCATGAAGACTATGGTAAGGAACCACTAATGGAAGTCTGCTCGAGAGTTTGGTAAGTTGGAACCACTAACTTGCAAGGAAATAGAATAACCAACAGATGTGGTTAAAGTTTTAAGCATTTAACCGATAATAAAAATAGAATGCTTGAGCTAAAGGAAGAATGGCTCGGATAATTACCTGTATCAAAAGAAATTATGTTTGACCGCACTGTGAAAACAATCAAATAACCAGTATTACACTTCTAACGTGAATGACTTATTAGACAACTCTGTAACAAGCAAGAGATTGAGTAAAACAAGAAAAATATAGCCACAGATAACCATACCGTTGGCACATATCTAATGCCATTTCATCCATTGAAAATGCGGAGACATCGACAGAGTAGAAGTGCGAGACTTCTCTGCAACAGAGGATCATCAACAAAGACCAAATTTCAGCTAAGTAAGCCGACAGGGTATCCCTAACAGCCAGAGGCCAAGTTAACAGAGTATTGGTAGCAGAGTAATGGAGAAATTATGTAGAGGAATGAAAAACCTAATGGGGTTTGAGCTGGAGTGCCCAAAGTGTATAGGGTTGGAGAAGTCTAGCTCTGAACCCTGCTAAACAGTGATCCAACTCACTAAATCACAATTCAACAACAGTAAAACTTGGATTTTCCCTCGATAACCATGACGAATCCAATGCGATATACAACTGTCCAAGGGGAGTAAAAACCCTATACTGATATGTTAAATGGAGTTGACATAACTCCACGGAGGTTCAATATCAAACGCCAAGTGGGGTACTATATTAATTCCAGATTAAATCTTATCGGTGGATTACCATTGACAGAATCGATATATAATCATGGTGAACTTTATCAATGCATAAACTATGAATAAATAATTGTAATGATAAGATCTCAGTTTAAAATCCCAAGTGTTGACTAGTTGGGGTGTATATTATATGCGTAGAGTTAAATCATACAAATACATTATATGTTTTCTAATGTAAGTCATAGTAGAAATATTGAACCATGCTCCAACTTTGATAAATGTCTTGTTATCATTATTGGTATGTTTATTGCATAAGTACTATGGAAGGGTTTGATGTTTATATACATGTGGAGGTAAGAATTTTTATTTTTTTTAGTAGTAATTAAGAATGATTGTGACAAGTGGTATCAAAGCCAAGTTACTACGCTGGGACCCTAAGGGTTGACTAACGATGAAGCTGTGTATGTGAATAATCCAGAGAGAGAGAGAGAGAGAGAGAGAGAGAGAGAGAATGAGAGGAGCTATAGCATCACAATCGTAACATGGAGCTAGGGAAACTCAAGCACCAACAGTCATGAACCCAGAAATGTGGGTTCAATTAAGTGTAGAACAACATCAAAAGACCAGTTGGTTGCTTGAAGAACAACAACACCAAACTAGTTTCTTGTTGAATACTATATAGCAATTGCAAGAGGAAATGATAAGAATCCGAAAGGATAATGAGTGACTATTACAAGATTAGGAGAAAATATTAAAGAGTTTATCAAACAAACAAAATCAGGAGATGGATCATCCAAGTGCTGAAAGAGGCTTACCAGTAGATGATGAATAGAAAATGAGAATTAATATCACCGATAGAGTTGAAAAGAGTCCCTCTCAAAGAAGTAAGAATAAGAATTACAATGAGGCAGAGTCGAGCAATCTGTTCAACCAGCAAGAGATTAAGAGACAGAAAGTGGAACTGCAGGGAGAATTTTGTAAGATTAAGCCACCAACGTTTGATGGTGAGGTAGAGGAAGTGGCGGAAACCTAGTTAATTAACATGAATAAGTACTTTCAGGTATATGAATATGATAGCAACCTGAAGGCCAGATTGGCTATATACCAATTACGAGAGAAGGCCACCCTGTGGTGGGAAGAAGTGAAAAATGAACACAGCATTGAAGAATGGGATATTACCTGGGAATTGTTTCAGCAGTATTTTAAAGACAAGTACTTGACAGAGAGATTTTATGATGAAAAAGATAAAGAATTTCATGATCTAAGGTTGGGAGAAATGACCATGGATGATTATGTCACTAAATTCACTTCCCTGTTACGTTATGTCCCTTATCTCCGAGAGGAAAAGGCTAAAGTGTAGAGGTTCCTGAGTAGCTTACCAACTCATATGTGGGAACGAATAGAATTTGTTAATCCTCAGACCATGAATGAAGCCATTCGTAAGGCACGAATGTGCTATCAGCAGTCCAAGGCCAAGGGTGAAGGACGAAAAAGCTGGCAACCAAAGAAAAGTTAGAAAAGTAATTCCAATTTCAAAAGCAGTAAAAGTGGCAACTTTAAAGGCACAGTGTGAAATCCTATTAGTAAGCAATTTGATAGAAAGAACCAAAGAACCAAATGGCCAGCAGAAGAAAAGCCTACAGAAGCATCTAGTAAGCCAGAGCAGGGATAGACTACTAAACCTCCTCTACAGTGCTGGGGTTGTGGGGAGGCTCATTATTATAAAAACTATCCACAATGAGCCAGAAACGATACTGTGGAAAATCTGTAAGAAGCATCTACAACGGGGGGACATGGCGCGTAACATACCCCACATCAATGCAACTTTGGAAGATTGGCATGCTGATAATCAGCTCACAATGATTGAATTATAAGGTACTTTACTAACTAAACCTGTTTCAATTTTGGTAGATCCTCGAGCAAGTTTGAGTTATGTAAGCCCAAAATTGGTGGAAATGTGTAAATTAAAAGAAAAAAAATTTAAGAATTCTTGGTTAGTACAACTAGCTACCGGGGCAAAACGAAAGGTAACTGGAAAGATTCTGAATTGTACGTTGGAAGTGGCAGAACAACAGTCACAAGTGGATTTAAATATTTTACCATTGGGATATTATGATGTGTTATTGGGCATGGACTAGTTAGAAAATCATTGGACTTTAGTGGATTGTAAAGAAAATATTATTTACTATAGAATGCAAGATGGCACCTGAAAAGAGATTCAAGTAATTAAAAAGCCAGTACAAATATGCCCAATCACAAAATCTCAAATGGGTAAGTGTATCAGAAAAGGATGCCAGCTGTATGCAATTCAGGTAGGGTATGCAGACTCCAAGGAAAGGTCACCAACATTGGAGGATATACCTGTATTACAAGAATTTCTGGATGTTTTTCCAGAAAACATTCGTGGTTTACCACCAAGGAGGGATATTGACTTCACCATAGAATTGTTGCTAGGAACCTCCCCGATGTCAAGGGCTCCTTATATAATGAGCGTGCCAGAACTAACTGAATTGAAAATACAGCTACACGAAATGTTGGACAAAGGTTATATCCGCCCAAGTGTGTCTCCATGGGGAACACCATTTTTATTTGTTAAAAAGAAGGATGGAACCATGCATATGTGTGTGGATTACATGCAGCTTAATAAGCTAACTGTCAAGAATAAATACCCCCTACCAAAAATCGATGACTTATTCGATCAAGTAAAAGGGGCTAAGGTGTTTTCTAAGATAGACTTAAGATCCAGATCTCATCAGATTCAAATTAAGGATGAAGACATTTGTAAGACAACATTTTGCACTCGTTATGGGCACTATGAATTCATGGTGCTACCCTTTGGATCGAGGAATGCACCAGCAACCTTGTTGAGGTTAATGCATGGAATCTTTCATCCATTTTGGATAACTTTGTACTTATTTTCATAGATGATATTCTGATATATTCTAAAAATATGGAGGAACATAAGGAGAATTTGAGAATAGTCTTGGAAATGCTAAGAAAACATCAACTATATGCTAAGTATAGTAAATGCGATTTCTTTAAAATAGAAATCCAACATCTGGGCCATGTCATATCATCTGGAGGAATCGTTGTTGATTCGGAAAATATCAAAACTATTATGGAGTGGTGAGTACCCTAGAATGTGGCCAACATTAGATTGTTTATGGGATTAGCTGGTTATTATAGAATATTTATAAAAGGATTTTCTAAAATTTCTTTTCCTATTACATATTTGCAAAGGGAAGGAAAGATCTTCAAATGGACAAATGAGTGTGAGAACAACTTTGAAAAGTTGAAACAACTTCTAACTATAGCACCGGTATTGAGGGTAGCTGACCCTGATAAAGAATTTTGAAGTTTGTATTGATGCAAGTAAAGAAGGTGTTGGAGCAATATTAACCCAGGAAGGTAAAGTGGTAGCATACGAGTCTAGGAAACTGAAGGACCATGAACAAATATATTCTACTTATGATTTGGAGCTTACAGCAGTGGTACATGCTCTCTGAGTGTGGAGGCATTACCTGCTAGTTAAGAGGTTTGTACTTAAAATAGATCATAGTAGCTTGACTAATTATTTCAAGAAAGCAGATTTAAACTCCAGGCAGGCAAGATGGAATGCCTTTCTAAGTGAATTTGATATGGACATTCAACATGTAAAGGGAAAGGAAAATCAAGTAGCAGATGCGTTGAGAAGAAAATTACATGGTATTTCTGAGTTGTACTATAATCAACTAGAAAGCCAATTTTTGGAACAATTAAAGGAGGAGGCATGGAAAGATCCGGAATAAAAATTTCTATGGAAACAAATGGAAGAAAATAGGAAGAAAGGTAAAACATCTCAGTATGGAAAGAATGAAGATCAGATGTTGACCTTCTGAGGGAGAATATATGTGCCTAATCGCATAACTCTAAAGGAGTTAATATTGAATGAATTTCATCGCAGAAATTACGTGTGTCATCCGGGATATCAGAAAATGCTTACCGCAATAAGAAATGTATATTATTGGCCGAGCATGCATAAGAATATTTCTGAATATCTAAGAAAATTTTTCGAATGTCAACAGGTAAAGGTGGAGCACCAGCATCCTGCGAGACTATTACAACCCATACCCATACCTGAATGGAAGTGGGTGGTTATCTCCTTAGATTTCATCACAGGCTTGCCACGAAAAACAATACAGAATGATTCAATCATGGTAGTGGTAGAAAAATTAAGAAAATATGCAAATTTTATACTTGTACAGTATATCTATAAGATAGTACAGATTGCTGATATATTTATGAAGGAAATTTTCAGGTTACATGGGATTCCAAAAACTGTAATTTCGGATCGGTATGTTAAGTTCACGTCTGCATTTTGGAAAACTTTGTTTTCCAGTTTGGGAACACAGATAAATTTTACCACTTCCTATCATCCCCAGACTGATGGGAAAATAGTGAGGGTAAACCAAATATTAGAAGACATGCTGTGCATGTATGTGATGTAGCAGCCAACCAAGTGGGAGGATTATTTGCAACTTGTTGAGTTTGATTAAAATAACAGTTATCAGGAATCTCTGAAAATGAGCCCCTTCGAGGCATTATATGGTAGGAAATGTCGTACACCTCTAAATTGGAGTAGTCCTGAGAGAAAATTAATGTTGGGACCTGAGATGTTGGCGGAAATGGAAGCTGAGGTAAAAAGAATAAGACAGAATTTGAAGGCTTCTCAAGACTGCCAAAAGATTTATGCAAATAAGAAAAGGTCTTATCGTGAATTTGCAGTGGGAGATCATGTTTATGTGAGAATTAAACCCAGGAGGAGTACCTTAAGGTAGACCTCTTGTGGCAAATTATCTCCCAGATACTATGGACCTTTCCATGTACTGGAAAGGGTAGGACCAGTAGCATATCGATTGGCTTTACCCAGCCACATTCAAGTTCACAATGTGTTCCATGTGTCTTTGTTGAAGCGATATGTACATGATGAAAAACATGTCATTCATTGGCAAAGCATTCAGGTAGAACTGGACCTAGAATTTTTGGTCGAGCTGTAATGCATACTTGACTGAACAGAAATCATACGCCGCAAACGAGTAGTTATCCAGGTAAAAGTGCAATGGAGGCACTTCGGACCAGATGAAGCTACTTGGGAGGATGAAAATTTTATGCAGGAAGCTTACCAGGAGCTCTTTGCAGAGCTGGATTGAAACACCGAGGAAAATGTTACTTCCAGGGGGGGAAGTTGTGACAACTTCATTAAAGTTAACTAGTGTTAACTAGTTAAAAGACAATTTGCTTATATTTATCTGGAAAGAAAAACTCAAATAATTATTGTTGATTAAACAAGTGATTTATTTTTCTGATTTATTAATTAGGATTAATTAATTAATGGAAGGAAAAATCTTTTAATATGAAAATATACATAAAGTTAATGGTAAAAATGTTTCCAATAATGGTGTTGAACCCTTGGTTAAACTGAGAGGGGGGGGGGGGGGTGGTGGGGGTGGGGTGGGGGTGAATCAGTTTAATGCAGTCATATTCTTTTTAAACTTTCTTTTATACTCATTCACATCATCATTTTGTGATCAACTTAATATACAATGTAACAGTAATCCTAATAAATGAGCAAAAGGTATAAAGCAGAATAAATATAGAGTATCAACACATAATCATCATGCATATAGACTACAGATATAAGTGGAAACCCATAAAGGGAGAAAACCACATCTTATTATTGTTGTGATGCAAAGGCAATCTCCAACTCCCTCTCGCCACTGATTTTTCTGCAGGCTCCAACCTACAAGAGGCTCCTACCTCAATTCTGCAAGCTACAACTTGCAAGGAAGCTCCAACTCCCAACTATTTTCTAAAGGCACCTACCTACAGGAGGCTCCTACCTCAGTCAGCTACAACTGACATCTATCAAGCTTCAACTTGATAGGGAAGCTCAAACTTCCTCATTCTTTCAAAAACACTTGCTGATTTTACTTGGATATCAGCTCTGTTCTGTTCCTTTTTCACTACTGTCCACCAGCCTTCATATCTTCCTTATATCAGTTCTGAATCTTCATGGCTTCTCTATCTTCTCCTCTTCCTTCTTATCCTCTCTACCTCATTTCTTCATTCTCTAACCTCTCTATGCATATCAATCTGATATCATTTATAGAGTTCACCTCATGACTATTTGTATTCCACAGGGAATTCAAAGTGAACAGCCATGGCTCCTTGAATTCTACCTTCTAATTTCTTTGTCCAGCTCATTCAGAAAAATATAACAATATCTACAAATTTCAATATTACAGTGGAGTTTTGTTTGCCTATGGAAACTTTCCAATGCATCACAAAGAATATAAAATAAATAAACTTTACATTTTCAGTTACAATGGGAATTTCAATTCAACCCATTCAGTTCTTGGCTCACTGTGAGCTTGTCTTTTCTACTGTTGTAGTGTAACAAACCACCATTTTTATTCCTGTGTACTTCAAATTCAGATTCTACAAATCTGAATACCTTCACTGCACACCCCTTCAAATCTTCAATCTTTGTTTATCCAATTATGTATCTGCTGCATATATAACTACTTTACAGGTTTGGCCCCTAATAAATTCACAACCTGGAAAACTCAACAATTTTAATTATTGATGTGGAAGCTAAAAATCTCTCAAATATTTGATTTGAGATCTGTTCATAGAACTCTTATGTCTTATTAAAACCATACATATGGTTTCATCCATAATTCAATCTGCATATATTATTAACCCAGATTTTTACTTTTATTTACCATCCACCAATTTCACGGGCTTTTACATTATGTAGAGCTAAATGCCAATATGTGACCTTGTATACAACCTGTTTATACAATAACTTTGTGGGCCCACAATATCTCCGACCTTTGCGTTAACATAATACCTCGTGGTTTTTAAATCATCAATCAAGCCTTTAAAAACACAATATAACATCAGCTCCAAAGATTACCTCTCACATGTGACTATAATATGTCATATGTAACTTATCCTCTAATGATAAGGTTCTTACCTTATTTTAATTGCCGGCATCACCTTTCAATGGTTTCATTCACTCTTCATAGACCCCGACTTTGATTCTATAATCAAATATTATAATCACTTAATTCAACTCCAGGGATAAGGCAATTTGAACAACGCTAGCCCACATATTTCGATTATTTAATAAATAATTTCTAATTCAAAGGACGTTGGGCCATACCTCCTTTAACCATCACACCCAACCAACGGTTGTAGGTCTATCGTGCTACCACTAAATTATCCAACGATAGTTGCGTTATTAGATTGCACGGCATTTAATTCTCCAACTTCACGCAATATAAATGGGTCCCAGCATTTAAACTACCCTTCACATCCAACGGTTGACGCCTCATCGCATCAACACCAATGATCCAACGAACATAAACGAATATCGCATTTTTTATTTAACCAAACTTTAACTTGAAAAAATATTGCGAAATGGGTGGATTTGTAATACCACCTGGGCCACATGTCAGGAAAAGGCTGATATCGCATTTTATTTTCACAAACCACTAACCGTTTTAAACTTTTGAAAAAACCATAAACTGTTTTTGAAATCCACCTTTACTGTTTACTCCTTAGGGTTCCACTACTCCGGTCATCGCTCGCAATTCTGCTTCCATGTTTACTTTATTTAAGGTTCCTTCCTTTGATTTAGACTCGGATGCATTTCTTTGTAACTTCCGCCTCTCCCCACTGTTTGCAGCTCCACATAATGGTTCATGTTCACCTGCTTTCCTCTATGCCTTTGATTGTCCATCGTACCATCCCATCGATCCTATATAATTAAAATCTCCTCTTTCAATTTCGCTGTATCATTGAACTTCCACTGTGGTTTAATCAAAATCTTCGCACAGAGCCATCATTGTCAACCTTCGATCGCATATAAACCCTTTCACCTTTGCTTCTGATTCCATTGTTCTCCATTGATCCGCTTCACCTTGGCTTCTAATTCCGATGTGCCACTAACTCAAATCTAGTGTGATTCTTTAGACCTTGATTCCTCGCCTTCCATTCACGATGAAATTTCTAACTTCTACTCATAAATGACTATTTATCTGTATTCAGTTACTGTGCATGGCAGTGCATAGACTGTGCATGTCAGCACATGACTGTTTCTTTGTCTTCACTGTATATACAGAACATATTCTTTCATATATACAATGAATTTACTATTTCTCTTGGTCAGATCTTCAAATCAAATAGCCCTTTCAACCTCACTACTCTGCCTCTAATTCCTCTCTTGCTTCTGCTACCTAGGCTGCCTCTTGCCTAACTTCTTTTCTTCTCTGCTTTTTTCTCCTTTCTTACTACTGTCTTTCTTACTTTGCTTCTCTCTTTTCCATCAATGACAATATTTCCAACAAATAGGAGGTGGTTGGGGACAGTTGGAAAGATAGTTACCTACTTCTCTGAGGATAAAGCTGAATCCCAGAGGAGGAATAGGGGTTCTATGATAATGGTAAAGGGGAGTATTTTCTAGAGTTGGTTATGATCAATTGAAAATAACTCACAGCATACCTTGTAAAACCAGAATTTCTGAGTTTGACTGGATTGGCCATCTAGAGGTCATAGCAGAAAGTGAAAAAAATCCACTGTTAACCCGAGACACTGTCAAGATTCTAGAGCTAAGGGTAAATTAGAGGACGTATTAGCCTCCCTTGATGGTTGGGATGACCACAACCTTAAAATAGTAATCCAAATAAGTATAATGACTGAGTTGCATACTATCTTTTATGTATTAATATGAAAGGGTTAACTGTGGTAGGAATTTCATTAAATTACAGTGGAAGTGGTTTGTTACTAAAATACTGATAAAAATTAGAAGATTTTATTTATGCAAAAGGGAAAGAAGAAAACCATAGAAAAACCTAGTTAAATACTTAGACTGCATGTATATAGAAAACAATAATAGAAACTACAACAGAGCTATTCTTTTAATAGTTAGCGCAATAAACTGTAGATACAAATTTTTACATGTACATCTAAGAAGAGATGAAGAATAGGAGGTAAAACTGTGTGTATACAAATTTCTTATGATATGCACAACATAATACTATAAATTCTTAACATTGTTATATGTAACTTCATTAACCCCTGAAACAAAAAGACTAGAACTTGCAATCCCATGTTGAGGTGAAACCCTACCCGAGACTGACTGTTCAACTTAGTAAGTATTCGTAATACACGCACATTCTTTGCGGTGGTCTGGTCACTGTAGCATGGAGCTAACCATATATTACAGAGAAAAAAAAATTAAGAAAGAAACTATGTGGAATGAATAATTGAAAGAACGATGGTAAGGTACAATTAACCCGCAAACTCAGCGTGAAAATTCTCTTTACCAGAAATAAATAACAGGAAACAACAAATCATGTGATATTTCTATAGATTAATTCTATTTAACATCATGCAACAGTGGAAGACGCATTTCTCAAACTACAGATTTTAGAATAAAACAAGTTACATGAAAAATGAAGCGAAACGAGGGTTTTTCCAACCCTGAATGTGTCAATATGAATTGTTAAAATTTAGAAAAAGAGAGTTTTCTGTTCAGAAATATAACTTATTAAAAATATACCATTAAAATCTAGGGTACAGTGCCTAAATTTAAAGTGAATGTCGAGCTGAATTAGAAACATAACAGAGAGCTAAACAGAGCGAATCAAAACCCGTGTCTATTTAAAAAAAAAAAAAAAACCTGGGTATAAAACCTAAGAGATTACCCTTCGACTAATAAATCATTGCAATACGTTATGAAACCCTATGCCAGGTATAAACCCTCATTAACTTTTTATACATTGCTATAAATATGAAATACTTTAAACAAGAAATGGAATGGAAGACCAGAACCCTAGGTTACGGTCTCCCTTCGAAGGGCAAGGTACCTATACAACAAGCAAGAGAATAGTTAGCTGAGGCCATGAAGACTGTGGTAAGGAACCACTAACAGAAGTCTGCTCAAGGGTTTGGTAATTCGGAACAACTAACCTGCAAGGAAATAGAACAACCAAGAGATGGGGTTAAGTTTTTAAGCACTTAACCAATAATAAAACTAGAATGCCTGAGCTAAAGGAAGAATGGCTCGGATAATTACCTGTATCAAGGGAAATTCCATTTTACCACACCATGAAAACAATCAAATAACCAGTATTATACTTCTAAAGTGAATGACTTATTATACAACTCTGTAAAGAGAAATAGACTGAGTAAAACAAGAAAAATATAGCCACAGATAGCCATACCATTGGCGCATATCTAAATGTTATTTCCTCCATTGCAAATGCAGAAGCATTGATAGAGTAGAAGCGCAAGACTTATCCGCTATAGAGGATCATCAACAAAGACCAAATTTCAGCTGAATAAGCTGATGGAGTAGCCCTAACAGCCAAAGGCCAAGTTAACAGATTATTGGTAGCAGAGAAATGGAGAAATTATGCAGAGTAACGACAAACCTAATGGGGTTCGAGGCAAAGTGCCCAAATCATATAGGGCTAGAGAAGTCTAGCTCTGAACCCTGCCAAACAGTGATCCACCTCATTAACTCACAGTTCAACAACAGTAAAACCCGGAGTTTCCCTCGATAACCGCGACGAATCCCTAAAGCTGTCCAAGGGGAGTAAAAACCCTGTACTGATATATTAAATGGAGTTGACATAACTCCACAGAGGTTAAATATCAAACGCCAAGTGGAGTACTACATTACTTCCAGATTAAATCTTATTGGTGGATTACCATTGACAGAATTGATATATAATCATGGTGAACTTTATCAACGCATAAACTATGAATAAATAGTTGTAATGATAATATCTCAGTTTAAAATCCCAAGTGTTGACCGGTTGGGGTGCATATTACATGCATAGAGTTAAATCATACGAATACATTATATGTTTCCTATTGTAAGTCATAGCAGAAATATTGAACCATGCGCCAGCTTTGATAAATGTCTTGTTATTATTATTGGTATGTACTATGGAAGGGTTTGATGTTTATATACATGTGGAGTTAAGAAATATATATATTTTTAGTAGTAATTAAGAATGATTGGGACAATTAATTTAACAAAAATTTTGTGAAATTTCATTCCCTAACATGTCCCACTAACACCATTTATAAAGAAAATTAATTTAAAGAACTATTTTATAGCACTAATTACTTGAAATATATAATTATTACTGTTTGCACTTAAATTTCTTAATTTTTATGGGTGACCTATAATTGTGCCAAGCTGGCATCTACACTCCAATATGACCTTGATGTGTAAGTATGTCAAAAGCCTAAATAAAAAACTAAAGAGGATTTAAAAAATAAAATCTAAATAAAGTTGACTAAAACAATGAGTCACATAACCATATAAATAAACAATAAAAAATCATTAAAAATAATTTTTGACAATATAAATTTAAAATATGAAGAAGTTTGGGAACACTCAAAAAGGAGATATGTTTAATAAATAAAAATATAAATAAACTAGAGGTATTGTAAATAAATAAAACATATTTTTATAGGTACCCATGAAGTATGGTACATAAGAGGTATTGTAAATAAATAAAACATATTTTTATACTTACCAATGAAGTATGGTACATAAATAAAAATATAAATAAACTATAGATATGGTAAAACTCTAGTGAGCATAGTTGTGCAATTACGCCTAGTTCTTATTTCTTTAGAAGCTTTCTCATTCCAGTAGAGCTGATTATGTTTCTTGGTTTCCCTGAGATATCCCTTAATTCAACTTCCTTTCCTTCCCAAATAAAAATTCAAGAATAAATAAAACCTATTTTTATATTTACTCCATAAACCTCTTTATATTCAAAAAAATAAAAAAAGAGGTTTTATTTAGGTGAAGCCTATGGGCCAAATTATTATTAATACCATGCACAAATACCATGGGCCAAATACCCACAAATACCATGGGCCAAATACCAAAAAAGAGGTATAGTAAATAAATAAATATAAAAGATGCATAAAGATGTAAGATAAATAAACAAAAATATATCTCATACGATTAGAAATCAACATATAATTATATACCAACCCTATGGGTCAAATACCATCCACCAAATTATTATTAAGACCATGCAAAAAAAACATTATTAACCCTAACATTAATATTAAAATATTAATATTCAGCTTAATATTATTAAATTTAATACCTTTGGATTAATATCCACCAAGTTATTATTAATATCATGCAAAAAAACATTATTAACCCTAACATTAATATTAAAATATTAATATTAATCTTAATATTATTAAATTTAATACCTTTGGATTAATACAATATTAAATTTCTTTTAGGTTTATTTTTAAATTCCTTAGGACTCTGTAATTGGGCTCAACATGGACTAGTTAGTTGGCACAAAATTTTGAATACAATACTTCCATCACTCATCTAGAGAGTGTGTGTATTTTTGGGGGTGAGATAAGGAGATAAACAAGGAGATATGGAAAGAAGGGGGGAGAGAAGGAGAGAGAGAGACATATAGTAAAAAATTTGGAAGGTGAATATAAAGAGAGAGAAAGGTGGGAGAGAAAGGAAGAGAGAGAGTGAAAAAAGGTAGGGAAAGAGAGATGGAGATGGATGCAGAGAGAGAGGGAGATAAGAATAAATACATAGAGAGTGAAAGGTGGATAGAGAGAGAGAGAGAGAGAGGGAGTGATAAGGAAGATGGAGAGAGAGGGAGAGAGGATAGCCAAGGGAAGAGAGATAGAAGCGGGGGAGAGGGAGGGAAGCTCTGGAAAAGAGAGGGAAGGGGAATAGAGAGAGGGGGTGAGAGGAGAGTTGAAAATAATTATATTATTTTGTATCAATGGAGAAAAGGCTACACAAGTTGTAACATATCTCCTTATTTTAGGATTTTTTCCTAGAGTTTAGGGGTTTGGTTTCAACTTCCTGGTTTCTAGTAATGTACTTAATGATGTAATCTTTCATTCATGGATGTAGAGTGTACGAGAGTGATCTCTCAGTTCTGAGTGTAGTCTCCAGGTGCAGTACTCACTTGTGAGCTAGAACTCCTTCTTTTAATTCTGTGCATATTTTATCTTGGTATCAGAGCTCCGATTGGGTGAGCCTGATCTTTTATCGCCTTTGTGGCTGGAGTGCCTTTGTGGCCAGTTTGCCTTTGTGGCAGAATCGCCTTAGTGGCTTGAGGTGCCTTTGTGGCCGCGTGTACACGAGAGCTGTGTGCTCAGCAGAGCTTTATGCTCGACCGAGCAGGTGGACTGCAGTAACACCTGGCTCACAGACTCAGATGATTTTTTAATTTTCTGAGCAGAAGGGGTTTGGTGCGTTTTTTGTGCTGACAGTAGCTCGAGGAAGAGCAACTGGCACATTTGTCAGGCCCATAGTCGCGCCACCATGCCAAAACACGATATTGGCGCAGAATCGAACGGAAAAATCGCGCCAATTGACTTGCCTTGCATCAATTTCATCTGGGGACAAATTTTTCGCTCGGGAGGGTGACAACTCACCATCAAGGGGATCCGTGGGAAGCCTCATATTCGCTGGACGATTTGTGAGAGGTGCAGATCGGAGAAGTTGTGAATCTATCCATGAGAGGCAAATCGGATCAGTTTTGATGAGATCGTTTTTGTGGTTGTATTGGAAAACAACGGATTTGTTCATCGGAGCAAGATTGAATTGCATATTTCTCAGATATTGTTGGATCTGAATCGAAGATATAGTGGGTGGATCAGGAGACCAGCAGATCAGTGGTAGAGCAGTGGCAAATCAGGTGAACAAGATCTGACAGGTATTCATTTGTTTTTTTCTGAATCAGGTGGGTAGATTCATTTATTTGTAGATCAGTTCAGAATGAGTAATACGATGGAATCTTATATCCATGAGTCTAGCAAAATCGATGGATCTAATTTCACAAACTAGAAGTTTAAGATTCAAGTGTTGCTTGAGGGTGAGAATGCATGGTCGATAGTGACAGGTGATGAGCATAGGCTGAATTCGAATACAGGGACACAGGAGCAAGAATGGGATAAACGAGAAAACAAGGCGAAATTTTTGCTGAAGATGTCCGTGAAGGACAACATTATCCCTCACATCAGAGAATGTAAATCGTCCTCTGAGATCTGGACGACCATCAAAAGTTTGTATCAGACCCATAATACAAGTTGAATTATGGCACTCAAAAGAAAGTTGTTTTCAATGAAGATGGACGAAAGTGAGACTGCTGTTGCATTTATCACGTGAATTAAAGATGTGAAAGACAGATTGGGGGACATCGGGGAGAAGGTGTCTGACTCTGATCTCGTCAAAATCACACTGAATGGGATGAGAGATGATTTTCAAATGTTCATCACTGGATTGGCGGCAAGGGAGAAAGTGCCTACATTTGAAGATCTGACAGGGATCTTGCTGCAAGAGGAGGAGCGGCGACAGAACTTGAAACCCCAGAGCGATGATCTTGCTCTGATGGCAAAATGGCGACCATTCAGAGGAAAGAAGCCATAGCAGCAATCACAGTTGCAACTGCAGCAAAGAGGAGGTACATAGCAGAAGAGTCTATATAAAGGTATGTTTGTAAATCATCCTGTAAAGAAATGTTATTATTGTGGAAAGAAGGGTCATATACATAATGAATGCTTTAAGAAGAAGGAAGATGATGCAAAGAAAAAACTGGCAATAGCAAAGCACAGAGGATATTTTGTTGAAGAAGATGTTGAAGAAGATTAAGATTTCACTCACGAATTTCGACTATTCACAGCTAACTGTGCCCTTTCAGCATCCAATGAGGATGACATCTGGTATGTCGATTCTGGTGCCTCCTCTCACATGACAGGTAAAAAGGAATTTTTTGAAAATCTTGAAGAAAGTATATATGGATCAAAGATTTATTTAGGAGATGATAGTGGATACGAGATTAGAGGTTATGGGGATATTCCAGTCAAGTTACCAAATGGTAAAATCATTCATCTTAAAAATGTTTTATATGTACCTGGAATTAAGAAAAATCTCATTTTTGTATCCATGATAACTGATCAAGATATGCAAGTCGAGTTCTTCAAGACTCATTGTGTCATGAAGGATTGCAGGAAAGAATTAGTTGCAACAGGCGTGCGCGTTGGAAGCCTATACATATTGGATGTAAATAGTATACCACAGCGAGCCATGGTTGCAGGTGGATCGATAGCCGAACAACTCTGGCATCAGAGATTCGGTCATTTGAATTTGTAGGACCTCATGTTATTGCAGAGAAAAGGTATGGTTGTGGGACTCCCTATCTTTCATAATACTCAGTTAAATTGTGATGGATGTGCCTTAGGTAAAATGCATAGAGAACAATTTCATGTGCATGATAGAAGGAAGGAAATATATATTTTAGAACTAGTGCACACTGATATATGCAGACCTATGCAGACAAGGTCACTAGGTGGAGCATATTACTTTCTGTTATTTACTGATGACTGCACTAGATATTCATGGGTTTATTTTTAGAGTAGAAAAAGTCAGAATTTCCAGTGCTTTATAGAATTTAAAACCTTGGTGGAAAAACAGTTTGGAAAGAGCATAAAAATTCTCTGATCTGATCAAGGGGGAGAATACAAGTAGGGGAATTCATGAAATTCTACAAATCTCACGAGATTGTACAACAGTTTACAGTGCCACACACACCACAGCAGAATGGAGTGGTAGAACGCAAAAACAGAACTTTAGTGGAGTGCGCAAGGAGCATGTTACAAGGTAAGGGTCTATCTAATAGTTTTTGGGAAGAGGCTATTAATACTGCTGTATATTTAAAGAAAATAAGTCCTACCAGGTATCTTGGCTTCAAAACTCCTTTTGAAGCTCTATATGGACTCAAACCAGTAGTAAATCATCTAAGAGTATTTGGGTCAAAAGCATTTGCCCATATACCCAAAGCTGATAGAAAGAAACTAGACCCTAAAGTTGTTAAATGCATCTTTGTTGGTTATGGCACAGAATTTAAAGCATATAAGTTGTTCAATCCTCAGTCTCATAAGATATTTGCAAGCAGGGATGTAGTGTTTCATGAATAGGTTCAAGACGGGAAAGATGACATTGGTGATGATTGGAACATTCCATTGCTGATGGATGAAAGCAGCGAGGATGAAAGAGAGTAGGAGCAGAAACAAGAGCAGAAAGAGGAACATGAAGAAGGTGATAATGCAAGCCCAATTAGATCTGAAGAAGAAAAATTTGAGGTAAGTCCCCTACCAAGGAGATCAGGTAGGAAGACTCAAAAACCATTAAGATTGAAAGACTATGCTTTGATGTCAAATATTTTGAACATTGTAGAGCCCACTAATTACAAAGAAGCTAGTCAATTTGAGGAATGGAGGGCTGCAATGAATGAAGAGATAGAATCTATTCTTAGAAATGACAATTGGGACTTAGTTGAATTGCCTAAGAATAAAACACCCATAGGATGTAAATGGTTGTTTAAACCAAAAATGAATGCAGATGGAGGTGTAGAGAAATTAAAATCTAGGCTAGTTGCAAAGGGATATTCACAGCAGGAAGGTATAGATTTTGATGATACCTTTGCACCTGTAGCAAAGTTAAATACTATCAGAATGCTTATTTCTCCAGCAACTAAACATAATTGGGAGCTACACCAGCTTGATGTCAAATCTGCATTTTTAAATGGTGAATTAAAAGAGGAAATTTACTAAGTGCAGCCAGAAGGGTTTGTAAAGCAGGGGCAGGAACATCTTGTTTGCAGATTGAAAAAGGCACTATATGGCTTAAATCAAGCACCCAGGCCTTCGTACGAAAAAATTGATTCTTTCTTTTTAGAGCATGGTTTTCATAGGAGTTTAAATGAGCCAAATTTGTATACTAAGTACAATAAGCAGGGGTAGATTATTCTGATTTCTTTGTATGTAGATGACATGATTATAACAGGAAATGCAGATAATTTAATCAAACAAATCAAAAGGCTGATGGCACAATATTTTGAAATGAAAGATCTCGGAAGTCTCCATTACTGTCTGGGATTAGAAGTATGGAGAGATACTGGGAAAAAATTTCTTACCCAAGGGAAGTATGCCAGAAATCTATTGGAGAAGTTTGGCATGGATCAGTGTAGGTCAGCAGCGACACCTTTGCAGCAGAATTTGAAGTTGTGCAGTGATGATGGCACTAAAGAGGTGGATGCCATGATGTACAGACAGCTGGTTGGGAGTCTGATATATCTCACAACAACCAGACCAGACTTGGCATACTTTGTTAGTGTGTTGAGTCAATTCATGTCAAAACCGCTCGAAAGTCACTGGGTAGCAGCAAAAAGCGTGCTGAGGTATCTTTGTGGTACTGTTAATTATGGCATTTTATACACTAACACATCTGATGTTATTCTAGCAGGTTTTTCAGATTCAGATTGGGCAGGTAACCTGGATGATTGAAGGTCTATCACAGGTTACGCATTCAGCATAGGATCCGGGGTCATAGCATGGAGCAGCAAGAAGCAAAGTACTGTAGCACAGTCTCCATGTGAAGCTGAGTATCAAGCATTGTGTGCAGCAACTTGTGAAGCGATCTGGTTGAGAAGGCTTCTCAATGATGCAGGAGAAGAACAACAGAACTCTACTCCTATCAAAAGCGACAACTAGAGCACTATTAAATTAACATACAATCTAGTGTTCCATAAAAACACCAAACATATAAACACTCAGTTCCATTTTTTCAGAGAGAAACTAGAGTCAAAAGAAATTATTGTTGAATATTGTAAAACTTGTGACAATGTGGCTGATATTTTTACAAAGCCTCTTGCACATGTGAAGTTTGAATTTTTTAGAAGGATGCTAGAAGTTCAGGACAATCCTTTCTCCATCAAGGGGGGGAGTTGAAAATAATTATATTATTTTGTATTAATGGAGAAAAGGTTACACAAGTTGTAACGTATCTCCTTAGTTTAGGATTTGTTTCTAGAGTTTAGGGGTTTGGTTGCAACTTCCTGGTTTTTAGTAATGTACTTAATGATGTAATCTTTCATTCATGGATATAGAGTGTACGAGAGTGATCTCTCAGTTCTGAGTGTAGTCTCCAGGTGCAGTACTCACCTGTGAGCTACAACTCCTTCTTTTAATTCTGTGTGCATATTTTATCTAGGAGGAGGGAGTGATAGATAGATAGATTTGAGTAAGAGACTATATGTTTTGGGGTTGATATAAATATATAGAGGTAGATAGAGATATAGATTGAAGGTGAAGAGAAAGAAGAGATAGATGGGGAAAAGGAGGGAGGGAAAAAGAGATTGATAGATATGGAGTGGGAGAGCATGTGTGTTTGGAAGGGTGAGATAAAGAGATAAACGAGAGATGGAGTGAGATATAGATATAGATGGAGGGGGCAGAGAGGGAAGAATATTTCTTGCACTAGATGCATTTATTTGAGTGTAAATGGTGATTTATAATCCTATTTGATTTCTTGCACTAGATGCATTGATTTTAGTGTAGATTGTTTACAATACTATTTGATTGCTTTCATTGAATGCATTGATTTCAATGTAGATGTTGATTCGTAATGATATTTGATTACTTTCACTAGATGCATTGATTTCAATGTAGATGATTTATAATCCTATTTGATTTTTTTCACTAAATGCATTGATTTCAATGTAGATGGTGATTTATAATCCTATCTGATTTCATGCACTAGATGCATTAATTTGAATGTAGATGTTGATTTATAATTATATTTGATTGCTTGCACTAGATACATTGATTTCAATGTAGATGTTGATTTATAATTATATTTGATTGTTTGCACTAGATGCATTGATTTCAATGTAGATGATTTCTAATCATATTTGATTGCTTACACTAAATGCATTGATTTTGGTGTATATGGTGATTTAAATGCATTTATTTCGGTGTATATGGTGATTTCTAATGCGATTTGACTGCTTGGAATAGATGCATTGATTTCAGTGTAGATATTGTTTCCTAATCCTATTTTCTTACTTGCACTAGATGCATTGATTTCAATGTAGATGTTATTTTATAATATTATTTTATTGCTTGCATTAGATGCATTGATTTTAGTGTAGATGTTGATTTCTGATTTGATGTAATTCGATGTATGATGGTACATGAATTTTAAAGTCATTGGATTAATAGTGTGCATTGATTTAAAAATTAGTGACAATGTACATTGATTTTTGTGTTATAGTAATTAAACCTATTAATATTGGAGAGCAAGAGAGACAAGGTATAATGGTTTACGATTCCAAGTGTCCTTTTCATATACAAAATATAAAAAATTATCAAGGGTGAAGTAACTAAACAATATTTATCATCTCAACACACTTACATAACTAAGTAAATTTAAAATTAAAATGAATTTACATATTATTGATCAAATTAATCACACGTTGTTCATATTATCGATAGATTTTCTTTGGCTACACACCAAATCTTGATCCATCTAAACTCGATCAAATCTTTGGAAATGCAAACATTTCCTCAAATTTTACACTAAAAAAAAATTGCACATTTAATCCCTTCCCCAAATTAAAATAAATCAACACTGATTATAATCCTCATCATTGTACAACATATATTTTTTATATTTTTGAGGGTGCGTCAATGTGAATTGACACACAGTAAACTGATCCTAAGAGGTAAGAATGGACACGGGGAAACACGTAAAACATCTTTGAATGGTTTACTATTTTAATTGTGAAAATGGATACGGGAGTTGTTTAAATTTCTTAGGTTGTTGAGTCATGAAACTGTTTAACTTAAATTTTCTGACTGAAATTTTATGATGAATTAGGGAGACATTGCAATATTAAATAATAATTTAATGAAAAATAAAGGTAATGTTTCAGAAAACTCTTAAAAGACAATTATATAAATCTAACAAATTTAAAATATTTTTTTCCTACGTTCTAATCAGATTTAAAAACATAATGATACGCAGCTTTTTTTTTGAGTTTTCTTATTAAAATTTGCCTGATTGAATTAAATTCCCAATGAAAAAAAATTAATGTTTAAGAAAACTCTTAAAACACTCCAGGATCACATCCAACAACTCTAAAATATAATTTCCCCACTTTGTAATCAGATTTAAAAATATATATACGTGAACAAAGAAAAAACAAAAGAGTGCCTCTCGCGTTTTTGGAAAGGCCACCGCACTCAGAGGTATTCATATTTAATATATCGATGCGGATAAAAGTCAAGAACGCTAAAATAATCTCGCTTCTCATACAACTCAAATATAATGACAGATAACGTATCGAGAAGGACATGTGAGGCGCATCAGAATTGTTAGAAAACAGTGCTTGTCAAATTTGTAATACCTCGATTGCATGGTAAGCAATGGGAATTCAAACGATGGCCGGTGTTGTTGGCCGGTGTTGTGGCTCCGCTTCATTGATACCATCTTTACTTTCGAAACGGCGTGGGATATCTCACACCATTAATACCGTGAAGAGCGAACACGAACTGGTAGCCGCCCCGCCGATGTGGAACTCTCGCCGCTCCAAAACGCACCGATTGTTTGACAGGCAGCATAGTTACGAAACCCGCTACCCCTTGACACCGCCATGAGATTCGATGATATACACATTTTCGGATGCCACGATTCAACGGAATGCCGAATCACATGCTGATTTAATGTGGCCTGTATTACACCTTCCGAACAAACCTCAACCGTTTTTCTCAACATTCGTTAAGATGGCGTTAACCGGACCTGTTACACTCAATCCAACGTTTATCTTTGTTGGAATTTAATTTCAACTGTAGGATAGCAAACATAAACGCAGATGAGAAAGGTTAAGGACAGCAGCAGGGGCAGCAAGCAATTTTTAGTTCATAACTTCGCGCAATCAGTCACTTCCCGCCTAAACCATTCACCAACCTCATTAAAATCTCCAACAACCCTTTTTAATGTGAATTGAACGCACAACACACAGCAAGCAATTTTCAGTTCATAACTTCACGCAACCAATCACTTCCTGCCTAAACCATTCACCCACCTCATTAAAATCTCCAGGAAACATTTTTAATGTGAATTGAACGCACAACACACAGCAAGCAATTCCAGAGGGGCAGCGAACTGGAGCAGCCAAGGAGTATGGCCGCCCGCCGGAATGAGTTACGTAGCCCATGTGTTGAGACCCACCAATGTAACTCGGTTGGAGCAACTCTCGGAAAGTATGAAAGAATAAAGTTTATTAATTTTAGCGTAAAGTTTTTTAAATGTTTTTTTTATTTACGGCAATGTATTTTGCATTAAAGGTTTAACCTTGGGTAAATTTTATTATTTTGCATTAAAGTTTTAACCTTGGGTAAATTTTATTTACCAGGTAAACTTTTTGGTTGAACTCAGAAATATGTGTTTTAATGTTTTGTTTTTAAGGTTCCGTTATATATATATATATATATATATATATATATATATATTTTGTAAATATATTATATTTACAATATGTATATAAGTATTGTAATGTGCCCTCAGAATAGTCGTTGTGTATTGTATTAAGAAAGAAAAATTTCGAAGGAAAAAAACTGAGTGTTGTGTATTAATACAGAGACAGAGAAAAAGACAATGAGAGTATTTTGAAGCACTGCGTGTGTAGCAGTCCTCTATAGTCATGTTTGTAAATCCTTCTGTGTGAGGAAGAACACATTTGTAACAGTTTTTTTTAATGAAATAGAAACACTTGTGCAATCTCTGTCTATTAGCCAAAGCAATTTTTTTTTATTCTCTTTATTTGAAGGAGAGTATTATTCTCTCTGCATTTGTGCATTTGTTCTGGAATTATCAGAAATTCCAACATGGTATCAGACCTAACCCAGGCTCTTTGAAGGTGTTAAAAAAACTGAAGGAAGAAGGATGTGTTGTAGCAGTTCACTAGCAGAGCTCTAGCAAGCCGAGGAGAAGTATAGTCCAGGTATTTCTAAAAAAAAAAAACAGAGTTATTGTTTTGTTTAAAAGAGAAGTCCTCAAAGACAAAGTTTTTTCTTCTAAAGAAGGAAAGCCAGTTTGTTTGAAAAACACAGTCAAGTTTATTTCAAAGGTGAGTTAGTAAGTAATGGTTGGACCAAGAACCAGTATGAGTATTGGAAATACTCAGCTTCCCCAATTTAATTGGAAGAACTATGATTATTGGGCCATTACCATGAGAGCCATGTTTTCCTCTGAGGACTTATGGGAATTTGTTGAAAATGGTTTTGAAGAACCAGTTGATGAACAAGAGTTTAATGCCTTAACACAGGCAGAGAAGAATCTGCTGAAGAGCAATAGAAAGAAGGACTCTAAGGCCCTCTTCTATCTCTATCAAGCAGTGCATCAGAGTGTGTTTTCAAGGATAGCAGCAGTCAAGAGATCCAAGGATGCATGGGATACTCTAAAAGTAGCCTATCAAGGTATAGAGAAAGTGAAAACAACAAAACTACAATTGCTGAGGAGAGATTTTGAAACTCTCTGCATGAAGGAGTCTGATAACATAGACTCATTCTTCACACATGTGATTGGGATGGTAAATCAAATAAGGTCTCATGGAGAGACACTTGAGGGAAGAAGTATTGTGGAGAAACTATTGAGGAGCCTACCCTCAAGGTTTGATGTTATTATAACCACTACTGAAGAGACAAAGTATCTCTCAAAGTTCACACTAGATGAACTTCATGCATTGCTGATGACTCATGAACAGAGATTTGGAAGATTAGTAAACCCATCTCTAGAGCATGCCTTCAAAACCAAGATGTTTTTTGGAAGAGGAAGAGGTCAAGGCAGAGGAAGAGGAAGATGCAGAAGCCAAAATAGAGAAGGAAGAAATAGCTCTTCACATTCACGTGGAAGGAGCAACAGTCAAAATCAAAGCCACGACCAAAGCAACAGCGAGCAAGGTGGACACCAACATGCTCAAGGACAAAGGTATGACAAATCCAATGTCCAATGTCATTATTGTAAAAAATATAGGCACTATGCCAACGAGTGTAGGAAAAAGAAAAATGACATGAATAATAGGCAGAATGCTAATGTAGAAAGAAAATAAAAGAACCCAAGGAATGTGCTGTTAATATGTAATGTAGCACAAGATAGGCAGGATGATGTATGGTTCTTAGATTCAGGCTGCATTAATCACATGACTGGAAACATAGCAATGTTTATCAATCTTGATGAAGAAGTTAAATTTGAAGTAACAACAGGAACTGATATTAAGATATCTGTCAAGGGAAAAGGTAGAGTTAGTATTCATGAAAGAAATGGTGAGTAGAAATTTGTGCTAGACATGTACTATGTTCCTAGCTTGAAATGTAATCTTTTGAGCATTGGGCAGCTCATAAATAAAAGTTACAATGTAGTTTTTAAAAATGATGTGTGCACAATAATGGATATACATCCAAGCAAGAAGATTATTGTTGAAATACAAATGACCAACAATAGAATTTTTCCACTCAAGCTCAATATAGACTTGAAGGGAAAAGGGAAGAATGTAGTGGTTGTAACTCAAGAGGTCTTTCAAAAGGAAGTGAAAGATGAGAATTGGTTATGGCACTTAAGATTTGGACATCTCAATTTCAGAGGTCTGAATTTGATGCACATAAAAGGAATGGTAAGAGGACTACCATTGATAGAGAAACTGGACAACCTATGTGAAGGCTGCATCTTAGGCAAACAACACAGAGAAAACTTTCCATCAGGAAAGAGCATAAGGACAAAAGCACCCTTAGAAATTATTCATTCAGATTTATGTGGGTCGATGCAAACAACATCAGTTTCAGGCAGCAATTACATGCTAACCTTCATTGATGATTTCACAAGGAAAGTATGGGTTTATTTCTTGAAATATAAAAGTGAAGTCTTTGAGAAATGTTGCCACTTTAAAGCTCTAGTAGATAAACAAAGTGGGCAGCATATCAAAGTTATTAGAACTGATAGAGGAGGTGAGTACATCTCAAAAGAATTTCTGCGTTTTTGCAGAGAAAACGACATACACAAATAGTTTACAACTCGGTACACACCGCAGCAAAATGGTGTTGATGAAAGGAAGAATCGAACCATAATGGAAATGGTGAGAAGTATGCTAAAGGCATAACATTTGCCAAATGAGTATTGGGCAGAAGCTACAAATTGTGTTGTATGTATTATAAATAGATGCCCAAAAAAAACTGTAATGAACAGAGTTCCAGAAGAAGAGTGGAGTGGCAGAAAACAGGGAGTCACCCACATGAGATTTTTTGGATGTGAGTCTTATGTACACATTCTAGATCAGCTGAGGAAGAAGTTGGATAGTAAGGGGGGAGAAGTGTATATTCCTTGGATATTGTGAAGATTCCAAGGGATATAGATTATATAACCCATCCACAAAGAAATTTTTTATAAGGAGAGATGTGCAATTCATTGAAGAGGAAGCATGGGATGGAAGCATTAAGAAAACAGTCAATGTTAAAAGTTGTTTATCTCATGATGAAGATGAGGAAGATGTGGCTGAAAACAAAACTTCATCGGTAGCACCACCTCCACCAACACAAGGACAGCAAGGGACACCTCAAGCAAGAGTACGAACACCCTTTAGAAGAAATGAAAGTGCATCTCCAAGCACACCAAATGGAGCAGATTTGAGTGCTACTTCAAGCACAAGTACACCAAATGAAAGAGGAACAAGATTTAGAAATATTAATGAAATTTATGAGCAAGAGACAACAAATGAAGGTATGAATTCCTTATTTTCTTTGTATTGTCATGTTGATGATCCTATTCATTTTGAGGAAGCTATAAAAGACATAAAATGGATAGAAACCATGGATAAAGAAATTAATGCAATAGAAAATAACAAAACATGGGAATTAGTAGATCTCCCAGAAGGGAAAGAAGTCATTGGAGTTAAATGGGTCTACTATACCAAAAGTAATGTTGAAGGCGAAATTGAAAGGCACAAGGCCATACTTGTTGTCAAAGGTTATAAGCAGCAACATGGAAGAGACTATGAGGAAACATTTGCACCAGTTGCAAGGATGGAAACGGTAAGAGCATTGTTGTCCATAGCAGCACAAAACAAATGGAAGGTTTACCAAATGGATGTAAAATCAGCATTTTTAAATGGAGTGTTAATGGAAGAGGTTTATGTTGAACAACCTCTAGGCTTTCAGAAAAAGGGCCAAGAGCACAAAGTTTGCAGATTGAAGAAATCTCTTTATGGGCTGAAGCAAGCACCAAGAACATGGTACAGTAGGATAGATTCCTATCTACTGGAGAATGGGTTTGAGAAATGTGAAGGAGAACCCACATTATACATCAAGGAGAAAGATGGTAAGATTCTTATTGTTGTTTTGTATTTTGATGATGTGATCTTCACAAGAGTGTAAGGAAGCAATTACACACACGGTAATGGGATTGAAACTCAGCAAAGATGACAGCAGCAAGGATTTTAATCCTAGCTTGTACAAAATCATAGTTGGCAGCGTCATGTATTTGACTGCAACTAGGTCGTATATCATGCATGCCATAAGTTTGATTTCCAGATTTATGGAAAGACCCAAACAAGCACATTGGCAAGTAGCAAAAAGAATTCTAAGGTATGTAAAAGGGACAAAGAGATATGGAATTAATTACACAACTTCAAAAAATTCAGAATTAATTGGTTATACTTACAGTGATTGGGCTGGAATTATTGATGACCGGAAAAGTACTTATGGTTATGTTTTTCATATGGGTTCAGGAGCCATTTCATGGGCTTCTAAGAAACAACACATTGTAACATTATCTACAGCAGAGGCAGAGTATGTGGCAGCTACAACAGCAGCATGTCAAGCTGTTTGGATGAGAAGAATGTTGAGAAGTTTATGCCAAGAACAGGTAAAAGGGACAGTGATTTATTGTGACAATAGCTCAACTATTTCATCGTCAAAGAATTCTTTGTTTCATAAGAGAACGAAACACATTGATGCCAAGTATCACTACATCAGAGAATTAGTGAGTAATGGAGAAATTGTTTTATAGCATGTTAGGACAGAGGAGCAGTTTTTTGATATACTAACAAAACCATTAGGGCAGAAAAGTTTTAATTACTTGAAAAAATGTTTGGGCATGGAATAAAGTCCAGCAATTGAAATTAAGGGGGAGTGTTGGAATTTAATTCCAATTATTGCAAGCGGCAGTCGGACAGCAAACATAAACGCAGATGGGAAAGGTAAAGGATAGCAGCAAGGGAAACAATTCTCAGTTCAGAACTTCACGCAACCAGTCACCTCCCCCTTAACCATTCACCCACCTCATTAAATTCTCCAGCAACCATTTTTAATGTGAATTGAACGCACAAAACACAACAAGCAATTCTGAAGGGACAGCGAACTGGAGCAGAGAAGGAGTATGGCCACTCGCCGGAATGAGTTACGTCAGCCATGTGTTGGGACCCACCAATGTGACTCTCAGAGGTAAAGAAAAGTTACATGAAAGTCTTTGGAACAACTCCCGGAAAGTATGAAGGAATACAGTTTATTAACTTTAGCATAAATTTTTTTAATGTTTTTTTATTCACGGCAATGTATTTTGCATGAAAGTTTTAACCTTGGGTAAATTTTATTTACCATGTAAAATTTTTGGTTGAACTTAGAAATACGTGTTTTAATGTTTTGTTTTTAAGGTTTATATATATATATATATATATATATATATATATATATTGTAAATATATTATATTTACAATATATATATAAGTATTGTAATGTGTTGTGAGAATAATGGTTGTGTATTGTATTAAGAGAGAAAAAGCCCGAAGGAAAAAAAATGAGAGTGTTGTGTATTAACACAAAGACAAAGAAAAATACAGTGAGAGTATTTTGAAACACTGCGTGTGTAGCAATCGTCTACAGTCATTTTTGTAAATCCCTCTGCATGAGCAAGAACACATTTGTAACAGTTTTTTTTAATGAAATAGAAACACTTGTGCAATCTCTGTCTATCAGCCAAAGAAATTTTTTCTTATTCTATGTGTTTGAAGGAGAGTATTATTCTCTTTGCATTTGTTCTAGAATTATCAGAAATTCTGACATTCTTCACCTTCGTTAATATATGGCTTTAATAAGATCCATGTCACACCACCTGTGCAGTCAGAATCACATTGCACAACCACACAATTCACGTGAAGAAAATGAAAACATCATTCGGAAACAATGATGGGATTTGATGCACAGTTAGGCCATCACTGGGTGATTTACCCGTGAAATGCGTCTGTAGGTTGTCGATCGTCAACAATGAAGGCGTGAACCATTGAATTTGAGATGCCCCAGTTTGACATTCCGATCAGAGAAAGGCTTTGGAAGAGGCCCCACTAATGCCTCGCTTTATTTTTTTCCAGGTATTTTTTTTTAATTAGACTAATATTATCAATTGCAGCATATGTTGCAAGAGAAACATCCTAAGGCAATAACATAGGAAAGAGTAGCTTAGAATAAATAAAATGTTGCGGAGAAGGAGCCATCGTGAAAGAATGAAAGACAAATTTATCTTCCATGGAAGCATGTTGTGGACGTTTGAAAGATATTGATAATAAGAGTTATCAACCATAAAATTTTCTTATAGATGTTGAAATAGGCAAGTGGGGATGAAAACATATATGTGAACAAACATAATAAAGAGCATCAAGGAGATGTATAGGGACAAAACAAAGAGCTTTAAAGAGATGTGAATGTACCTATAAATGATGAGGAAATGAGAGATGTAGAGTAACTTGTTAATGAGAATATTGACTACAGAAATGAAGTGACCATTTTAATATTTTAAATTTTTTTAATGTACATCATGGACATTAATCAATGAACAATTCAAGTTAAAGTGAATTGGTTGATCAATTTTTTTTTCATGGTATATCTATCATAGCACAAGATTAATTCTTAAATATATTTTAAAAAATATATATATCTAAGAGCCTTAAAAATCATGAGGCCTATGTTGAAGTTAAGTTAAAAACCTTGTCTGATCATACCAACATGAATGTCCCATGAATAAAGAAATAGATCGTGATTTTCTACCTTCAAAATCAAAGGTTGTTTTGGTGCAGTTCCTCCATATTTAATCTTGATCACTTCATATTGAGTCACCTATGTATTATTTCCTTCATGATATTTGAAACTATTCAAAACATCACATTTTTCTTTACCACTTATCTCCCTAGTGTCTACCATGTTCTTGTTTTTTCAGTATCACTGATATGAAGTTTGTTTCTTCTGTTCTTTGTGTATATAGTAAAAAATATATGGAGATGTGGCTTTCATCACTTCAAGAGTAGTAAAAATAATTCTATTGAGAAAATAAATCCAGCAATGAGAGAGATTTAGTAGAATTTATGGAGTTGGAAAAAATGTCTTGTTCTGTGGTGTTGGCTACTCGGCATAGCTTTCTTGATCTTGTGTAGAAGAAATGAATTTGTATTTATCTTATATTACATTAACCATGAAATTGCCAACATTCATGCCACACTTTCCATCACATTTGTAGAGAAAATTATAACAAAGTATCACACTTTTCTTATTAGAGCTAAATTATCCTATATGCAACAACAATGGATTTCATCACTTAAGTGCAGTAAAAACAATTTTATTGGGAAAACGACTGCAAGAAATTTGTAGAGAAAATTATAACACAATATCACACTTTTCCTATTAGAGGTAAATGTTCCTATATGTAACAACGACAGATTTCATCTCTTAAGACCAGTAAAAACAAGTTTATTGAGAAAACAACTCGGACACATTTGTAGAGAAAATTATAACACAGTATCGCAATTTTCTTTTCAGAACTAAATGCTCCTATATGCAACAATGATAACTTTCATTGAGAAAAATATCTAACACTCAGAGAGATTTGGAAGTAATTTTTGAACATGTATTTCTCTATGGTGTTGGATATTGGGCATAGCTTTCTTGATAAAATTACAATAGAGTATCAAATTTTTCTTATCATATCTAAATGTTCCTATATGCAACAACTACCTTTTGCCTCATAGTTTAAATCTCTGCAAGGAGGAGAAGAGGAGGAGTGTCAAGGTGCAAGCTAGAATAAGAAGATAAATAAAAGCCATTTTCTTTTATTATGGATCGGGTTATAAAATATAATACACTCTCTCTTCATAAGACTGTACAATATATATTGGATGGAGGGAAAGGTTATAATAAAACTTGTACAAAAAACCCCTTAGGGTTGTCTGAAATTACTGTATTTCTAATCACATAGTGTAAATTTTGTAAAACTATAATCTACAGTAAGGACTCAGTGGGATTTTTATTTTGTAAGTTTTGTTTGGAATTGAAAAATAAAAAAATTATAAAAGCTAAAATTATGTAGTGAAAAGCTTTGTTTAAAATTTTAGAATAAAAAGTTGACTATGTTTAACATCATATAATATGAAATTTTTTTATAATTAGAGTAAAACACATGTAAGATATTTTAGCTACAATTACATAATTAAAGATATGTATATAGTTTCTTTTTGAAGGAAGAAATTTGATATTCATTAACAAAAAAAAATTGTATGTAGTTACAAATATTTACAAACTATTACAATTAAGTAATTATAGGTAAATTTAGTGTTATTTAATAAATGAGAATTATGAACGTTCATCATTATTGCTCAAGATAAATCATGTAGTGTGAAATAATTTTAAAATTTTAAAAAGTTCACCTATTTAAAAAAAATTCATTATTAATTTATTTTTTTATATATTAAGAAGAACTACTCATGAATAATAAAACACTTGCAACATAAATAATATATAACAAAAAAAACCATGTATTTTTTGAATAATAAAATAGTTTTTACAAAAATAATATAGAACAAGAAAATATATGTATATTTGGATGTATGAAAATTTAGATACATTTTAGTAGCTAAAATTTTAAAAGAATAATGGTTATAAACCTTTAAAAATAATTTTATTAAATAATTAGTATATACCTATATTATTTATCAGAGGGATCAATTCTCTTTTCACTCTAAAATACGTTTGCATATCAAGATATTTGATCCCTCTAGTTAAGATTGATCTAGGTCATCTTAGTTCCCCCTTTAAATAAATTATGTTCCACATGAATACCATGAACTCTTTTTATAGTTTACTATTATGTTATTTTATTATTTTAAATTACCATAATAGATAAAAAAAAAAATTAACTTAAAAATCACCAAAACCTAAATTCAATCTAACTTATTAAAAAGAAAAAAAGATTAACATTGTAAAAAATATATATAAAACTATTGAATTGTGGATATAGTGGCCTAAAACATTTCAACATTTGATCCAATGGCTCAGAGTTGTATATTTTAAAAAAATTCATTATTAATTTTTTTTTTTTTTACATATTAAGAAATATTTCTTATGAATAATAAAACACCCGTAATATAAATAATATATAACAAAAAAAACCATGTATTTTTGGAATAATAAAATAGTTGTAACAAAAATAATATAGAGCAAGAAAAACTATGTATATTTGGATGTATGAAAATTTAGATACATTTTATTAACTGAAATTTTAAAATAATAATGGTTATAAACCTTTAAAAATTATTTTATTAAATAATTTGTTTATATCTATATTATTTATGAGAGGGGTCAATTCTCTTTTCACTCTAAAAGAGCTTTGCATATCAAGACATTTGTTCCCCTAGTTAATATTGATCTTGGTCATCTTAGTTTCCACCTTTAAATAAATTACATTCCACATGAATACCATGGGTCAATACCATGGGTTTTTTTTATAGTTTATTATTTTTATTTTAAATTACTATAATAGCTAACAACATTTTTAATTAAAAATCACCAAAACCTAAATTCAATCCAACTTATTAAAAAGAAAAAAACTAACATTATAAAAAACATATATAAAAATATTTACTTGTTGATCTAATGGCCTAAAACATTTCAATCATCTAACATTTCATCCAATGGCTCAGACATGGACACAGTGACAGCTAGGGGAGTTTTTTTCAAATAAGAATGCCTTACGGTGTAATTATAATTTTAAATCGTTAAACTAAATTTATATAGTTTTAGGGTTGGGTGAGTTTTCTTTTAAATATTATGTTTCTTTAATTTAAAAATGTAATTATAGTACTAGGTAAAAGACTTCATAGACTACTTGAAGTTCATTTGATTCAACCTTTATTCTACTTATTTAGATGATTCCAGGAAGTTGTATTTGCTAGCTAATGACAATAAAAAGTTGATGGAAATGATGTAAAGTTTTGTGAGGGGAACTCTGATTTGTAGCAAATTTCTAGCTAATGGCAATAACAATTCAATGGAAATGACGTAAAGTTTTGTGAGTGGAAAAATAGGTATGGCATTGGTGAAATGGTTTGAACTCTAAAATTTGTATAATTCTATTCACTGAAATGCTTATTTGTAATGATAATGAATGTATCTATATTTATTGATAACAATTTATATAATTTATGATTTTTCAAGTTAAAGAAAACAATTATGTTTTTTCTTAATTATAACAATGGTTCTCAATAAAGTAATGTTTTATTTTTACTAGAGCAAAGAAACAACAAAAATGAGTGGATAATGTTGATTTTTTAAATGCCTTCTAATCTAATATTTTTTATTTTTATTTTTTATGTTAATCTTTTTGTGTTTTTGTGTGGATAATGTTAATAGTAAGGCACAATGATAGAAGGATCATAAAGAAATAGTAAAACAAGAGACATGTATTGTATCTTAAGAAAACCCATTTGGGAGAAAAGCTTCTTTTAAATAAATTATTCAATTCAAAAAGAGATACAACTTATGGCAAACTTAGGTCAAATCTGGTAAAAAAATAAGTAGCCTCATAATTTGGTTTACTACCGAAGAGATGTATCTTCCTATAATTCGACCTCCTGCTGCTCAAGTGATCAAAGTGGGTATTGTGGCCACCCACCTATTCCATCTAGTTAGTTTCATCATTTTTATTATTTACTCTTTTTAGCATTTTTTGGGTCGTGGATTTCTAGAGCTGTTTCGAGGTCTCAAACAACGTAGTCCTCGGTGAGATCTTTTTGACGAGGTATTATACACGCCAAATGAAGATACTATGACCAAGTTACAACCTCGGGAAGTTGGCTATCCAACTAACGCCAACGAGGCCCATAAACTCTTGGTGTTCCATCTCCTCGGGTTAAGTTTTTGGTTGTTTAGGGTTTTCTCTTATTGTTCAATAATAAAAAGACCCTTGAGCCTCATTGTTACACAGTTCAAAGGCATGTAGCCGCCACATCTCTTCTCGGAGATAATCTAACATCACCCTAACTAGTTTATGTCCATTCTGTTTGTAAGCATATTTCAGTCATTTGATATTAATGAAATGAAGTTTTATTTCTACTACATCTCTGTATTTAAGTGTATTTATATATTTTATTTCGTTTTTGCATAAATCCACATTTAGGTTACGACTCCATGAGGGTTTGAAACATATTTCAGTTTAAATGTTTTGCAATAATCTTCAGTAAACTTCATGTAAGTTTTACGGTCTTCACCGATCATATTAGAGAGTGAAATATACCTCATTTGAAATTATTTTTTATTATCTCAAATGGTATTTGTAGGGAAAGTGATTTCGTTTCCAGGTTTGAGAGATATGAGTAATTGATGTTACACTTGTATGGAACACTACGCTGACCCGTGTCCTATGAGTTTGTCGAATCATTTTCTCACCCTACACGTCATCAAATTTCAAGTGTCTTGTATCACTGAAAATATCTATTCAATTCCTCAAATGGGTCTTTGACTGAATTTTATTTCATCACCTATAGAATAAGTTATCATCAAAGTTGTAGCAAGAGATCCATTTCACTCAAGATCTAGATCAATGGTATCAGAGCAGTCTCGTCTTTATCTATATTTCTTTGGATGTCCCCAACGAGGTTGAGGTATAAGGAGATATACTTGATTTGGTTGAACCATTGCAATATCAGCGTTGTAAACCTCGACGGCCTCCCATGGCGGAAGAAAAGAAAGAAGAGAGAGTAGGAGATCCTATCAAAATATTGGTTGAGGAGGCCCTTAAGAAACAAAGGAACACGATGATGGATAAATTTTCCCAGATCCTTCAAAAACTTCCCACCAGCGGTGTATCTTCATCCAACAACCACTCTGGAGGTGCCACTCCTTTCAAGGTACAAGTAACCTTTGACATTCCTGTATTTGAAGGCCATATAGATACATATGTCGTAGGTAGATGGTTGAATTTGTTGAAGGGTATTTTTCGATCCATGATTTCTCTGACCGATAAAATATTACTTTTTCACTCCTCAAAGTCGCCCCTCATGTCAAAGACTGGTGGGAAACCTACTGTGAAAACAAATATGAGAGGGAACCCTCTCTATTCTTAGCCACACCCACTTGGAATTTGTTCTGAGATGAAATCAAGGAACAATATTACCCCGTCGAGAGATATGACAAGAAGTACATCTAATGGACCACGCTGCGGCAGAAAATGGATCAATATGTGCACGAGTTGATGAATTTTTTCGATACCATTTTCACAAAGTTGGGTATTAAATGTTCAGAGATACATTTGGATATCAAGTACCATAGCTGTTTGCACATATACATTTAGGAGGAAATGGAGTTCCTTGACATTACCTCGCTTGGCGCAGTATATAGATATGCCACCAAGATCGAGAAGAAATTTAAGGAGAAGAAGCGATACTTTGGATCCGGGAATCCGAAGCTAGGGAAAGGTGCCCTCGAACCATAGAACAAGGGCAAAATACAAAGAAGGATGACTTAGAAAAACACCAAAAAGCCAAAGAAGGACATGGGGAAGTGGTGTGAATTTCATAACAGCTCCATTCACAACACAAGCGAGTGTCAGACCAAACAGTCATTGGTGGCCGAACTGAAGGCATCCGAATCTTATGGATGTTCTGATTCTGAGTCAGAACTAGATAAGGGGAATAAAAAAGGGAAGTAGATATTTGATGCAGATCCAGGTGCCACTGTTTTCACCACCAAGCTCTAGTGGGAGGATCCCGATGATCTAGAGGAGGGGGAGCACCTTTTCCATTTACAGATGTTGGCGAAGGGCTCTACACTGCAATTCCTTGTCGATAGCAGAAGCCAAATTAACTTCATTTAAATAGAGGTCATGAAGCGGCTCGACCTACCGACTACAACATATCCACAACCATATACCATTGGGTGGTTTCACCAAGGAAGATGTCTCCGTGTCAACCATTAGTGCCACCTTCCGTACAAGATCAAGCCCTTCACAGATGAGGTACTGTGTGATGTGGCTTCTCTTGACTTGTCTGATGTATTATTGGGCCAACCATAATTATGGAAGTGACATGTTGTGTATGAGGCTAAACCTCGTTCTGTTATTATTACTTTGAGAAATAAGTTGTATAGGATACCAGAGGTAGTACCGCCTCCCGCCCTCTCTTTGATTACTTAAAAGAAACGGAGTAATATTATTTCCCAAACTAGTAATTTTTTTTTCATTACAATTCTCCCACGGGGAAAGAATAATATTATGGCCACAACCTCCAAACAGGGCTCCTCTTCACGGTAGCATCATATGGACAAATTTTTTGAGGAATACAAGGACATTTTCTCCTCACCCACAAAGCTTCCTCTACAATATCAAGTGAAGCACACCATGTATTTGACCCTATTTGCGCTTCTCATGATGTTTCCACACCTCATTCAACCATAGAGATAGAATCAATACGTGTACTTTTTGATGTCTACCAACAAGTCCACGAAATATTGGGGAAATCCAATGCCAAGTACAAGCAACGCTAGGATGAACATCGAGTGCCACACAAGTTCCAAGTGGGAAACATATTTCGGTCACATTAGTATAAGGAGTGCCTCTATCGACTCCACCACAAGCTATGCCCACTTCAGAGCATGCCATATCCTTCATAGAGTTGTCAAAGCAAGCCAACTCATTCAAGTATGGGGAAAGTGGTTCACTAGGGACCAGGTTCAACAAATATTTCCCTACCTCATGAAGGATTTGTCGGTAATGGGGACCATTGATTTATAAGGGGGGAGGAATGATCCAGGTGGATATTAGTGGCCACCTGGCTATTCCACCTAGTCTGTTTCATCAGTTTTATTATTTATTATTTTTTTCATTTTTGGGTCTTGAAATTCCAGAGCTGTTTTGAAGCCCTAAACAATATAGTTCTCGGAGATATATTTCCAACAATGTATCAGACACCCCAAACAGATATAATATGACCAAGCTACAACCTCGGGAAGTTGGCTACCCAACTAACCCCAATGGGGCACATAAAATCTTGGTGTTACATCTCCTCGGGTTAGGGTTTTCATTTTTCAAGGTTTTCTCTTCTTATTCAATAATTAAAAGGCCCTTGAGACTCATTATAACATAGTCTAGAGGCATGTAGCCTCCACATTTTTTTTCAGAGATAAGCTACCATAACCCTAGCTAGTTTATGTCCATTCTATTTGTAAGCATATTTCAGTCATTTGATATTAATTAAATGAAGTTTTATTTTTGATATATCTCTGTGTTTATTTTTATTTTTCAATTTTATTTCATTCCATCATAGATCCAGATTCAGGTTACGGATCCATGATGGTTTGAAAAATATTTCAGTTTCAATTATTTGCAGTAATCTTCAGAAAACTTCATGCAAGTTCCACAATATCCATCAATCATATTAGAGAGTGAAAAATATCTCATTTAAAATTATTTTTTATTATCTCAAATGGGGGTTTTACGTAATTTGATTTGGTTTCCCAGTTTGAGAGATATGAGAAATTGAAGTTACACCTGTCTGGAACACCGCACCGCCATGCATCCTATGAGTTTGTGGAATCATTTTTTCACCCCACAGGTCATCACATTTCAAGTGTATTATATCATTGGAAATATCTACTCAATACCTCAAATGGGTCTTTGACATAATTTGATTTCATCACCTATAGTAGAAGTTATCAACAAAGCTTCAGCAAGAGGTCCATTTGAACAAGGATCCAAATCATTAAGAGATAGATCTGCCCAGAATTTGTTCTACGAGAGATTGTCTGCCCATAAAATTGACTTGTTGTGCCTCAGAGATGTTTTTCTTAGATTCAACCTTCTATCTAATATGGTTTTCTGCCCAGGATGAATTGTAATGTATGAATAGAGACTACAAGAGTGATTTGAATTTCTTGTTAGAGGAGGACGAAATGAATTTATATAGTCATTCAAGTAGCCAGACTTGGTGTCACTAAAGGGTCAGGTCGAATTCATCTTTTTCACAGATGACTTAATATTTGGAGCAAAAAATTCAACTTTTGAAATCCAATTTTTTCTCTTTTTAAGGAAACATGAAGAACATGTATGATATTTATTGTTTCATATATTACATTGGACAAAATATTAATTATGAATACATACCATACTCACAAAATTCAATAGGTAAAACATGTACTCTTATAATTATTTTTCTCAATTAAATTGAGATAATTTTTTTAAAATTGTTAAAATTACGATAGTAGAGTAAATTATGAATTACCATATTCTTCCTAACTAACATAACTGTATCTAAAATTCTTGTACATTATCTCAATGAATGAGATAATATTTTAAGTTTTGGGAACACAATTAAGAGTTGAGATACATACTCAAAATTAAAAATAAAGAACTAGAATGGCATTGAAGAACACCATATCTATGAAAAAAACATCTATCCTATGTCTAGTAGCACCATGAATTTTATAGTATGCATATTACAAATTTGGAAGGGATACTCAATGATTATTGATTTCATTGAAAGATTTTAATTTTTTCAATGGAGCATAGATTGAGTGGGCCTAATTGAAGAGCATGTGTTTCCTTGTATGAGGTCATAGGTTCAACTCTAGAGGGAGATAGCGTATGTACACATTTTTAAAATATAGAAATCAAATCACTATGTGGAGGGGGGTCCTTTATCCCACAAACAAGGGGATCTCATACAAAAATATGGTGTCTATCTTAGTTGTGGCTTTAAAATTAGATTATTCAATTTATAGTTTGATTGAGTATAATGGTTAAGAACATTTGTTTCTACTTAAGATGTTGCAGGTTCAAATCTAGATGGGGTATAATATTTACACCTTCATAGAATTTAATAGTAAAAAAAATGTTCAGAGGCGGGCTCTCCAAGTTTTCCTTTATCACATTTAAGCTTATATGCTTGTCTTAAATGACTATCTTTAACAATCTAGCATTATTCTGGAGAATGCAAAATATTTCACATTAACTCATTTAACCTATCCATTGAAGGATATAGCTATGGAAGTGATCAAAATTGGTTCAAGTTTATTTGAATATAGCAATATAGAAGTGTGCAACAATTTTTATGATCTCCATCCTGAGAACTACTCTAACATATTACTGTAACAATAAAATTGATTAATTCTAAATTTGTAATTTTTTTTGAATAATATTTCTTTTTTATCTTAAACAAGTATTTCTTAGGGTTCAAACACAACTCTATACTTATTATTTCCATGTGTTGTTTTTTGGTTTTAGAAGTGTTACCCTTTAATTAGTGTCTATAGCAAGACAATGATATAATCACTACTACATAATCCAGATTTCCTAAAGTAAAAGTACTAGATACACAATAAGACACTGTAAACTTACCAAGTACTTAGTAGGGAACTATCATTTCACTTTAACATGTACAAAATAAGAGACAAGTTACACATGGACTCTACCTCATCAACTAAGTTGACGTGAAATAGCTTTAGGTTGACATGTGGGAAAAAACTCTAAATATGAATAATAATGTTCACCGAAATTGTGAGTATTAAACTTTCATTGAAAAGTCTCATACTTGCATGTGTATGAGATAAATAGAGAATTATACTTATATAGGTCTTAGCGTCACCAACTCAAAATTGAAATAAAAATATTTTACACCTTCAGAAATCTTCTAAATGCAAATAATTCAAAATAGCTTTTTAATAGTGTGAGGGCCTAGCATGAGAAAGTAAGTTGAAACCTACCTCCTAAACAACAACCATTTGAATATGGCCCTAATATTTGAAGCACTTTTCACGCAACTTAATTGCTTGAATTGCTAGAAATTAAATTATCAATTGGGGCTCATATATTAATGAGGTTCTAAATAAATATATCAAGTAGACTTAACCGAGTGTCAATCAATGAAGTCTACAAAATTTTATTACAAACATATTTTTACTGAACATGGATTCACCACTTTCATGCCACTTTAAACATACAATTAAATATCCATATTAAAATATTGTTCACGGGCATTTCCAACATGTTTAGTAGTTTATATACCTAGAGAAATATATGCATAAAACCACATTGTTCTGAAAACATAAAGCAAACCAAATTATTTGAGAGTTACATGTCCAAATCCTGGGGTTTCTTGCAACCCTTGGTGGATCTCTGGGTTGCTGACTCTCCCCATAGGGCTCTCACACCATGATGCGACCAAAAGGCCACTTTACCCACATATGAAGAAAATTTTAATAAGTCTACCCGTTCCAAAGATTCAATACTGGTAAAAGAGTATTCACTTTAATTTATGCGTGGAAATAAACTTTATGGGAACCCAAACCAACCTTTATTTATGCACTTTTACCTTTAAAATCCTTCAAATTACCTTTATTTCCTTTCTTCGTGTCTGTACATGATCGCTTCACATGAACCGAGGACTCACCTTCGGTTATGGACCCACACAAATGGTGACGAATCACACTAAATGACACTTCACACTTCTTATAACTTACCCCCCCCCGTAGATTCACCGCTTAACTATTTTCGTGATATTGCAATTTCGTAATTCGCTACATATATCACTTCACACTTTGCCCAATTAACATTTTGTATGTCACACCTTTTAATTCACCCGATTAACCTTTAACACGTGTTATATGTGATCACATCGCATCGCACAAACGTAACCTATAATGCAAAATCTTAAAAACAACCACAAAAAAACTGCGTTGGACGATGCGCGCTTCATTGCTATGCCGACACGTGGCTCCCCTTCAGTGCATTGAAACTTTCAATCCTTACTACATCGCAACTTAAGTCATTTAGATTGCGATATCCTTGAAAATAAACATTAAAACCGTCGATGTGCGACATGCGCTTGACCTCTGGGCTGAGAGGTGGCTCTTCCCTTTATCGCATCGCAAGTTAATTTTTTTAACTTGTGAAGTCCTTAGCACCTAAACTTAATAACTGTTGATGTGTGAAATCACTCTTTTTGTGATTTAACCTCCACCGTTTATCTACACCCAGATCTAATGGTCCTCACTACTTTTCCTTCATCGCATCGCAAGTTATATCATTTACCTTGTAATGAATTAATCTTAAATGTTAAAATCACCGATTTGCAATGTGCGCTTGGCTCTTCCGCCCGACACGTATCCACTTCGAAATCTCCCCAATTTAACTTACGAATTCAATCTTAGTTGTTCATCTTAGAAACTGATCTTTCTTATTTAATCTTTGCTTTCCATTCCCTTCCTTTGGAGATATTATAAAGTCTTTTGTTGTCTTAGTCTTTTCTTTTGTTTCTTCGACTTCTCCACTCACTACTCCTCCTGGGCTTTAACTTCTATTCATTTGCTCAGATCCTTAGCCTTCATGCTCAATGCATACTTTAGAACATTGCTTTAAGCCCGAATACATAACACCCTCTGTATTTTCTTCTCCAAATATCAATTTTGATTTCTTCTCATTCTCGGCCTGCACACAATTATTATCTGCACTTGTTTGTTTTCACACAACATCAACAAATTAACTCTCGGACTAGAATCGTATAGATTCTACCCAGCCACTAAGTTGTTATCACTCAGAAATATTTACTCTTTAATAAAAATTCACATAACAATGGTTTATTACACAGAAACCATAATTTCTCAGTTACGGATCACTCAACACGTAAAAGGAATTTCTTCCATTATGGATCACTCAGGACATAATAGAAATGACACATACTCACAATGAAATTTTATTTCTCATTAATCAATAAATGTACAGACACAATAAAACTTGCTTACAAATTAGCCTTGGTTAATGCTCTCTTTTCATGGCCTTCTCTTCTTACTGAGAACCTTCTCTGTCTCTCAGGCTTCTCCTCTCTCTCCGCAGGCTTCTTTTTTCTACCCAATGAAAGTCTATCCTTTAAATATTTATCAACATATTCCTAAATTTTATCAACTAACTCCTATAATTAGAAACCCATACTTAACTCTATCTATGAATCATTCACTAAATCCTCAAGTCATCCCTCCATCTCATGGATTTGTTACATAGTTCATTATGACTAAGCTCTTTGACTAATGAGTCAACACCTATCTAGAACCTTCTAGACTAATATTTGTGAACTATGAAGTTCTTAGAAGACTTTACAATGATTATACAAAGAAAATGTCCCTCTTGGACCAATTTCAAGACCTTAGCCTTGAATTACATTACAAATTTAACTTGAGGCTAGATGCTCCCACATGAGACTCCCAAAGTAGAAAGAATACATGATCACCTGATCATATGCCTTCTGTCCTTATTTCTCCTAGATGCTAAACTTTGTTTTGATGTTGTCCATAAGCTACAATGTCTTCATCATTCTTTAGCTACAATGTTCCAGGCTTCCATGCTTTGTACTGTAGTGCTCCACTGTCTCTACCTTCACTATTCTTCACTTTCCAAAAAATTCCACAGTGGACTTCTTTCTTCATTCAGCTACAACTCATATTATGCATCTGCATTAGGTTCCATAGTTCATCTATGGATTCTTATAATCCAGTCTATTGTTCTAACCTATTTTTTTTCCTTACTTTTCCATTGTACTTTGCTACACTTTATCCATTCATCACTAAACTGTTGATTTATTTCTTCAGCTCTTCTTGCTTCAATTTCTTCTTTTTCACTTGGAATTGCTCCATTTATTACTGCAAATATTACACTTGACATTGTTTTCTCCCATACTTCCTAAATATCTCTTAAGATATGTCGATCTGCAACATCCCTTTTATTCTCACTACCTGCAAATTTACTTTCAAAAAATAAATTATATTTTGATTCTTTGACTGCAGTAATATACTCATTCACTCTCCTTTGTATAATAGAAAATATAATCAAGTTTGGTAAACTAATATCTTCTCCTGCCTCTTTCACAACTTGAGACATTTCCACATCATTGTCTACAATTCCTTTCTCATACTCAGATTCTTCTAATAACTCACTGTCTACTTGATTCCTCTCAAATCCATCACTATGTTGTTCATCAATTCCAACATATTTTCCTTTCTCTTTCTTGACAACCTTCAGTGATTTTCCTACACCTCCTTGAGTAATTCTGACAGTTAATTCATCTTCTTCAAACACGAAATCATCATTCTTTATATATTTCTCATCAATATGCCTTACTTGGCAACTTCCAGTCTTCTTCAGTTCTAAAATTGAGTCTCCTTGAACTTGTGATAGGTCTGTCTCATCTTCATCAAAACCTGTAATCATAAACCGATTATCAGGAAAAATATAAAGCTTTGTTTCCTTTTCCTTCTCTGGAAATATCTTAATATGTTGCTCTGAGTTTTCCTCTAACTCCTTTGTTAGCACATCAATATGTTGATTGAAATTCTCCAAAGAACTCACGAGACTGTCAGGTAGTCTCTGCTCCATTTCTTCTATTTCAAGGATGTCTCCCTGCTTTGGTTTACACTAATGAAATCCTTCATATGTAATGTCGATTTTCCGAACTCTTATTACCATTATTGCATCCTTATATTCTTATTCATCATTTTCATTCATGACAATTTCTTTGTCTTCCTTCTTCAACAATTTATCCTGAGTATATATCCTCTAATTTTCCAACTTTCTTCATTGAAGGTATAACTTTCTATATAACTCAACAATTTCAATTGGAGTATAATTTGGAAACTTTACACAGTTTTCAATACTTTCACTTGTTTTTTACCAATCATAAGATGACCCTTCTCCCTCTGTTAAATCTACACACATGTCTAAATCAACATGCTTAAAAATTTCAAAATCATTAGGCACAGTAAATACCTTTTCTTCATCTTCAGGTCTTAACTCATATCTCCTATTCCAATCTTCATTATTACCACCTCCAATATTTTGCTACACATTTCCATGGGACCTCTCTGTCTCCTTTTGTTTCTGATATATTGCTATCTCAACATTAATTTGAATAGATTTCAGACTCTTCTCCTTCTCCTTAACAAAATCTAAAGTTTGTTCGTCATCCTGTGATGTACCTGCATACATACAAAAAGTATTAGTTTTAAAAATACAAGACCTTTCGGCCTTGTTCAACGCTTTAAGCATCAAGCTTTCATACCCTAGTTTACAATGGACACTCTAGATTTCAATAAATCCTTTTGGCTTTGACTCAACTCCTTTGAGTCTCTCCTTCTCCAAAAAGTCAATATGTCTCTTCTCTAGTTATATGAACTTGTTTATCAATTTGACAGTCCATCTCTTTTGCAATAGGTTCCATCTAACCCATTTTCTCATTCTCCATCCATATATTTGGTCCTCATTCTCTTTCTCTTGTAGCCATCCCTGTAGTACTTTCAACTATATTCTCCTCACTGCAACATTTCTCTCTTTCTCTTCATTACTCATCTTACCTTTATGGCATTCTATAGAACCTCTTCTATGACCCTCCATGGTAACCTTCCTCATGATCTCATCTATGCTCGATTGGTGATCTACAACATAGCCTTCTCTTGTAGCAATATCCTCTTGCTACTAAATACTTTATCAAGCTTCCTCTCTGAGCTTCATCTCTTCCTAGGTATTCTCTCTCTTGGTTCACTCTCTTGAACCTTCTAGAGCTTCATTGCTCCCTTGGTTTCTGCACTCAGTCATCTCTCTCCTTTCTTCCAATCTCTAGTTGGATAGGTTCATTGTTATCATCATAAAAAACTATGCTTTTTCTTGGCTTGAATTATCAAACATCTTCACAAAATTTCTTTCAATAATTCATCATTAATTAACTGAAAACATGAATATCATACCTCACTGTCCAATTTTCTGAACACATGTTTTTGTTGCAGTTTCTCTTTTCCATCCTTCAATAATTAGATCTACTTTCTCCCAAGTAGATTTTCCTTCTATCTCTTTACTGTTCTGTTCTCTTTAAAGAACTCTTATTGTCTTGATTTATCCTTTGAAGAGAATTTCTGATCTAACTTTATCCCAAAAGAGCTTTAACTTGCTCCGATACCAAAAATGATGCAGCTAAAAGGCCGCTTTACCTAGATATGCATAAACGTTTAATAAGTCTATGCGTTCCCAAGATCCAATACTCATAAAAGAGTATTCAATTTAATTTTTGTGTGGAAATAAACTTTACAGGAACCCAAACCAATCATTTAGTTATGCGCTTTTACCTTTAAAATCCTTCAACTTACCTTTATTTCATTTTTGCGTCTTTGTATGTGATCTCTTCACATGAACCAAGGACTGCCCTTCAGTTATGGACCCACACAAATGGTGACCAATCACACTAAATCACACTTTATACTTCTTATTACTACCTCCTCGTAGATTCAATGCTTATCTATTTTCTCGATATTGTGATTTTGCAATTCACAACATATATCACTTCGCACATCGCCCAAATTAACATTTCGTATGTTGTGCCTTTTAAATCCCCCGGTTAACCTTTATCCTGTGCGATATGCGATCACATCGCATTGCACCAAGCATAAATTACCGTGCGAACTCTTAACAACAACCACAAAAAAATTGCGATGTGTGATATGCGCTTCATCGCTATGCCAATGCATCGCTCCCCTTCACTGCATCGCAAATTTTTATCCTTACTGCATCGCAACTAAATTCAGTTAGCTTGCTATGACCTTAACAATAAACACTAAAACCACCAATGTGGGATATGTGCTTGAGTGTTGGGATGACATGTGGCTCTTCCCTTTATCGCATCCCAAATTATTTGTTTAACTTGCGAAGTTCTTAGCACATTTAATTAATAGTCGTCGATGTGCGAAATCACTCTGTTTTCGATTTAACTTCCACCGTTTATTTGTGCCCATATCTAACGATCCTCACTACTCGTCCTTCATCACATTGAAATTTATATCATTTACCTTACGATAACTTAAACTTAAATGTTAAAATCGTTGATTTGTGATGTGCGCCTGGCTGCTCCGCCCACCACGTATCCACTTCACAATCTCCCCAATTTATCTTGCGAATTCAATATTAGTCGTTCATCTTTGGAACTGATACTTGCGATTTAATCTTTTCCATCCATTGCCTTCCTTTGGAAATCTTCTAAATTCTTTTTCTTCCTTAGTCTTTTCTTCAGTTTCTTCGACTTCTCCACTCGCTACTCCTCCTAAGCTTTAAATTATATTCATTCGCTCAGATTCTTAGCTTTCGTGCTCACTGCATACTTTAGAACTCTACTTTAAGCCCGAAAACAGAACACCATTTGTATTTTCTTCTCCAAATCTCAATTTGTATTTCTTCTTGTTCTCGGCCTGCACACAATTATTATATGCACTTGTTTGTTTTCACACAACATCAACAAATTAACTTCCAGACTAGAACTATACAGATACTACCCCGCCACTAAGTTGTTATCACTCAGAAATACTTACTCTTTAATCAAAATTCACATAACAATGGTTTATTACAAAAAAACCATAATTTCTCAGTTATGGATCACTCAGCACGTAAAACGAAATTGTTCCATTACGGATCACTCAGCACATAACAGAAATGACACATACTCACAATCAAATTTGATTTATCATTAATTGATAAATGTATAGATACAATAAAACCTTCTTAAATCTTAGCTTTGGCTAATGCTCTCTTTGAATGGCCTTATCTTCCTATAGAGAACCCTCTTTATCTCTTGGGCTTCTCCTCTCTCTCCACAGGCTTCTTTTTTCTACCCAATGAAAGTATATCCTTTAAATATTTATCAACAGATTCCCAAGTTTTAGCAACTAACTCCTATAATTAGAAACCCATACTTTACTCTATCTATGACTCATTCACTAACTCCTCACGTCATCCCTCCATCTCAAGGATTTGTTACATAGTTGATTATGACTAAGCTCTTTGAATAATGAGTCAATACCTATCTAGAACCTTGTAGACTAATACTTGTGAGCTATGACGTTTTTAGAAGACTTTACAATGATTATACAAAGAAAATGTCCCTCTTGGACCAATTTCAAGAGCTTAGCCTTGAATTACTGATTGTAAATTTAACTTCACGCCAGATTCTCTTGCATCACACCACGCAACAAATATTACCCAACTCACAAAAATGTAAATGTAGAAATTTAGAAAATAAATTAAAACTACATTATTGTAATTGAGATAAAGCAATGCGTCTACCATAAAATTACAAAACGACAATTGGAATAAAACAATGCATTTACCATAAATATATGGAACTACAAGTGTGCCCCAGACCACAGGGGCTTGCCTAACTGGGAGCACTACAGGTAGAGGAAATATTTACATCAAAATGAAACCAATATCAATTCCTTTTATATTAAGTCATCAAAATTAGATAGTAGAAAATGAGTTACAATAATGGTCACATCAAAAATTAAATTCCTTATGGAAGCTAATCTACTAGGATTTTTATAATGATATATACAAGATTCAATATGCCTCAACTTATGCTAAGAGACCAAAAAAATATTCTATAGCTTGGAAAAAATGAGCAAATTATTTTGTAGCCTTCTTTTTCTTTTGAAAATGTTTGATTTTAATTTTGTTGTTGTACTTGTGTGTAGGTTTCACAATAAAAGAAAATACGTCGAGTGGCATTAGTCATTTCAATTCTGAAGTCCCCATCTGGAAAAATATTAAGAAAATATTTGATTTATTAGATTCTGTCCACCTCCTGATTGTGAGTTGTGACAATAAATATTGTGGATCAACTAGTTGGAATTTTTATAGTATAAATTTATTTAAAGATTAAATGATGGATTGATTTGGTTGATATGGTACAATATAATTCTTTAATCCAATGGTTGTGCATTTTTAGACAGAGCTGCTATATAAAAAAACTAGATAATTATCATTTACCATTGCTTTAAGGATATTTGTGCTTTTTCTCTTTTCTATTTTCAAAACAAATAAACATTATTATTTGCATATGTTTACATCACATGCATGAAAATTGATAGCACTTAGACACATATTCTTGACGTGCTTTACTAGGGTATGCACCATATATTGGATTTGCATGGAAATTGACAGCATTGACACACAAAATTTATGCATTATCGACGCAGTATTCTAAGAGGATAATTTTAAAAAGTAGTTTGGGAAATTGATCTAGGTGGATATCGGTGGCCACCCACCTATTCCATTTGGACCCACACCATCAATTATTGCATCTTTTCACTTTCAACACAACTTACTATTTTTAGAAGGTTGTCGGTTCCTGAAATTTTGGAGCCTTTTGGAGGCCCTAATGAGCCACGTGGATATTGGTGGCCACCCACCTATTCCATTTGGACTCGTATCATTAGTTCTTTTGGTTTTTCAGTTTCGGCACAACTTACTATTTTTAGCAGTTTTTCAAGTCCTGAATGTCTGGAGCCATTTTGAGGCCCTAAACGACATTTTCTGGGAAACCCGGGAGCAACATGGGTCCGTGGACCGATGTTTCTCACACCAAAAATTATAATCCTTGGATATATCTTTCTAAATAGGTATGATGCACATCAAAAATTGATCGTATGCCAAAGTTACATCCCCGAGAAGTTGAAACACCAATTTACCCAAACGGGGCCCATAGTTTTGGCGCTTTATCTCCTACGGTTAGTTTTTTGGATGTTTAGGGTTTTGCATTGTTTGTAAACAATAAATAGGCCTTTGAGCCTCATTGTAACATAGTTCAAAGGCATGTAGCCACCACATCTCTTCTCAGAGATAAGCTACCAGTGCCCTAGCTATTTTATTTCCATTATGTCTATAAGAATATTACGTTATTTGATATTAATGAAATGAAGAATTATTTACATTGCATCTCTGCGTTTATGTATAATTATGTATTTAATTGCGTTCATGCATAAATCCGGATCATTGGTATCAGAGCAGTCTACTCTTTCTCTTTTTTTCTTTTCATGTCCCCAACGAGGTCAGGTTATAAGGAGTTAGGGCTCGATCTGGTTGAACCCTTGTAAGGTCAGCCTCGCAAACCCCAACGACCTCCCATGGCGAAAGAAAAGAAAGATGAGTGAGTATGATATATTATAAAAATATTGCTCGAGGAGTCCCTAGAGAAACAAAAGATCACGATGATGGATAAATTTTCTTAGATCCTTCAAGGGTTTCCCACCTACAATGCATCTGCATCCAACAACCACTCTAGAGGCACCATGCCCTTCAAGGTATAGGTAACCTTTGAAATTCCTATATTTGAAGGCCAAATAGATGGAAACGTCGTAGATAGATGGTTGAATTTTCTAGAAGGGTATTTCTTGGTCCACGATTTCTCCGACCGAGAAAAGATTATTTTTTCACTCCTAAAAGATTCCCCCCATGTCAAAGATTGGTGGGAAACCTATTGTGATCAAAAGGATAAGAGGGAACCCTCTCTGTTCTCGGCCACACCGACTTGGAATTCGTTCCGAGACGAAATCAAGGAAAAATATTACCCCGTGGGGAGCTATGAGGACAAGTACATCCAATGGACCATGTTGCAGCAACAAAGGTATCAAGATTTGCATGAACTGATGAATTTGTTCCATACCCGGTGCACAAAGTTGGGTATTAAAGATTCACAGAGACATTTGGTGCTTAAGTACTGTAGCTATCTGCATAGACACATTCAGGAGGAAATGGAGTCCCTCGACATTACCTCACTTAGCACGACTTATCGCTATGTCGTGTTGGTTGAGCAGAAATTTAAGCAGAAGAAGCGAGTCTTTGGATCCGCGAATCTGAAGCTAGGGAAAGGCACCCCCAAACTATAGAACAAGTGGCAGAGCCAAAGTGGGGTGTCTCAGAACACCACCACAAATCCAAAGAAAGACATGGGGAATTAGTGTCAATTTCATAATGGCCACACTCATAGAAAAAATGAGTGTCGGGCTAAAGAGTCGCTGGTGACCAAACTAAAGGCACCCGAATTAGATGCATGTTTTGATCCTGAGTTAGAACCAGACAGAGGAAATCACAATGGAAAGTAGATAATTGATGCAGATCCCAATGCCATTTTTTCCACCATCAAGATCCAGAGGGAGGATCCCGAGGATCCATAGGAGGGGGAGTACCTCTTCCATTCGTAGATGTGGGTGAAGGGTTCTCCACTGCAATTTTTTGTTGATAGCGAAATCCAAAAGAACCTCATTTAATAAGAGGTCATGAAGCAGCTTGGAATACCAACCATTGCACACCCATAGCCATATACAATTGGGTGGCTTCACCTAAGGAGAGATCTTCGCGTCCGCTAGTAGTACCGCCTTCCATACAGTATCAAGCCATTCATGGATGAGGTATTATGTGATGTTGCTCCTCTTGATGTAGCTGATGTATTATTGGGAAAACCATGCTTATAGAGGCAATATGTTGTGTATTATTATAGGCTTTGTGCTGTTATTATTACTTTAGGAAATAACTTGTATAGGATACCAGAGGTAGTACTGCCTCGTGTCATCTCTTTCACTACTGCAAAACAATGCAGTAAAATTGTTTCCCAAACCAGGAAATTTATTTTCTTTACAACTAGCTCACGGGGAAATAAGAATGTTGTGGCCACAACCTCAAAATAAGGCTCCCCTGCATGGCTACTGCAGATGGAAAAATTCATGTAAGAATACGAGTAAATTTTCTACTTACTCATAGAGGTTCCTTTACATTGTGAGGACAAGCACTCCATTGATCTGACCTCCAATGCACCACCACCTGACATTTCCATAACTCATGCAACTACATAGATAGAATCCACACATGTACTGTCTGAGGCTGACAAAGAAACCAAATTTACTAAATGCATCCAGCATGTCCCTTCGCAGGTCCATGACATCTTTGACAAATCTAATACCCAGTTCAACAAAATTTGCCTCATCTCATGGAGGATCTCAATGCAATGGGGACCATTTTTTTCGTAAGGAGGGAGGAATGATCCAGGTGGATATTAGTGGCAACCCACCTATTCCATTTTTACCCACACCATCAATTCTTGCAGCTTTCCACTTCTAGCACAACTTACTATTTTTTGCAAGTTGTCGGTTCCTGAACTTTCAGAGCCGTTTGGAGGCCCTAATGAGCCACGTGGATATTGGTGGCCACTCACCTATTCCATTTGGACCCGCACCATCAATTCTTTTAGTTTTTTAGTTTCGGCACAACTTACTATTTTTAGCAGTTCTTTGGGTCCTGAATTTCCGGAGGTGTTTTGAGGCCCTAAACGACGTTTTTTGGGAAAAGTGGGAGAAATATGGGTCCATTGAATAATTTTTGTCACACCAAAATTTATACTCCTCGGATATATCTTTCTAACGAGATATGATGCGCGTCAAACAGAGATCGTATGCGAAAGTTACGTCCTCGGGAAGTTGAAACACCAATTTACCCAAACGAGGCCCATAGTTTTGGTGCTTCATCCCCTATGGTTAGGATTTTGGATGTTTATGGTTTTTAATTGTTTCTCAATAATAAATAGGCCTTCGAGCCTCATTTTAACACAGTTCATAGGCATGTAGCCACCCCATCTCTTCTCAGAGATAAGCTACCAGCACCCTAGCTATTTTATTTCCATTATGTCTGTAAGCATATTTCTATTATTTGATATTAATGAAATGAAGCATTATTTCTGTTGCATCTCTGTGTTCATGTCTATTTATTCATTTAATTGCATTATTGCATAAATCCAAATCAAAAATAATGTTGGAAATTTGATAAGGAATTGGGAAATTTTAAATGGTTATGTTTGTATAATTTGGATATTCAAAATTTTTAGCATATTTGTGCTTTAAGGAAAAATTCATTCGTTAATTTTGGGTTTTCCCTACATTTCTACCATGGAAGAACAAGTTTGGTCATAGCTAATATGGAAGCTCAAGCTGAAGTGGTGAACACACTCACTGGAAAATCACTACCACCCAACCACAAAGGAGAGGTTGGGTTGCGAGGACCCACAATAATTAAATGTATACTCCTCCCCATCAGTCTACATATTTTTTTTAGAATTTGAAAAAAAAGGACACATGCCATATAGTTTTTCTTCAAAATTATAAAAAAAACAAATCAAAATCCATGTTTTTAATGACTGTGTGATCTGGAGACTAGAACATGATGATACAAAATCCACAAAGTGTGGGTTAAGATTTCACAAATATCCAAAGATTTTATATAGGATATATTTCTTATATGATTATAATTGTTATGTTCATGTTTATTATAGATTTGGGATCTTTTAGAAATGTATAATTGAAGTTAATTGTTTCACTTTGTTTAAATTCATGGTATTTTTAGAAATATTGTGGAATAGGTAAGGGAATACTTTATAATTTGCAATGAGATTAATTTAATTTAATTTTATGATATTTTAATTAGAGAAACTATCTTTCATACTGTAATTATATTTACAAACAAATAAAACTATGTTAAAAAAAAGTGATTGGTGTTAGCACTATGATATTTCTCTAATCCTACCTCCAAAGATACAGGTCCAGTATTTATGCATGGCCTAATCTATCCCAGGTTCTTATCAAAGAAATGCCATTAAGGCTTTTAGTAATCCATGCAGGTCATTTTGGCAATGATGAAGCAACTGCATCAACTTTGGACTCTGAAGGGTGGCCGAAAACTGGGGATCTATGTTACATTGATGAGGATGGATTCCTTTTTGTTGTGGATATATTAAAGGTGTTTATCAAGTACAAAGGATTTCAGGACCTCTAGTTTGATGCAAATTAAATATATTTATCCTCTCGTATTTTTTTAATATATTTTGGCAAGTTTCCCAGGAAGAATTAGCATTTCAGGGTCCTTTAGTTTGATGCAAATCCAAATCCTTTTCTTAGAATTTTATTTTTTTGGCAGGTTGCTCCAGCAGAATTAGAGGAATTTCTACTCAAACCCAGAGATTACTGATGCAATTGTTATTATGTGAGTAGCATTTACCACACTTCTTGAGCCAAAATTCAATATTTGGGTTGATAGCATAGACTCTGCAAAATTTAGTGCATCTCCTCTTTCCTTTACACGCTGGATTTTTCATTACTTGTAATTAATTTAAGCCTGCAATTCTGTATCTTAGATTTTTGCATACGTTCTAATTAATTTAAGCATGCATTCGTTGCTTTAGATATCCTGACTATGAAGTAGGTCAAGTACCAGTCACATTTGTTGTGTGGAAGCCTGATAGTAATCTGTGCGAGGAGGATGTAAAATTTTTTGTTGCAAAATAGGTAAATGCAACACTTCCCTATTTTGTTTGCTATTTTTACATTTTGTTTTTGTTTCTGTTCTCTTGATGATTCATTTTGCAGGGAAACTTTTATGTAAGAAATTTTTATATTAGAACTTGTAAGTATTTTGTAAAGTTATGTGAGTGATGAAATTTTTATATTCAAAATTTTGTGCCAACTAACTGATCCATGTTGAGCCCAATTACAGAGTCCTAGGGTATTTAAAAATAAACTTAAAGCTTTGGTTTATCTTGTTCACTCAGGAGATAATTTTTTTGTTGAACTTGATGCAGGTTTCACCATACAAAAAAATATCTCGAGTGGAATTTATCACTTCAATTTCGAAGTCCCCATCTGGAAAAATCTTAAGAAAAGATTTGATTTATCAGGGTCCATCCATCTCTAGATTGTGAATCATGAAGATGAATATTGTGAATAAACTAGCTTCCATTTTTAGAGTATAAATTTGTTTAAATATTAAAGGATGGATTGATTTGGTTGATGTTGTGCAGTATAATTATGTAATCCAATGGCTGTGCATTGTCAGATAGAGCTACTGTATAACAAAAATAGATAATTATCATTTATCGTTGCTTTAAGGACATTTGTGCCTTTTTCTCTCTTCTTTTCAAAACAAACAAACATTCATATTTTCATATGTTTGCATCACATGCATGAAAACTCGTAGCATTGGCACACATATTCTTGACCTTATTTAATAGGGTACACACCATATATTGGATTTGCATGGAAATTGAGAGCATTGACACACAACATTTATGCTTTATCAACGCAGTATTCTAACGAGGAGACTTTTAAAAAGTTGTTTCAGAAATAATGTGGGAAATTTGATAATGAATTAGGAAATTTTAAATGGTTATGTTTGTATAATTTGGATATTCAAAATTTTTTAGGATATTTGTGCTTTAAGGAAAAATTCATTCATTGATTTGGGTTTGTCCTTGCATTTCTAACATGGAAGAACATGTTAGGTGGTAGATAATATAGAAGCTAAAGTGGTGGAGACACTCACTAGAAAATCACTGCCACCCAACCACAAAGGCGAGCTTTGGCTGCGGGGACCCAAAATAATGAAAGGTATACTCCTGCCCATCATTCTACATATTTTATTTGGAATTAAAAAAAAAAAAAGGCTAGAGACCATATAGGTTTTCTTCAAAATTATTAAAAAAAAAATCAAAATCACAGACCACATTGATTTTAAAGAATTTCCTGGAGACTAGAACGTGATGATACATAATCCACAAATTATGGGTGTAGATCTCACGAAGAGACAAAGATGTTATATAAGATATATTTATTGTATTACTATAATGGTTAATGTTTATGTTTATTATAGATTTGGGATCTTCTAAAAATGTATAATTGAAGTTAATTATTTCACTTTGTTTAAATTCATGGTAATTGGTAAGGAAATTATTAGAATTCAAAATGATATTAAGTTAATTTATTTTTATCTAATTTTAGTTAGAGAAACAATCTTTCATACAATAATTGTATTTATAGACAACTAAAACTATGTTAAAAAAAATTTGAATGGTGTTAGCGGTATGTTATTTCTGTAACCCTACCTCCCAAGTCACACGTCCATTATTTCTACATGGCCAAATCTTTCCTAGGTTCTGAGAAGTAAAATATCATTAAGGCTTTTGGTAATACGTGCAGGTTATTTTTGCAATTATGAAGCAACTACATCAACTGGATCTATGTTATATTGATGAGGATGGCTTCCTTTTTTTGGGGACAGATTAAAGGAGTTGATAAGTACAAAGGATTTCAGGTACAAAGCATTTCAAGACCTCTATTTTGATGCAAATTCAATATATTTATCCTCTCAGATTATTTTTTTAATATTTCAAAAGTTGACCACAAAGAATTAGCATTTCACGGTCCTTCAGTTTGATGTAAATCAAAAAAAAATTCTCATAATTTTATTTTTTTGGTAGGTTGCTCCAACAAAATTAGAGGAATTGCTCCTCTCAAACCTAGAGATTACTGGTGCATTTTTTATTCCATGAGTATCATTTACCACACTTCCTGAGCCAAAATTCAATATTTGGGTTGATAGCATAGGCTCTCTGCAATGTTTATTTCATCTACTCGTTCATCTACTCTTTCGTTTTCACACTGGATTTTTCATATCTTATAATTAATTTAAGCATGCAATTTTGTGTCATAGATTTTTTTATACCTTTTAATTAATTTAAGGATGTGTTATGTGTTTTAGATATCTCGATGAGGAAGCAAGTAAAGTACCAATGTCATTTGTTGTGAGGAAGCATGGTAACAATCTGTGAGAGGAGGATGAAAAAAAAAATTGTTGCAAAATAGGTAAATGCAACACTTCCCTATTTTGTTTGTTAATTTTACATTTAGCTTTGGTTCATGTTCTCTTGATGATTTATTTTGTAGGGTAGATTTTATGTAAGAAAAATTTATATTGGAACTTGAAAGTATTTTAGAAATTTTTATAATGGAACTTGTAAGTATTTTGTAAAGTTATGTGAGTGATGAATGTTTTATATTCAAATTTTTGTGCCAACTAACTGATCCACGGTTAGCCTGATTACAGAGTCCTATGGTATTTAAAAATAAACCTAAAGCTTTGGTTTATCTTTTTCACTCGGGAGATAAATTTTTTGTTGTACATGAGTTCAGCTTTCACCATACAAGAAAATAAGTTGAGTGGCATTTGTCACTTCAATTCCAAAGTCGCCTTCTAGAAAATTGAAAAGTGATTTAGTAGGTTCTGTCCACATCGAGATTTTGAGTCATGATAATGAATATTGTGAATCAATTAGCTACCATTTTTAGAGTATAAATTTATTTAAATATGAAAGGATGGATTAAGTTGGTTGATGTTGTACAACATAATTATGTAATCCAATGGCCGTGCATTTTCAAACAGAGTTGCTATATGAAAAAACTAGATAATTATCATTTACCATTGCTTTAAGGATATTTGTGCTTTTTTCCTCTCTTATTTTGAAAACAAATAAACATTCTTATTTTCATATGTTTGCATCACATGCATGAAAACCGACAGCATTAGCACACATATCCTTGACATGCTTTACTAGGGTATGCACCATATATTGGATTTGCATCTAAATTGACAGCATTGACACACAACATTTATGCTTTATCGATGTAGTATTCTAATGAGGATACTTTTAAAAAGAAGTTTGGGAAATAATGTGGGAAATTTGATAAGGAATTGGGAAATTTTAAATGGATATGTTTTTATAATTTGGATATTTAAAATTTTTAGGATATTTGTGGTTTAAGGAAAAATTCATTCATTGATTTGGATTTGTCCCTGCGTGTGATGAATCTTTGTTCAGCCACTAGTAATTTTGTGGGTATTAAACCTCCAGATTTGATGGTTCATGCATGGATGATGTATAGCACCGACGTTATCGTCTTTTGCAGGAAATTATACCTATGAAGAATTGATGGAAAATATATGGAGTAGTGGCGTTTTTGGTGCTTCTATCCATGCTCGTTCCATTGCTATTCTTGCTCAGACTATATGGTGGATTTTAGAGCAGTAGGTTTATCTGAACTCATTTCGTTTTTTCTTTATTTTACATATTTAGTAGCCACTATAAGCCTTTTGCTATGAGGAACTTGCATGTGATAGAGCAGTAGGTTTATCTGAACTCATTTCGTTTTTTCTTTATTTTACATATTTAGTAGCCACTATAAACCTTTTGCTATGAGGAACTTGCATGTGATAGAGTACCTTTGAGCAGCTTGATCTTATTTTGAAATTTTGAATACTATTTATCTCTTTAACATCGAAGAAGTCATTTGGTTGTTTTGTAACATGTTGTATATTTCTCTTGCAGGCTATATCAATGATGAAGTCCCTCCAACACTCGTGAGAATACACTAATTTAGTTTTGGTTTCACAATTGAGTGTAGTTTATAACACACCTAATTTTTGTATAGTCATAATAACATTCGTTGTTTAGTAATGAAATGGAATAGGAGTTGGATCAAGTTTACATAGTGTTAACTTGTGTAACATCAGTATATTATTAAATCTGCATTAAGAATTGAAGGAATGACATCCAAAGTCAATAACGTACTGAGTTTTCCTTCTGGTTCTTCTGTGTGAATCATGTATGTAGTGATGTATGAAGGTTTTCTCATGATTTGCCTGCTGCATTTGGTTTGTTCAGAACCAGACAGATTTTTCCAGGATTGCCATTTTTTGAAAGAGAATTTAGTTAGTCACGCAAGTAGGACTTCATATTTTTCCATTCCATTGCATCTCTAAAAATGTCCCCCTGTGTGATAAATCTCTATTCAACCACTAATATTTTTGTGGGTATCGAACCTCTAGATTTGGTGGTGCAAGCATGGAGGCACCTGGTAATCAATAGTGATATTATGTATGTAAATTTATTATGCCTATAAACTTGGAATCATATGAATGTTTCAATGGAGAGACTATACCATTACTTGTAATTGATACTTCCCATAATGTAGCCAAGCACAAAAAAAGATAGCATAGTCTTATTGTACAAGATGAATTAAAATACTTTAATTGTGTTAATACATTTTATATAAATTAAATATATTTATGGTAATTGGATTTAAGCATAAGAAAATGCTGAAAATTTTCACTTTGCTACTAATATCAAACTCTTCCCAGGATCAAAAGTGCCACATGGCTTCTAAATGATCAAATACAACTTCTTAGTCTATCTTTAAATCTTATATATCATTTCTAGATAAAGAAGGTTATTTTTTTTGTGTCATTTCATATTTTATGGTGCTTTAGACCATATACAATTTTATAATGATAATAATAATAATAACTGTTTTTTTTTTCTCCATTTTTTATTTCATGGTGCTTTGCACCATATACAATTTATTATTGTAATAATAATTTTGATATTTTTAGGATAAATTTTTAATTTTTGTAAAATTGGTTTTGGTGCTTTGCATCACAATATCTTGATCCACCTCAATTGATTGGTTTTTGGTGGTTTTCACCATACACCATGGAATGCCACATATGCATTTAACGCCAAATTCAATATTTTTTACTAATTTCACTTTTGCACCAGAAAATATAGCACCACTTGGGTATCTCCACATTATCACCACTTTTGCACCACTATTTAAAAAGTGAATATTTCTCAAATCATTTACAAATAATAGTGTGAGGCTAAATAACCGTTCCTCTTGTAGTGTAAGGATTTGATTGATTTTGGTCTGAAAATAGCTTATGTCAGGACGTTCTCAACTATTTGAAGATCGATTCAATGCATTAAGAGAGCCTCAGGTAGCTAAAATAGATACACGTTATGAGATACAAAGGTTCCTCCATGTTAGATATTTTAAAAGACAAAGGGAGTAAATTCTTTTCCCTCAACACATGGAGTTCACACAGAGTTGTGGAAATTACTTTAACCAAGAAAAAATATTCACTGTTGCGGAATTCACTTAATCCATACCATAGAGTTAAGGAAATAAAATCACATGATTCCTCTTTTCAGAGAACTATATCGCAACTAACCAAAATTTATATTAAAACTTCAACACATGAAATACATCAACATATGGGGGCTGCAGCTCATTCACAAGTAAAACAAAACTTTTTACTTGGATTTACATTCACCAGGGTTGCAGAGTAACACACAGTAAAAATTGTTTTCACGCACCCACCAAAATTCTCTCCACGATTTTCTCCTCTTGTCTTTCCATATTTACATCGGCCACATTACACAACACTCTCTATCTTTTTTTTATCACTCTTTTCTAAGCTTACATGTAAAAACTAAACACATATATATCTAAGACATTTAATTTATGACAGACAAAATTTAATACAAAGTATGGGCGGACATGATTTTCTGAACATTACATAGGTTGCGTGAACTAAACATAATTGTCCTTTTCTCTGAACTTCTCCTTCTCTGCACACATAATCTGCAACCTACAAAACATTAACTGAGGTATGAATGCTGCCAGTTAATTTACTGCGGTGGTTGAGATTAATTTCAAACACTCCCCCTTAATCGCAACTACCGCCATTGACCATTCCGAGACAATCTCTGAGATAAACAAAATTTTCTCGTGGCAATGGCTTTCTGAAGATGTCTGCAAATTGTTCTTCTGACCTGTAATGCTACAACACAATCTCACCATTTTTAACTAATTCTCTTATGAAATGATATTTGGCATCAATATTCTTTTTCCTTTTCTGAAAGACAGAATTCTTTGATAGTGCAATTGTTGAACTGTTATCACAAAAAATAGTGGTTGCTGCATCTTGTTCATGACATAAATCTCGCAACATTTCTCATCCAAACTATTTGACATGCTACTATTGTTTCGGAAACATACTCGTCTTCTGCTGTTGACAATGATACTATCGGCTGCTTCTTGGAAGCCAATGAAATGGCTCCCGAACCGAAATGAAAAACATATCCTGACGTGCTCTTTCTATCATCAACACTATTTGCCCAATCACTGTTAGTGTAACCAATCAGCCTCAAATCATCAGTTGTGAAGTACAAAATGCCATACTCCTTTGTCCCATTAACATACTTTAAAATTCTTTTCTCTTCTTGCCAATGTGTCTCCTTGGTTGTCTCCATGAACCTCGAAACCAAACTCATTGCATACATTATATCAAGCCCACTTAAGGTCAAATACATTAAGCTACCCACCATGCTCTTGTATAATGTCGGATTGACATTGCTGCTGCAATCTTCCTTGCTCAAATTCAACCCCATGACAGTTGGGGTTGGTGATGGCTTGCTCTTCTGCATATTAAACCTCTCCAAAATTTATGCTACATACTTTGCTTGAGAAATAAAAATTCTATTTTCTGTTTGCTTTACTTCTATGCCCAAGAATTATCTCAATAAACCCAAATCAGTCATTTCAAATTCACTTTTCATGACTGCTTTGAAATTAGCGATGAGAAAATCATCATTGCCTATAAAAATCAAATCATCTACATACAAAACGACAATAAGAATCTTACCATCACTTTATTTGATCTAGAGACTAGGTTCACTGTCACATTTGTCGAATCCATTATCCATCAAGTAAGCATCTATCCTGCTGTACCATGCACGCGGTGGTTTTTTTAGCCCATAGAGAGCTTTCTGCAACCTACACACCTTGTGTTCTCGGCCTTGTATTTCATAGCCAACAAGTTGCGCAACATACACCTCCTCTTCCATCACTTCAGTTAAGAACACTGACTTTATGTCAATCTGATATACTTTCCATTTCTGTTGCACTACAATTGACAACACTGTATGCACTGTCTCCATCCTCATGACTAGCACAAATGTTTCTGCATAGTCTCTTCCATGCTGCTGCTTGTAACCTTTCACAACAAGCCTTGCTTTGTGTCTTTCAATCTTTCCTTAATCATTGCTCTTGGTCTTATAGACCCACTTCACTCCACTGACTTATTTACCTTGTGGGAGGTCCACTAACTCCCATGTGTCATTCTTTTCTATTGCTTCTATCTCTTCATTCATTGTTGCAACCCATTTCTCTTCCTTTACTGTATCTTCAAAATGGATTGGGTCATCTACATGACAAAATAATGCAAATAATGAATTTATACCAGTGCTACTATTAGCTTCATCTTGCTGATATATTTCACTTATATTTCTGAATTTTGGTCTTCTTGGTGTGCTTGAAGTCCCACTTGAACTCGAGGGAGTTTCTGATCCCTGTGGTGTGCTTGGAGAAACACTTCCTTGATTTCTCATGGTTTTTTTGTTTCTAGCTTGTGGTGTGCTTTGTTGTTCTTGTGTAGGTGGAGGAGGAACCACCATGGAGGAATTATTTGTTGCTGTGCATTCCTCCTAGTCTTCGTGAGACACGCATGTCTTCACATTCATCGTTTTCTCTAAGCTTCCATCTCAAGCTTCTTCTTCAATAAATTGCACATCTCTGCTAATTATAACTTTCTTGGTGGATGGATTATAGAGTTTATATTCCTTGGACTCATCACTCTATCCAACAAAGATACACTTCTCCCCCTTGCTGTCCAACTTCTTCCTTAGTTGATCTGGGACATGTGCATATGCCACGCATCCAAATACTTTCATGTGAGTGAAAAATTGCTTTGCTCCACTCCATGCTTCTTTTGGAACTCTGTTCATAACAGCTTTGGTAGGGCATCTATTCAAAATATACACTGCACAATTGATAGGTTCAACCCAATACTAATTTGGAAAATGCTTTGCCTTCAACATACTTCTAACCATGTCCATGATGGTCCTATTCTTCCTTTCCGCAATGTCGTTTTGCTATGGTGTGTACCTTGTGGTAAACTGCTTGTGTATGCCATTCTCCCTATAGAAACGTAGGAAATATTTGGAGATATACTATCCACCTCTATCAGTTATCAACACTTTGATGTAGTTCCCACTCTGCTTCTCAACAAGAGCTTTGTAGTGACAGAACTGTTCAAACACTTCACTTTTTTCTTTTAGAAAATAGAACCATGTCTTCCATGTGTAGTCATCTATGAATGTAAAAACATAATGGCTGCCAGCTAAATATGGTGTTTGCATTGGTCCACACAAATCTTAGTGGACAATCTCTAAGGATGTCTTTTCCCTTATACTCTTCCCTGTTGGGAATGCTTCTTTGTGTTGTTTGCCCAAGATGCATCCTTCACATAGGCTGTCCAGTTTTTCTATGAATGGTAATCCCTTTACCATGCATTTTCTATGCAAGAGTGATCTAGGGGGGTATTGGTGGTCACCCACCTATTCAACTTGCGGCCCCATAATTGTCTCTTTTATTTTTTTCTATTTCAGCACAACTTACTATTTTTAGTAGTTTTTTGGGTCTTGAACTTCCGGAGCCATTTTGAGGCCCTAAACGATGTTTTTTGGGAAAATGGGGAGCAACATGGGACCATGGACTGATGTTGCTCACTCAAAATTTTTGGTCCTTAGATAGATATTTATAACAATGTATGGTACGCATCAAACGGAGATCGTATGCCAAAGTTATGTCCCCGGGAAGTTGAAACACCAATTTACCCAAACGGGGCCCATAGTTTTGGTGCTTCATCTCCTAGGGTTAGGGTTTTGGCTGTTTAGGATTTCCCATTGTTTCTGAATAATGAATATGTCCTTGAGCCTCATTGTAACTCAGTTCATAGGCCTGCAGCCACCACATCTCTTCTTAGAGATAGCTACCAGCGCCCTAGCTAGTTTTATTTCCATTCTATCTGTAAGCAAATTTCAGTTCTTTGATATTAATGAAATGAAGTGTTATTTCCGCTGCATATTTTTATTTATGATTATATGTTTATTATGTTTCATTCCTGCATAAATCTGGATCAATGGTATCAGAGCGGTTTGCTTTTTCTCGATCCTTCTTTGCATGTCCCCAACGAGGTCGGGGTATGAGTTAGGGCTCGATCTTGTGGAACCTTTGCAAGATCAACCTCGCAAACCTCGACGGATGCCCATGGGGGATGAAAAGAAATATGAGAGAGCAGGAGATCCTATTAAAATATTGCTCGAGGAGGCCCTTGAAAAACAAAGGAACTTGATGATAGATAACTTTGCCTAGATCCTTCAATGACTACCCATCGGCAGCACATCTGCATCCAACAGCCACTCTGGAGGTGCGACTCCTTTTAAGATACAAGTAAATTTTGACATTCCCATATTTGAGGGTCAAATAGATGTAGATGCCGTAGATAGATGGTTGAATCTATTAGAAGGATATTTCTCGGTTCATGACTTTTCCAATAGGGAGAAGATTATTTTTGCACTCCTCAAAGTTGTCCCCCATGTCAAGGACTGCTGGGAAACCCACTGTAAAAAAATGGACGAGACAAAACCATCTCTGTTTTTAGCCGTACCCACTTGGAATTCTTTCTGAGACGCCATCAAGGAACAATACTATCCCGTGGTGAGCTATGAGGACAAGTACATACAATGGACCGCACTGCGACAACAAAGGGATCAAGATGTGCATGAGCTGACGAATTTGTTCCATACCCTACACACCAAGTTGGGTATCAAAGATTCAGAGAAACATCTGATGCTAAAGTATCACAGTTTTCTGCACAGATACATTCAGGAGGAAATGGAGTTCCTCGACATCTCATCGCTTGGTACGACATACCGGTATGTTGCCAAGATTGAGCATAAATTCAAACAAAAGAAGCGAGACTTTGGATTTGCAAATCAAAATCAAGGGAAAGGTGCTCCCAAACCGCAGAACAAAGGACAGAGCCAAGGCATGGTGACTCAAGACAACCTGTCGAAGCCACAAGCAAGGAACATCACCGCAAAGCCAAATAAGGACACGGGAAAGTGGTGTGAGTTCCATAAGAGCTCCACTCACAACACAAGTGAGTGTCGGGCCAAGCAGTCGTTGGTGGACGAGATGAGGGCTTATGATTCAGATGCATGCTCCGACTCTGAATCAGAAATTGACAAGGGGAATGACAAATGGAAATAGATTATTGTTGCAGAGCCCAATGCCACTATTGCCGCTATGAAGGTCCAGAAGGAGGAACCAGAATATCCAGAGGAGGAGGAACATCTCTTCCACTCCCAAATGTGGGTAAAGGGCTCCCTCATACAGTTCATTTTCGACAATGGGAGCCAAAAGAACCTCATTTCATAAAACGCCATGAAGCGGTTGGGCTTGTCAACCACAGCTCACCCACATCCATACGCCATCGGGTGGCTTCACCAAGGACGAGATCTCTGTGTCAGCCAGTAGGGCCGCCTTCCCTATCGTATCAAGACCTTCACGGATGAGGTATTATGTGGCATTGCTCCTATTGATGTTTCTAATGTATTATTAGGACAACCATACTTGTGGAAGCGTCATGTTGTGTATGAGTCTCGGCCTCACGCTGTTATTGTTACTTTGGGAAATAATTTGTACAAGATACCAGAGGTACCAGCTCCTGTCGCTATCTCTTTGGTTACTGCAAAACAATGGAGTAACCTCATTTCCCAAACTAGGAAATTCGTTTTCCTGATGATCCGCCCCATGGGCAAGAAGAAGACTATGGCCACGACCTCCAGACAGGGCTCCTCTGCACTACAACAACAAATGGATAAGGTTGTGGAGGAGTACGGGGAAATCTTCACCTCACCCACATGGGTTCCTCTATACTGTCAGGTCAAGCACCCAATTTATCTGACCCCATGTGTGCTGCTAGCCAATAAACCGATCTATCGGCACTCTGTTCTAGAGAACGATGAAATCAAGAGGTAGATTCAGGAGCTGCTATAGAAAGGTCACAGCCCGATCGTGTTGGTACAGAAGAAGGATGGAACGTGGAGACTCTGTAATGACTATCGGGTGCTGAACAATATCACTGTCTGAAATAGGTACCTGATCCCATGGATTGATGACCTTCTGGACCAACTCAAAGGTGCAAAATATTTCAGCAAGATCGACTTGAAGTCTGTGTATCACTAGGTACGAATTGAACCCTCCGATGTGTGGAAGACTACCTTCAAAGCCAAGGAAGGCCTTTTCGAATGGCTGGTCATGCCTTTCGGGTTGACGAATGCTCCTGCAACCTTCATGAGGATGATGGACGACATCTTGCAGCCATTCACCAACTCATTTGTAGTGGTGTGCTTGGATGACATTCTGATCTTCAGCCAGACTTGGGAAAAGCACCTTCACCACATTCGACAAGTCCTCCAAACACTGCGGCAACACAAGTCGTGTGCCAATTTGGAGAAGTGCACTTTTGGCATGACCCAGGTTCAATATCTGGGATACATTATTGATGAAATGGGGGTGCATGTGGATCCAACCAAGATCCAAGTCATTCGGGATTGGCCAGCCCCAACCACTATAACAGAGCTTCGTAGCTTTCTGGGTCTTGCTAATTTCTACCGTAGGTTTGTGTTGGGATTCTCTCATATCACTTGGCCCTTGAGTCATGTCACCAAGGGAGGAGCGAGAGAAAAATTATTTTGGTCGAAACCTCAACAGAAGGCGTTCACAGAATTGAAAAACCACCTCTATTCTGCCCTAGTGCTCAAATTACCAGACTTGCAACAGCCATTTGAGATTGAGACAGATGCCTTTGACTATGCTATTGGGGCAGTTCTTACTCAACAGGGGCATCCAGTGGCATATCACAGTGAGACATTGTCTGACACAATTCACGAGTATCCCACTTATGAAAAAGAAATGTATTCCATTATGCAAGCTTGTCGATAATGGAAGCATTACATTTTGGGGAAGGAAACAATCATCCACACAGACCACCGGCCCCTGAAATTCATACAAACACAAGGGAAGTTGCAGAGTGATTGCCATCAGAAGCGGTCCACCTATCTGAAATAGTTTCATTTGAAAATCAAGTACAAGAAGGGTAGCACCAATAATTTTGCAGACTGCCTCAGCCGACCACCGATCGTAGTGCTCACCACCGTTCTCAACTCTTGTGGGCATGAGACTTCTGATTGGCCGCTTCTCTACAAGAGTGACCCAGAATTCAGCCACACTTACAAGACACTCTTGGGGGGTACGCAAGTTCCAAATTTTCACCTCCAAGATGCACTTTTATGTCACATGGGAAACCTTTGTGTTCCTTCAAGTGAGCGTGCCAAGATAATATGGGAAGCACACTACAATCGAGTTGCTGGGAATTTTTTGGTCGAGAAAATAGTAGCAGTACTACAGAAGTATTTCTATTGGCTGAACCTTCGAAAGGATGGCGAGAAGCACATCAGATCCTGCACTTCCTGTGCCATTGCCAAACCAACCATCAAGAATCAAGGCCTATATGCTCCGCTACCTACTCCTAGTTGACCTTGGGAATCCATCTCCATGGATTACATCCACTATGTCCCATTGACGTAGCCATGCCATTTGCGACTACTCAAGGCGATTCGGCTCATGTCCAGTCTGAAGTTGACAAAGAAAATAGCTTCATCGAGCGCATTCAACATATCTTCCAACAGGTTCATGACATATTGGACAAAGCCAATGCTAAGTACAAGCAACGCCATGATCAACACCAGGTGCCACAGAACTTCCAGGTGCGTGACAAAGCATGGCAACATTTGCAGAAGGAGCGCCTCACTGGACCCCATCGTAAGCTCCGCCCTCTCCGATTCAGGCCGTACACCATCACCAAGGTTTTAGGGAACAATGCCTTCGAGCTTATTATTCCACCATTCCTTTGTCTGCATCCAATATTCAATGTGGACTGCATTCGTCCTTACTTCCCACCTCTACTGGACACCTCTAACATTGTAGAACAACTCACACCAACAGATTTAAACCCAGACTGCATGGAACAGGCCATCACAAATTGTATCATGGACATGCAAATCAAGAAAAATCACCAATAGAAGATCCAACTGTATCGGGTTGTCAAAGGTAGCCAACTCCTGCACCAAGGAAAGTGGTTCACTAGGGACAAAGTTCAGCAGAAATTTCCTCATCTCATGGAGGAAATTAACACAATGGGGAACATTGCTTCCTAAGGGGGGGGGAATGATCCAGGTAGATATTGTTGGTCACCTGCCTATTCCACTTGGGGCCCCACCATTATCTCTTTCATTTTTTTTTGTTTCGACAGAACTTACTATTTTTAGCAGTTTTTCGGTTCCTCAACTTCCAGAGCCATTTTGAGGCACTAAACCACGTTTTTTGGGAAAACGGGGAGAAACATGGGTCCATGATGTTTCTCACTCAAAATTTGTAGTCCTTGGATAGATCTTTCTAATGAGGTATGGTATGCATCAAACGAAGATCGTATGCCAATGTTACGTCTTCGAGAAGTTGAAACACCAATTTACCCAAACGGGGCCCATAGTTTTGGCGCTTCATCTCCTAGGGTTAGGGTTTTGGATGTTTAGGATTTCCCATTGTTTCTAAATAATAAATAATCCCTCGAGCCTCATTTTAACTCAGTTCAGGGGCCTGTAGCCACTGCATCTCTTCTCAGGGACAGCTACCAGCGCCCTAGCTAGGGGGTGCATGTGGATCCAACCAAGATCCAAGTCATTCAGGATTTTCCAGCCCCAACCACTATAATAGAGCTTTTTAGATTTTTTGGTCTTGCTAATTTCTACCATAGGTTCATGTTGGCATTCTCTCATATCACTTGGCCCTTTATTCAAGTCACTAAGGGAGGAGTGAGAGAAAAATTCTTTTGGTCGGAACCTCAACAGAAGGCGTTCATAGACTTGAAAAATCGCCTCTGTTTTTCCCCAGTTCTCACATTACCAGACTTGCAATAGCCATTTGAGATCGAGACAGATGCCTATGACTATGCTATTGGGGCAGTTCTTACTCAAAAGGGACATCTAGTGGAATATCACAGTGAGACATTGTCTAACACAGTTCGCAAGTATCCCACTTATGACAAAGAAATGTATTCCATTGTGCAAGCTTGTCGACAATGGAAGCATTACATTTTGGGGAAGGAAACAATCATCCACACAGACCACCAGCCCCTGTAGTTCATACGGACACAAGGGATGTTGCAGAATGATTTCCATCAGAAGTGGTCCACATATCTGCAATAGTTTCATTTGAACATCAAGTACAAGAAGGGTAGCACCAATAATGTTGCAGACTACATCAGCCAACCACCGATTGTGGCGCTCACCACCGTTCTCAACTCTTGTGGGCATGAGACTTCTTATTGGCTGAATCTTGATTGGTTGCTTCTCTACGAGAGCGACCCAGAATTCGGCCACACTTACAAGGCACTCTTGGGGGGTACGCAAGTTCCAAATTTTCACCTCCAAGATGCACTTTTATGTCACCTAGGAAACCTTTGTGTTCCTTCAAGTGGGCATGCCAATATGATATGGGAAGCACACTACAGTTGATTCTATGGGCATTTCGGGGTTGAGAAAAGAGTAGCAGTACTACAGAAGTATTTCTATTAGCCGAACCTTCAAAAGGATGTCGGGAAGCACTTTAGATTCTACACTGCCTGTGCCATTGCCAAACCGACCATCAAGAATCAAGGCCTATATACTCCGCTACCTACCCCTAGTCGACCTTGGGAATCGATATCCATGGATTATATGTCGGGCCTACCTTCTACTAAGCATGGAAATAACTTTGTTTTCGTGGTCGTCGATAGATTCTCGAAGATGGCTATTATGGCAGCCTGCAAGAAGAATATCACAGCAGAAGCAACTGCTAAACTCTTCTTTGAACGAGTGTGGGTGCACTCTGGGATCCCACAGTCTATCATATCATATTAGGATAGCAGGTTCCTCAGCACATTTTGGTCTAGCCTCTGGTCAATGCTAGACACCAAGCTCACAAAGCCCACAGCTTTCCATCCGCAAACAAATGACCAGATAGAGGTCATCAACATAATGATTGTACACATTCTGCGCATATAAAATTCAAAGCATCCACGCACATGGGACCAGAGCCTCCCCTATGTACAACATAGTTATAATCAGGCTCTCCATAGTTCAATCAGCCATAGCCCCTTTCAGGTGGGCTTGCGATTCCAGCCACTATGTCCCATTCACATAGCCATGCCATTTGGGGCTACTCAGGCCAATTTGGCTCATGTCCAGTCTGAAGTTGACAAAGCAAATAGCTTTGTCAAGCGCATTCAACACATCCACCAACAGGTTCATGACATATTGGGAAAAGCCAATGCTAAGTACAAGCAACGCCATGATCAACACCGGGTGCCACATAACTTCGAGGTGGGTGACAAAGTATGGCTACATTTGCAAAAGAAGTGCCTCACTAGACCCCACCGCAAGCTTTTCCGGCTCCAATACGGGCCATACACCATCACCAAGGTTGTAGGGAACAATGCCTTCGAGCTCAGTATTCCACCATTCCTTGGTCTGCACCCAGTATTCAATGTTGACCACCTTCGTCCTTACTTCCCACCTCTACTGGCCACCTCTGACATTGCAGAACAACTCACACCAAAAGAGTTAAACCCAGACTGCATGGAACAGGCCACCACAGATTGTATCATGGACATGCAAATCAAGAACACTTGCCAACTAAAGATCCAACTGTATCGGGTTGTCAAAGCTGGCCAACTCCTGCACCAAGGAAAGTGGTTCACCAGCGAACAAGTTTAGCAGAAATTTCCTCATCTCATGGAGGAACTTAACGCAATGGGGACCATTTCTTCCTAAGGGGGAAGGAATGATCCAGGTGGATATTGGTGGTCACCAACCTATTCCACTTGGGGCCCCACCATTTTATCTTTCAATTTTTTCTGTTTTGGCACAACTTACTATTTTTAGCATTTTTTTGGGTCCTGAAATTCCATAGCCATTTTGAGGCCCTAAACCAAGTTTTTTTGGAAAACGGGGAGCAACATGGGTCCATGGACCAATCATGGACCCATGTTCCTCACTCAAAATTTGTAGTCCTCGAATATATCTTTCTAACGAGGTATGGTACATGTCAAATGGAGATCGTATGCCAAAGTTACGTCCCTGGGAAGTTGAAACACCAATTTACCCAAACGAAACCCATAGTTTTGTTGCTTCATCTCCTAGGGTTAGGGTTTTGGCTGTTTAGGATTTCCCATTGTTTCTAAATAATAAATAGGCCCTCAAGCCTCATTGTAACTCAGTTCAAAGGCCTGTAGCCACCACATCTCTTCTTAGAGATAGCTACCAGTGCCCTAGCTAGGGGAGTGCATGTGGATCCAGCCAAGATCCAAGTCATTCGGGTTTTGCCAGCCCCAACCTCTATAACAGAGCTTCGCAGCTTTCTGGGTCTTGCTAATTTCTACCATAGGTTCATGTTGGGATTCTCTCATATCACTTGCCCCTTGATTCAAGTCACCAAGGGAGGAGCGAGAGAAAAATTATTTTGGTCGGAACCTCCACAGAATTGAAAAATCGCCTCTGTTCTGCCCCGGCGCTCACATTACCAGACTTGCAACAGCCATTAGAGATCAAGGAAGATGCCTCTAACTATGCTATTGGGGCCGTTCTTACTCAACAGGGACATCCAGTGGCATATCACAGTGAGACATTATCTGATATAGTTCGCAAGTATCCCACTTATGACAAAGAAATGTATTCCATTGTGCAAGCTTGTCGACAATGGAAGCATTACATTTTGGGGAAGGAAACAATCATCCACACGGACCACCAGCCCTTGCAGTTCATACAGACACAAGGGAAGTTGCAGAATGATCGCCATCAGAAGTGGTCCAAATATCTGCAACAATTTCATTTGAACATAAAGTACAAGAAGGGTAGCACCAATAATGTTGCAGACTGCCTCGGCCGACCATCGATCGTGGTGCTCACCACCGTTCTCAACTCTTGTGGGTACGAGACTTCTGATTGGCCGCTTCTCTACAAGAGCGACCCAGAATTCGGCCACACTTACAAGGCACTCTTGGGGGGTACGCAAGTTCCAAATTTTCACCTCCAAGATGAGCTTTTATGTCACCTGGGAAACATTTGTGTTCCTTCAAGCGAGCGTGCCAAGATGATATGTGAAGCACACTATAGTCGAGTCGGTGGGCATTTCAGGGTCGAGAAAACAGTAGCAGTACTGCAGAAGTATTTCTATTAGCCGAAACTTCGAAAGGATGTCGGGAAGCACATCAGATCCTGCACTGCCTGTGCCATTGCCAAACCAACCATCAAGAAGCTAGTCATATATACTCTTCTACCTACCCCTATTCGACCTTGGGAATCCATATCCATGGATTATATGTCAGACCTGCCTTCTAATAAGCATGGAAATGACTGTGTTTTTATGTTCGTCGACAGATTCTCGAAGATGGTCATTATGGCGGCCTGCAAGAATAATATCACAGCAAAAGCCACTGCTAAAATCTTCTTTGAATGAGTGTGGTGCACTTTGGGATTCCACAGTCTATCGTATCAGATCAGGATAGGAGGTTCCTTAGCACATTTTGGTCTAGCCTCTGGTCAATGCTGGACACTATGCTCACCAAGTCCACAGCTTTCCATCCCCAAACAGATGGCCAGATAGAGGTTTTCAATAGAATGATTGTACACATTCTGCGCATGTACAATTCAAAGCATCCATGCACATGGGACAAGAGCCTCCCCTATGTACAACATAGTTATAACCGCTCTCTCCACATTTCAATCAGCCATAGCCCCTTTCAGGTGGGCTTGGGATTCCAGCCACTATGTCCCATTGACGTAGCCATGCCATTTGCGGCTACTCAGGCCGATTCGGCTCATGTCCAGTCTAAAGTTGACAAAGCAAATAGCTTCATCGAGTGCATTCAACACATCTGCCAACAGGTTCATGAAATATTGGATAGAGCCAATGCTAAGTACAAGCAACGCCATGATCAACACCGGGTGCCACACAAATTCCAGGTGGGTGACAAAGTATGGCTACATTTGCAGAAGGAGCGCCTCACTGGACCCCACCGCAAGCTTTGCCTGCTCCAATACGGGCCGTACACCATCACCAAGGTTGTAGGGAACAATGCCTTCCAGCTTAGTATTCCACCATTCCTTGATCTACACCCAGTATTCAATGTGGACTGCCTTTGTCCTTACTTCCCACCTCTACTAGACACCTCTAACATTGCAGAACAACTCACACCAACAGAGTTAAACCCAGACTACATGGAACATGCCACTATAGATTGTATCATGGACATGCAAATCAAGAAAACTTTCCAATAGAAGATCCAACTATATCGGGTTGTCAAAGCTGGCCAACTCTTGCACCAAAGAAAGTGGTTCACTAGGGACCAAGTTCAACAGACATTTCCTCATCTCATGGAGGAACTTAACGCAATGGGGACCATTTCTTCCTAAGGGATGAGGAATGATCCAGGTGGATATTTGTGGTCACTCGCCCATTCCACTTGGGGCCCCACCATTGTCTCTTTCAGTTTTTTCTGTTTCGGCACAACTTACTATTTTTAGCAGTTTTTCGGGTCCTGAACTTTTGGAGCTGTTTTGAGGCCTTAAACCACGTTTTTTGGGAAAACAGGGAGAAACATGGGTCCATGGATCGATGTTGCTCACTCAAAATTTGTAGTCCTTAGATAGATCTTTCTAACGAGGTATGGTATGTGTCAAATGGAGATCGTATGCCAAAGTTATAACTCCGAGAAGTTGAAACACCAATTTACCCAAACGAGGCCCATAGTTTTGGTGCTTTATCCCCTAGGGTTAGGGTTTTGGTTGTTTAGGATTTCCGATTGTTTCTAAATAATAAATAACCCCTCCAACCTCGTTGTAACTCAGTTTAGAGGCTTGTAGCCACCACATCTCTTCTCAAAGATAGCTACCAGCGCCCTAGCTAGTTCTATTTCCATTCTGTGTGTAAGCAAATTTCAGTTCTTTCATATTAATGAAATGAAGTGTTATTTCTGTTGCATATTTGTATTTGTGGTTATATGTTTATTCTTTTGCGTTCCTGCATAAATCCAAATCTCAAATGCCATAACCAGTTTTCGTCTTTCACTTCTTCTTGAAAGACCTATTGTGTGACTGTTGCTACCACACCTCCTTCCTTCAAGTCTATTCTAAGCTTGAGAGGAAACATTCTATTCTTTTTCATATAAACTTTAGCAATGACTCTTTTACTTGGAGGTATGTCCATGATAATACACACATCATTTTTTAAAAACACATTGTAGCCCTTGTTGATGAGTTGTTCAATGCTTAGAAGGTTACATTTCAGGCCAGTACATAGTATACATCTGGCACAAATTTTATTTTCTCCCTTCCTTATCAATATTGACACTCTTCATTTTCCCATGACAGAGACTTTTCTATCAGTCCCTGTTGTCACTTCAGACTTCACATTCTCATCAAGATTGGAAAACATTTCTATATTTCCAGTCATGTGGTTACTATAACCTGAGTCTAATAACCATACATCATCTTGTTTTTCTTGTGCTACATTACATGTTAGAAGAACATTACTTTGGTTCTTCTCTTCTTTTGCAAAATTTTCATTTTTCCTATTATTCATGTCATTTTGTTTCTTTCTACATTCATTTGAATAATGTCCATACTTTTTACAATAATGACATTGGAATTGGGATTTGTCATACCTTTGTCCACGAGCTTGACTATGGCTTGAGCCTTTGTTTTGATTCTGATTGCTGCCCCTTCCACTTGTGCTTGCAGGGCCCTTTCTTCCACCTCTATGTGGGCGTCTTCCTCTTCCTCAGTAGTTTGATCTTCCTCGACCTCTACCTCGACCAAAAGACATCTATGTCTTGAATGCATGCTCCAATGAGGAGTCCAATGTTTTGTTCAGTCTATGTTCATGAGACATCAGGGGTGCACAAAGCTCATCCACTGAAAATTGTGAGAGATCCTTTGTCTCTTCTATTGCCACTATTATGGCATCATATCTTGAGGGTAGACTTCTCAAGGTTTTCTCCACTATTCTTTTTTCCTCAAGTGTCTCTCCATGAGACCTTATCTGAGTAAGCAACCCAATCACATGTGTGAAGAATAAGTCTATGTTATCAGACTATTTCATTCAAAAAGCTTCAAATTCTCTCCTCAACATTTGTAGCTTTATTGTCTTCACCTTCTCCATGCCTTGATAGGTTGTCTTGAGAATATCCCACGCCTCCTTAGACCTTGTTGCTCTTGCAATACTTGGAAATATACTCTCATACACTGCTTGAAAGAGATAGAAGAGGGATTTGCTATCCTTCTTGTTGTTATCTCTCAACAAATCTCTTTCTGCTGTTGTCAAAGCAGTCAATGCTGCTGCATCTGTTGGTTCTTGGAAACCTTGTTCCACCAGCTCCCATATATCTTATGAAGAAAACAGGGCTCTCACCGTAATGGCCCAATAATCATAATTTTTGCCATTAAGTTGTGGTATTTGTGGATTACTGAAGCTTGTGCTTGTTGCTGTCATTTATGCCGTGTAAACAACTTTCTCACTGTGTAAAACTTTTCTTATTGCGTGAAAACTTTCTCACTACTGGAGAATACGTTCCACAATAAAAACACTATCTTTTACTAAGATTTTAAACCTGCTCCCATACCATGTTAGAGATTTTAAAAGACAAATGGAGTAAATTCTTTTCCCTCAACACACGAAGTTCACACACAATTGCAGAAATTACTTTAACCAAGACAAAATATTTACTGAAGTTTACACAGAGTTGCCGAATTCACCTAATCCATACAATACAGTTGCAGAAATCAAATCATATGATTCCTCTTTTCAATACTGAGTGGCGTAGATTAAAATCAACAAAATCATATGATTCCTCTTTTCAATACTGAATGGCGTACATTAAAATCTCAACTATGGAGAGGAGCTAATATCATCAACTAATTTTACTCA